>CM034359.1:29703401-30303401 GCA_019925275.1 Mytilus edulis
TTTACTGTCAATGGCGATCGCTATCCTATATAAAATTGACCCACTAAATGGTCTATTCTATATAAAATACAATTTTTACCACTATACATTATGTATGTATATGCCTGTCCAAAGTCATGCAGGAGCCTGTAATTCAGTGGTAGTTGTTTATTTGTGTTACATATTTGTTTTTCGTTCATTTTTAAAAATAAATATGGCCGTTAGTTTTCTCGTTTGAATACAATTTTATATAGGATAGCGATCGCCATTGACAGTAAAACCTCGTCTGACCCACTAAACAAGCCCCTGTGACTAAACCAACAACTGTTGCTACTCTAGTTATATTCCAGTATTACATTTTGTAGTATAGCGATCACATTTAACACTGTATTCATTATTTATTATATTCTTTTTTTATTGTTTACATGATGGTCATCCTTATGGTAACTGTATTGTGCACGTTATTTTGTATTGTGCGTGAACCTGTACGGCTTATAGTCTATTGTAGGTAAAGGGTGGATATGTGAGTTTACATAGAACTTGTGTAGTATCGCCACATGGTGTACCAATCATGCTCCATCTGATCCAGGCGTTTGTCGTAGTTTTTTTGTGTGTATTTGTGTGTTTTTCCCGGATGATTAGTTTTTGTCAAACTGTTATATGTATCTTATTTTTCCTATAAATTGTGTGGTTCAAATTTCCAGAACATTTTAATATTTTTAAAAATTTTATGAAAATTAAATCATAAAAAGCTTGATTTCTCCCTAATAATAGTGTATGATTAAAACGCTCTGTTTCCTTAGGTGTTCTGTACCCCCTTATGTCATTGTAACAAGTAAAGAATCTTATGCTAAATAGTAAAACAACGATATATGTTCAATGTCAAACATATGTATTAATTGGTTAAAACATGTGTTTGATGATCCGTTCTGCTAACCAACATTATGCCCCGCCACATTATGTATGTATATGCCTGTCCAAAGTCAGGAGCCTGTAATTCAGTGGTAGTTGTTTATTTTTGTTACATGTTTGTTTTTCGTTCATTTTTTAAAATAAATATGGCCGTTAGTTTTCTCGTTTGAATTGTTTTACATTGTCAATCAGGGGCCTTTTGTAGCTGACTATGCGGTATGGGCTTTGCTCATTGTAGAAGGTCATACGGTGACCTATAGTTGTTAATTTCTGTGTCATTTTGGTCTCTTGTGGAGAGTTGTCTCGTTGGAAATCATATCACATCTACTTTTTTATATTGCCAATATAACTAAATAAAACATAGTGATAAAATTATGTATTTTTTCTATTATCTTGAAAACCAATATAAGAAAGGAAAATCTGACAGGCCAAGGTGTCATGATATATCTGGACCAGGCATTTGTTGTATTTTTTTTGTATTTGTAGCTCTGTTCCCAGATGAATTCGGTGTTGGTGCAATCTGTTCTACTGTTCAATATTTATGATAATTCCTGTTAATCTTATAATGTATCAAGTTATTATAATAAGTATGCATAAAAGTTTAAAAAAAAGGAAATGTGTTCAATGTCATATAATTTTATTCAAATGTTAGAAAAAGTGTGTACTTTAAGCAACCCACCTGCCTGCTTACATGGCCGACATGCGTAAAAGTGGGACGAAAGATACCAGAGGGGCAGTCAAACTCATAAATCGAAAATAAACTGACAACGTCATGGCTAAAAAAGAAAAAAAAGACAAACAGACAAACAACAGTACACATGACACAACATAGAAAACTAAAGAATAAGCAACACGAACCCCATTAAAAAATAGGGGTGGTTTCAGGTGCTCTGGAAGGGTAAGCAGATCCTGCTCCACATGTGGCACCCGTCGTGTTGCTCATGTTATAACAAATCCGTTAAAGTCTCTTATTCGGTAGGTCACATTCATGAAAGGGAACATACCAGTATAAAGCTTATAAACTCTGACAGTAACAGAATGTTAAAATATACCTTCGCACCATTTAGCATTAAACTGTCAGACAAATTTTTTATGATTTATTGACCAAAAATGAAGATTTTTACAATTTGTTTTAAATTTCATACAGAAAAACTTCTATTATGGAGTCCTTTTTATTGTCCGTTTAGCTTTGACATCTAAAAGCCTATGTTCATTATTTTAGTTCTTCACTAATGACCTTTGATTCTTTTTCAATCTCTTTTCTTACTTCATTTTTTTTCCATTTTGAATTGCTGCTGGATAAAGTCTAGTTTAATTTCTAGTCTTTCTTCAAGAGAGGAGATGTTTTGGAGCGAGTTCTAATCCCTTTTTACCTGATCTTTGGTGGACTTCATTCCGACATAGATAGACGTGTATAAATCTTTGAGATTGACTTCTTTTTTGTTAGTTCTGCCATATTTCCTTTTTTTTCTGTGCTTTGTTTTTCGACGAGGGGTATCTGAATATGATCCTGACGATGACACGCGGGGACGTCTGTGAGGGATTGGTGTATGCTTCATTCATTCAATGTGCTATATTACCAGTTTTCAAGATACATGTTTCTAGTAGCAACTAGTCGCCAATATTAGCCTCTTTCTCGATTCGATATATATATAGTGACAGTAATTAAGTCTTGCAATATGGACCTTCAAAGTTGTTATCGTGCAGAGGGGAATCAGAGGGCATTGAACACTCTCTACACGAGGCATCGGTTTAACGTCCTCATTCTGATATGACGTGGCTGCGTATTTATACATCCCGTAGATTCAAACGGACGCCCTACCTTGACAACGTTTTAATGCCGGTCGCAAGTATCCTGGTTCCCGGTACTACGTTCCAGGTATTAGCTATTAGCCATACTCTCTCACATTGGTATATGTGTAACATACTGAATATTGCGATCGGGAACCAGTCTAGGTCGGAAGAAGACCAACGTGACCATAACTCTATTCCACAGTGACCCGCTTTGTGTATGAAACAATGCAAAAAGTTTAATGACCCCCCTCTTTAATGACATGATGCAAAACAAAACAATTTTGTTATTGTTTAGATTTATTCATAGAGTATATATTCATTATGAAATGTAAATTAAATAAATAAATAATATTAACGAAAGAATAAAAATCAAAGAGTGTAAGTATAAGAGTTTTTCGTCCTGTAAACCACAGGACATTCCGAAATTGAATATACTATCTGTTTATTTGTTGGTGACAACGTTGTACATTTTCCGGAAATTGTTTGTACACCTGAATTGCATGTATCAATATTTTCTTCTTGTGAAACTGTTATTTTGACGTCATTGTCTTCACATGAATTAGCGTTTCCAAGTAAGGCATAAATTATAGCACCAATAATATAAACAACACCAATTGAAATAAAAACATAAATCCATTCTTCTCTGCTCCCCTGGAAATAATGAAAATATTTGTTATGTTATATCAGATGTCTTCAGCAATCTATGGATTACGAAGAATAACAAGATAAAAATTCGACACTTAACCAGGTTTAACCCGCCATTATTTTTTCTTAAAATGTCTTGTACCAAGTCAGGAAAATGGCAGTTATTATCATATATAGTTCGTCTGTGTGTTTCATTGCCGTTTGGGTTTTTGTTGTGTAACTTTCCTCTTATAGTTGACGTGTTTCCCTCGGTTTAGTTTTTAACCCGGATGTGTTTTCCTCTCAATCGATTTATGACTTTCGAACAGCGGTATACTACTGATGCATTAATTATAATAGAACCTTTGAATCAACTTTAATCTCAGTACCCAGTCTTTCCCACGTAAAACAATGTTATATTAACTGCTGACAAGCTAAATGACGTGAAGATTTACCAGGGTGTCGCTCATTTTTTTGTTTTCAGTTAACTTAAACTGATATTCGGATATTATAATTACGAAGAGAGAATAGAAAAAAGAAAGGAACAATAAGTCCAAGAGACAACAAGACGATCAAAGAGCAGAAAACATCATATTGCCACCATTAATAGGTGCTCAACACAACGAGAAAATTCCTTATCAGAAGGCGGGTCATTCTGTACAAAAATAAGGCAGTTACTTTTCTTGCTTTCTTGTTTCAAATTTGTCATTTCTCTGACTATGCGGTATGAGCTTTGCTCATTGTTGCAGGCCGTATGTTGACCTATAATAGTTGTTCATTTCTGTGTCATTTGGTCTCTTCTAAAGATTTTTCTCGTTGGAAATCATACCACATCTTGTTTTTTTTATTCAGCTTCCCCGTAATCAAAATAATAATGTACTGTGGATTGATTTATTTTCGTATGTATCAATTTTCGAAAATTGAGGAAAACTTGAATTTTCGTGGTGGATATTTGAATTCGTTGTATTGCTTATCTTTGAATTCAAGGCCTCTAGACAATTTGCAATTCGTTTAACAAATGAATTCGTTGTTCACCTGTTTCCACGAAACCCACGAAAATTTGTATCTAAATAATAATGATGAAGCCACAGTTTACTAGTTCAGCAAAATTAGCGTCACTATAATAAAACACTATAAAATACATACATGTATATATGACTTACCTCTTTAATCATCTGTCCTATAATAGTAGGAGCAGTAATTTGACCAATTCCATTCATTGCGAAGGCTACACCAGAAATTGTAGATACATGACTGAAAAAAAGAAAAGATTTTTTTAGACATATTTGCAGCCGCTGTTATTCTTAACAGCTTGGTCTTCTTTCGTACGGCGTTGTCACTTGTGCTAAGCTTATATTCTTTCTCTCCAGTTTTATCACTTGCTCCGCTTTCCCAGAAACCCATTTATATGTATTATATTAGTATGTTTGTTGTTAGAGGATTTTTTTTAAATAAAGCTTTTGCATAAATGTGTTAAATTGGTCGAGGTAAGTTTACCATTTCTTATCGTGTATGACTTATTACCAATTTTACCAAGACGGCCACAAAATATTTTGAGGCAATTCTCTTTTTTTTTTATATAAAAATAAGGATCTATGGTATATTGATTGACTTGTATTGTTTAAATTTGTATTTTTTCAAAGTCGGATGTTGTTGATTTACGTAGTGCGTTCTACTGTGTGGTCCTTTTCGTAATTCCTTTTTAGTATTATGATTTAAACTAAGATGGTCTAAACATATTTTAAAATACCTACCTAGGGAATATTTCTAGGATATTTGCATACGACCCAGACATAGTCCCTCCCAAAGCCATCGATGAAAATGTTATTAACATAACCGCTGAAAAGCTATCTCCTTCAGATAGAAAACTGACGGGTATTATCATAGCTGCTCCCAGAATTCCAGCTGAAAAAACCCCAAATAGAACTTGTAAATTAAACATTCGGCAATCCTCGGTAGAATCCGCTACTCTCCTTCTATCGTTAGATGAGGTTGCGGAATTGGCCGAGTTGAGACGAATGGTAAATTGAAATGAAGTACAAAATGCATGGCAATAAAAGTACTGATTATGGATAATGGTTCTTAGGGAGCTACCATTTGATTTTTATGGGGGGGGGGGGGGGGGGCTAGGATGAAATTTGAAAAAAATAGGCAGGACAGGAGTTTTGATTAAAAAAAAAGCCAGGATGAGACACTTTGCAAAAATAAGGCAGGATGACAATTTAGGTAAAAAAAGTCAGGATAAAGTAATAAAAAAAAAGGCAGGACCGAATAGAGTGAAAAATAAAAAGGCAGGACAGAGATTACAACTAAAAAAAAATGCAGGACAAAATTTTTCATCCTAGCCCCCCATAAAAATCAAATGGTAGCTCCCTTATAGTTGTTTTGTTTTGTATTTTTTTCCATTTTTCCCATATGTACTGCAGGATTTACGATCAAATCAAGTTGCTGATTTGATTCGTGTTGCTAAGTCTTAGATAACTATTGCTTTTCGACTTGTTTTTGATATTGTCGCCTCTCGATGTTGGACATGGCGTTCAGTTGTTAGTTTTTTTTCCAACTTTTCGATTTTCTAATGTGGTTTTTTTTTATAATCTCACAACAAAATAAATTTAACGTTTAATGTTGATATGTCTAATTCTATCGTTCTAAGTTGCTAAGTGAAAGCGTTTGGTTTAAATATAAGTTCCAATTAAAAAAATCATGTGTGCTGACCTGTGTCCCTATATACATTATAATAAAATTGAGAATGGACATGGGGAATATTTAAAAGAGATAGACAGTATCCCGACAAAAGAGCAGGCAGACAACAGCCGAAACCACCAATGGGTCTACAACGCAGCGATAAAATACTGCACCATGAGGTGGTCCCCAGCTGGCCCCTAAATAAAGTTGTGTACTAGCTTATAGGTGAAAAATGACGTGACAACTTACCCCCACATTGGTTAATTTTTCTCATTGTTGTGTGTTTAAATTTATTTTTATTTAATAAATAATCTGTCAATCTTCCAACAAGGATAATTGAAAATGCTCTTCCAAGAAACGGTAGGGAAGAATATAATCCATTCTGAAAAGTATATACATTTGAAAAATTATTTTTTTAAGGTTGTTGTCCACTTAATCAAATGCAATAAACACAACTTCAGAAGTTTATTTTTATTTTTTAAGAGAATTATTTTTGATTTATAAATCCTTTCGAATATATAAATATATCAAGGTTAAAGTCATATACTCAATTTTCGGTAGTAAGAGAGATAACTGGCATTCCTCGGCGGAGGAGATTGTAGCGAATTGATAGTATACATTTACATATTGTTTGAAATATATCTTGAATATTATATCACACAAATTGAAAATGGCATATATATCATACCGTAAATATTTAAGCCTTTTAGTGTATACAATTTTCTGTGTAAATATCAATTATGACTTATATGCATGATGCATGGTTTAATTTATTTATGTATTTAAAAGATGCACTTCAGTATAGTACATTCGCTCCTTCATGGTAAGGTCCCGATAAAAATAAAAGAAACCACTAGAAAAACACAGAAAGTACGTATGGTATAAAACAGGACCTAACTCGGTTGTGAAAATCAGTAATTGCTTGATAATGTTAAAAGTACAAAACAATTTATTTTAATGTATATACGTATTAACTTAAAAAAGCTAGCATTTATAATTTACCTGTTTTATGTCGTATTTCAGAACGTCATTCATATATTTTGGAAGGAAAGAAAACACAACTGTCATTCCCCATGCCACTGTAAACATCCCCATAATCATGGCAAATACTGGACCGGAAGTAAATATTTTAAACCATGGAGTCGATGTATGCTAAAAACATTATAATGTATTATTAATAAACATAAAAAAAAGAAGATGTGGTATGATTGCCAATGAGACAACTCTCCACAAGAGACCAAAATAACATAGAAATTAACAACCGTAAGGCCTTCAACGATGAGCAAAGACCATACCGCATATTCGGCTATAAAAGGCCCCAACATGACAATGTAAAACAATTCAAACGAAAAAACTAAGTTAAACTGCCTTATTTATGTGAAAAACGTCTACTTTGACAATAATTTGAAAGTAAAATAAATCATAAACGTGTGTACACCAATGCTTTGTGATTAGCTAAAGTAGATTTTCGACGTTACAGTCGTGATTGTTTTATTTTGGTGCCTGTATGAACTACGAAAACACCAATTTTTAAAATCTAAAACGACACATTACAAATATTCAATACACGAACGTATACAAATGGTATTACATTAAACATCTCATAAGTTGTAAACTAATACAAACTCTAAACAAGTTATTCATATTTCGCTTTTAAAGGTTTCGGCATCTTATTTATTGAACTTTGATTAAAATTGAGAATGGAAATGGGGAATGTGCCAAAGAGACAACAACCCGACCAAAGAAAAGAAAAAAAACAACAACACAACAGCAGAAGATCACCAACAGGTCTACAATGCAGCGAGAAATTCCCGCACCGGAAGGCGTCCTTAAGCTGGCCCCTAAACAAATATATACTAGTTCAGTGATAATGATCGAACGCCATACTAATTTCCAAATTGTACACAAGAAACTAAAATTAAGATAACACAAGACTAACAAAGGCAAGAGGCTCCTGACTTGGGACGGGCGCAAAAATGCGGCGGTGTTAAACATGTTTGTGAGATCTCAACCCTCCCCCTATACCTCTAGCCAATGTAGAAAAGTAAACACATAACAATACGCACATTAAAATTCAGTTCAAGAGAAGTCCGAGTCTGATGTCAGAAGATGTAACCAAAGAAAATAAACAAAATGACAATAATACATAAATAACAACAGACTACTAGCAGTTAACTAACATGCCAGCTCCAGACTTCAATTAAACTGACTGAAAGGTTATGATTTCATCATATGAACATCAGGCACAATAATCCTTTCCGTTAGGGGTTTAGTATCATACCATCATAGCATATATGAGAAGAACATAACCCGTGTCATGCCAACAACTGGTTTTTGAATAAATGTGTTTAGTTCCGATGCAAAGACCCTATAAGTGAATCAATGTTAACGCCAAAATATGCAATCTTTAATGACCTGACAACAGTATCTTAACTATATCCCTTCTTAATAAGTCTATTCAAAGGCTTGATTAGTTTTTGAGGTGAATACTGACACCTTTGTGCTTTATAAAAAATATTTCCATAAAAAATTGGATGTGAAATACCTGAACGTATAAGAAGTCTGCAGGTTGAGCTATATTAACGAATGATGTCCTTATACCGATGATAAAATTTAGTAATTGTTTTGACTAGATTGTGATATCGAAAACCCTGGTGTATTGTAGTTTTATATATGTCTCATACTCCCAAGCAACGAAAACACATCATGAGTTAATATATGAAGAGCAGTTGTATCGAAGATAATTTTATAAGAGTATTTAGTAAGACATAAGCGTCTCGTATCTTTAACATTGGTTAGTCATCACCGAAGTTTTTTTAAATCTAACTACTGATACATTTTTACGTAGTAATAATTAAGAAAATAAATAACAGTTGCATTTCATAACAAGACGGGTGCCACATGTGGAGCAGGATCTGCTTACCATTCAGGAGCACCTGATATCACCCTCAGTTTTTGGAGGAATCCGTGTTGCTTAGTCTTTTGTTTTCTAAGCTATGTCTTGAGTACTATTATTTATCAGTTTGTCTTTTTTTTTAGCCATGGCGTTGTAAGTTTATTTTCGATCTATGCGTTTGAATGTCCCTCTGGTTAGTAGTATTTTTCGTCCCCCTTTTGTTTTACAATTTTTGCAAATATTTACAGGTGAGCAATGTCGACTTTGGAATATAGACATACCTTGCTAACTTCAGATGAACGTTCTGACATTATGTACTTTAATTCACGCTTTGAAATAAAGGAATTTTCCTCTGGCAAGTCAGTGAAAAAGAATAGCCAAACTACACACCACAATATTGATATAGCACCTACAAAATAAAAACATATTGATATGGTTTTGTTTTAGAAGCTGTACATGTCTATTTGAGGTATATCATTTATATTCTTTTTATTGAATTAGAATGTTAGAAAATAGTTTTAATGTATATTCTAACTAACAAGGGTACGAATTATTAAGTTTACAGGATTTGAAGGCCATGGTACCATTTTTTACATAATAAGTAATTTTGGATATAAAAGAAAAACATATACTGTAATGTGTCATTTATTTTTAGAGCCTGTTGTAATCCTGTATTTTAAAAAAGATTTTTTTTTAGAGAAACAATTATGATAAAATTTTCTCACCAAAAATATAAAATATCAGAGGCCACCCGTGATGATCCCATAATGTGCAAAGCCATCCAGAAACTGTAAAAGCCACGATGACACCAATGTCTAATCCTGTAAATGAAAAAATAAAAAATATATTCTGATATGCCATTACTAAAAGATTTTTGATATACAAGAGGCATTAAGTGTCGTTTGTATCGCTGTTTTTTTTTCTTTAATTCTTTCCAACTTTTTCTGTTAAAATAATAATGACACTTTTCATGTTAATGTCATTGTTGATGACCACATAATATTAAACTTCCAAATATAACTATTATTAATAAGTTTCTGACCGAAATTATATTCTATATCTTATGGCATGTAGGTGCAGTCGTTTTTTAAAGTTCATTTTTTTTTACCTTGTAAAGAGCTAAGCTTAGAGTGCATTTGGGTGAAACACTCGTGTTTCAATAAATAAAATGATAAAAAAAAAAAAAAAAAAAAAAATTTGCGCAAGTTAATTTGAATAAAGTAAATATAATATGAGCCCTCCGAGATCTAAACTAAGTTTTATACTTACCGGAAAATGTAAACGAAATAAGTTGACTCCGTTCTTGTTTCGGAGCCCAACGAGACCATAAATGTGAATACATAGGCAGACAACCTGACTGTAAAAAAACATAAACCACAATTCACCAATTAGTTTTCACAATAAGAATTCATTATGAATAACATAAGATTTTTTGGTTCTTTAAAATCATTATAATTAAGAAGTAAAGTCACAAAATTCTGAACTTCGAGGAAAATTCATAAAGGGAAAGTCCCTTATCAAATGTCAAAATCAAAACACATCAAACCATGCAAACGAATGGACAATAACTGTCATTTTCCTGACTTGCTACAGACATTTTCAAATGTAGAAAATGGTGGATTGAACCTGGTTTTATAATATTGTTCACATGTTTGTTATGGAGCAGTTGCTACGTAACGATTCCGGAAACCCCATGTTTGACATCATTGTTTTTTTAGTGGAAAATGAAATGCACAATCTTATACGTCTTCTGCGAAACCACGCTTTGCTTTTGTTGTGTTTACCTTAAATGTGTTGTTTGCTTTTGTTGCTTTTTCTTCTTTATTAAAGTTATCTGCATGTATTCCATTGTTAAAAATTATGATTCCCCTTTTTGATATATTTCATTTTTTTCCAATATTTTTTTATTTTTCGTTTGCATTCATAAAACTATTCATACCCCGAAAAATCCCTGAGCACTCCTGATGATTATCACGCCCCATGCTCCATAGTGTGCCACAAAAGGCGTTGAAATAAGTAGACACGATGACAAGAAAACGTACACCGTCATCGGCCCACGCACACCATAATGGCGACATAACATCCCAGATATCAATGGCGAAATAATTTGTCCATAAAAATAGGATGACAAGATGACCCCTTCCATTTCAGATGTCCAGTTATATTCTTTAAATATCTACAAAAGAATGTCACATGTGATGAGATAAGAAAATACCAAATTTGATAATAAAAATAAAAATTAATCTTTAATAAATGTATATATCTATAACTAAAACTAGTTCACATTTGTTTTAAATTTATTTTTCAGAAAGGAGAAGTACGAAGAACCTTTTTCAGAAAGTTTACAGTTGTTTTTGTTTTTTTTTATGGTCAACTTGTGATTTTCTCCTATAAATCACTGTTATAGGAATTGAGAATAACTTTTAAGGAACTGATTTTTAAAACAAAAGTTTTGGATTCTTTGTTGTTTCAGAGGATTAGTTGATCATAAAACTAAATGGTAATTAAATCTATAGTAAATATAGCCGTGAAAGTTCAAGAAATACCTGTCACTGGAAGATACATTAAACAACAATCAATCAATCAATCTGATTCACAGGTAAAGAAAGTTTTATGAAATCAATTTATTAAATTAGTTTGTCATTTAATTAGCATATTGTTTTCCTTTGTGGTATAGTCAGATGTAAACTTGTCATATTTGACCAGGTTTTAAAAAGGAAAAATACAGAGCGTCATGTTCGATCTCTCCACTGAAATACCATCAAGTGCGTTTCGTAAAAAAATAAAGTCAATATGACAAACTTGAAAAGGTGTGCATTTCCTGATTAGACTTGTTATTTCCAACTATACTTTCTCTAGTAACGAGGTTGACATTATAAATTCTAAAATACCACCAGAACCACCAGCTGTTAAAAGACTTCAATGACACGGAAACATACAAGTAAAAAAGGATGAATTAATGTAATTGAAAGAGAAAAAACTAAAAGGACATGTCCAAGCACGCACTGAGCAATTTCAAGTCAAATTCAGAAAATAAACCTTGTCATAGAGCAAAAAACTAAAGACAAATAAGTATGAATAAAAAAAGGACAAAAAAAATAAAGACATAAGTATGAATAAAGAAAAGTACAAGACGCAAACAACTTTCAAAGATACATTTCACTCAGGTTCCCCCCCCCCCCCCCCCCCCCCCCGCCCGTTAAAATATGTTCTTCTTGCATTTTAAAACTGTTAATTTGCCCGTTTTACCCGAACTCGACAGACAATTTTGTGTTACAGCCGATTTCATTGAGTGTGTAGACAAATGTAATATCTTTGGTTAGCTTGCTTGTTAGCTGAACCGTAAAGTCATTAGGTCAGGTATACTACCCTCCTTTCAGAGTAGCCTAGTCCAACAGACACATAGATTGATTATCAGTCGGACTAGTCTATTCGTATAGGAGGGTAGTTTACCTAACGTTATAATGACTTCACGGTTCAGTTAGCAAGCAAGTTAACCAAAGATATTGCCTTTGTCTACACATACAATGTAATCGGCGATAATTCTTTATTTAAAATTGTTGATACTCGTGTGCTCTTCAATTATTTAGTTTTTTTCCTAAATCGCACAACTGTAATGTACATGCATTTAGTCCGTACTTTTTGTACATGTTACACTATAATAGTTATTTAAACAGATACATTGGGTGTCTGATACCAAACTTAAATATATTTAACATAATATAAACATAATTTCCATTCTGATTATCAATGGTAACAAGTTCATGTGCTGCCACGATATAGAAGCTCTTTAATAACATAAGTTCCAAGTGGAAGAAATATTCTCCAATATTATTTCCATTGAAACTTATATTACAGTATTTGTGTTCCTTACGGAATAAAAGTACAGAATATTTGTTCCATCAGGAACAGATATTAATATGACATTGTTTATGAAAATTTTTCCAGTGGAACTTTTGTTAGGCGGAACACATTATATATTCGTTGACAGCACTAGGATATATTCATTTTATATTGTGTCTGTTTTGTTATGGACAACCATTTTGTTTCTTTGCTTTAATATTAACTCAGTCATTGATATTTATTATACTACCACACATGTACATTGACTTGGATATTTCACTCTGATATCTTTTAAATAACTACACATGACTTTGATATTTATCATGATATCTATTAATCTCATGCTTATGGCTTTGATAATCTGATATTTATTAAACTACCAACACTTTACTCAAAACTTTATACTTACTTGACTTGTAACTGTCCCATTTGTGGTGACGTTCATCACAACTTCTTTTGTCATACAGACTATTGCTACACTGATACAGTTTCTATGGGCTATTTGCATGATGAGACCCGAGAGGGCCAGAAAGGCAACTCTCCATCTACAAGAAACGTATTTTTCTAGAACGCACCGTTCATTGTTTGATTGGTCGAGGTATGTTCTTCCGGATTAGCATCCTCTCCAAATGTTTCATGAAATGAACTACTTCTGTTGAATACTGACGTTTGGGTTGAAATGTCACCATAACTTGTGCACTTTATAGGTTTAATCTGTTTGATGCTAATTTTCTCTATCCTTTTGTGCTTTATTTGTAGAAGACATTTGTGTGTAGTACAGTCGTCGTAGCTTGGAGGTGGTGTAATATTTTCTAGCACTTCCGATTTTTGCTCCGCTGGAACTTGTAAGTACAATTCTTTCAATCCTGAATGACAATGAAAATGAAGCAATTATATTAACTATGTGTTATGCAGTAGTATATATTTATACATATATAATGAGGATATATATGGTGTCTTAGTTTCTGAGTATTCCTTAAAATGTAAAGAGATATAAGAAGATGTGGTATGAGTACAAAGTACGGTCTTCAACATTGAGTCTTGGCTCACATCGAACAGCAAGCAATAAAGCGTCCCAAACTTGACTAGTGGAAGACCATTCAACGAGAAAACAACGTCTAATCTATATAAAAAACGAGAAATACTAAGTCTTATAAACCACATCAACCATCGACAACTACTGAACATCAGATTCTGACTTTGGACAGGTGCAAACAAACGCAGCGGATTTAAACGTTTTAATATAGGTACTAACCTCCACCCTGATCTGAAACAATAGTGTAACATTACAACATAGAAAGACACAGTCACTATAAAATATCAATCAAACGGTATATGAACACTCGTGAACATTCACTGATCAAATAGATTTTATCTATAATACAATGCAAATACAAAATCAATGACATAAGGGGTAAATAAATAAACAGACAACAGTAGTATACCGCTGTGATATGTTAAACAGTTTAAAAAAAAAACAATAACCTCGAACATAGAACCGTCAGATACAATAATAATCACAGATAAATGACAATATTTTTTGGTAAGGTATACAGTTTAAGATAAAGTAAAATTGAAAATGGAAATGGGGAATGTGTCAAAGAGACAACAACCCGACCCTAGTTTAAGATAAAGGCATGTTTTATTATCTGGATCCCGTTTGCACTAGCAAACATAATCGACCTTTCCTGATCGACCTTAAAATGATCAATATTTTGTCTAATGTAAATAATACAGATCGAAAGTTTGTCTTATGTAAAAAGTAAAATCACAAAAATACTGAACTTAGAGGAAGATCAATTGGGAAAGTCCATAATCACATGGCAAAATCAAATAACAAAACGCATCAAAAACGAATGGACAAGAACTGTCATATTCCTGACTTGGTACAGGCATTTTCAAATGTAGAAAATGGTGGATTAAACCTGGTTCTATAGCGCTAACCCTCTCACTTTAATGACAGTCTCATCAATTTCCGATATTTTTACATTGATGCGTTAAATAAACAGACACAATAAATATAATAGTCAAAATATGGGTACATCAGTCATCATCGTTTAACAATTTTAAAAGGAACAATTTAACAGAACACAAAAACATCTACTATCTACGAACACATTTATTGATTTGAGTGTCTGACGTCGATAAAGATCGATATTTTGTCTTATGTTAACTAAAAAGATCTACAAGTGCTAACGTTTAGATCTATCATTGTTATACTGATGTCTCTTTTTTTTTGTATATCCGTAAGGATATTTGCCTTTCGTTTTTTTACCCATATTCTTCCATTATTTGAAAGAACAGTTATAACTTAGAAAAAACAAATCCGTTTTTTTAAGTCATTCATCTAAATAGAAAAATAGACAAATCCTATTTCTTTGCTGCAAATTCCTAATCTTCAAAAGAAATGTCCTTTCTTTTATACATGTTATACGTCTTATTATATTTCTTTGTTTAATGACTTATAACATGTGAATCAAACAGGTAATTGATAACTACATTAGCAGTTCCAATGAACCAGCTATTACCTGATCATGTTCTATTTCCAATTTTTTGTTAACGAAAAATAAGGTAACTAGGTCAGACCTATTCTTTTTATGTTGCAGTGTTAACGCACTAGATTGTGAAAGATCTATCACGAATCACGATCGATCGATCTTGCTTGTGCAAATGTGAACGCGAACTGGTCTGTTTAAGATGAGTCATTGAAATATATATAAAGATTGTATACATTTAAAACAAGATCTGAAAAAAACTCTTAAACTTTTTCGTGCATATAATTTTTCCATTTCAAATTTCTCTTACAAGATGATGTCTTTACTCTGATCATCGTTCATTTCTTTGATTAGTAAATTTTAACTACATAATAAATACATTATTCTATTTTTCTACATAGTCATTTTTACTAGTAAAACTTTGCATCCCAGAATTCAATATTCTTTTTCAAAACGCTTATAAACCAATTAACGATTAATAGGAAAAAAAGGCTAAATCATCAAACTTGATGTTAAAAACAGTAATTTGCACTTGTAGCAAAAATTAATGAATACAATTAGGAAAATTTGATCACTGACCTGGACAGTGGGAAATAATAATGAGAAGTGAAAAAAGAACCAAAAAATTGAAGAGTAGAGAACAATGGAATGAAAAAGTGTACAGAATAATTGTAAAAAATAAAAGAATTAGGTTTAACACTCCTATTTAGATATATAACCGAAGCACCGAATAAATAAACCTTATTTAATTATTAATAAATAAACCTTTAAGTTATATAATTATTACAGAAAAAAGAAAAAAAATATTTTCATTTCCCAATCCAGATCTTCTTCTACACATGCATATACTGTTTAATATGTTTAATATGTCTTTTATTATGTTTTATGATGTATTGTAAACTCATTTTGTTGATTTATGTGTTTTGCATGTTTTGCCAGTGCTGTAAAAAATAAAAACAACTTGTGTATGTTGTTGTTTTGTTTGCAAATACGATTTTAATGCAGAGCCTTCGTGCACGCTTACATGAACATGTTTAATTTGAATCATCCTTATCGGGATACTCTTTTTTTGCCGCAAAATGATATATCCCTTTGCAAAACTAGAGGCAACCTGAATTTCTTTATTGACATAGTAGTTATTCCAATATAACGTTGTAGCGATGTCACAGACTCTTTATTTATAAATCATTTGAATTAGAATGTCTCTCATAGGTCTTAGACCCTTCACAATGTTTAATTACCCGGAAATAACTTGGATTGGGAATAAAAAATATGGAGTGTAACATTTTCCGAATCAAATGGTTTCATATCTGGTATGATGGGAGCTCGCATTGCCCAAACATTTGTGATGTTGCATGCTTCGATCGCTGGTTTCTTTAATTTCTATCTTGTGCATGCGACTCATTCCCCCCCCCCCCCTGTTTAAGTCATATTGCCTACCCTATTCAACACTATGGTGAGGTAATGACATTTCATAGATGTGATCCTTTTTTAAGTAAAACTTAGAAATTATTGCAAGGTTTTAATTAATCCAAATAATGCAATTGAGTGAGTCTCGATTTGATAAGCATTTGCATTCTGATATATGATGCATATACTTGTATGCTGTTGTCACCGAAATCGCAAAATATAATTTCCCATTTTTGTTAATTCACCAAAAATCTCAATGATAAATGCACGCAATATTTTCTGAATTTACAGTATTATAATAGCAAAAAACGGATACGGGGTATACATCCATGACATAAATTTAGTGTGATTTTAGCCAAAAAAAACCCTACAAAATGCAAAGGGACAGCGCTTTTATTGGTGTTATTCATTTCAAAGTTGTAGTGAGACCTTGAACGCAGATAAAACAAACTATCACCTAACAGCAAGAGTAACACGAACCATAGAACCGGTTTAAAACAAAATTCTTCACAAATTGAAGATCACGCCACAAATGTAAAATTGATTGAACAAAATAAAGCCATGGAGATATATCTTATTCAATAAAAGAAATCTGACAAAGAAATCGAACACGTACTGTCATAATAAGGCCGGAAAATCACACGGAAGCGTGCAAAAACAATACAAACATTTAGACAACCACAGGGCATATTGAGATATCTGTTAGAAGTATATAACGTACGTTTGTATAATTCGGTCGACTAGATAAGATGTTACACAAGTCACAACCCTTTAACTAGGACCCATTCAAAAAGAACGTAAAAAAGAGGAGCAGCTTAAAAAAAAATAGAATCCACAAATGTCAAACTATGTAACATAGTTTTATGTTTGTAATGTAGGTATCAAACGTGATGTAAAGGACTCTGTATCCTTGTAGAACCATTTTTTGACTGATAATTTTTAATAATACAAAAATGTATGCAAGAATTTTAAAACTGAAGGCATATATTGTCTGTTACAATGTACTCAAGATATGAAGTACCTGGTTTAGTGTATTCAAAGATCCCAAAACCAGTAACCTGTCTGATGTGTAAATAACAACATATTGACCGCGTTCGCAATATTTTTTTTAGTGCAATTTAATGAAGAAAGCAATTGGGAAGGGGAACACGTAAAGGTAGTGTGAATCTTAACATTTTATTTCACAAACGTGCAATTGATTGAGAAAATGATGTAGCATTAATCAGAGAAGTTATCTCAAGAATAAATACGCCATAACCATGATTACCTTAAATAAAAAAGCATAAGAGCATACACCTCAAGGGGTAGACTATTATTGTTGATACCGTTTTAAATTGACACTGCTAAAATGTGTTGCTTTGAAAAGATTGTTTCGAAAAGAGTGTTTTAATTTTCAAACGCAGAGAGTATTTTTTTGTTACAGATATTTTTTAATCTTAATATTCTAGTTTGGATAAAATAGCTTTTGCGTATTTAGAAAGATATAAATAAATATAAACATCGTTAGCTGTAAAGTTTTTTGGGTTTGAGCGTAGCTTTTGAAGGTATTAAAATCCAGAAAGAAATTTGGATGCTTTAAATTTATAAAGCCTAATTTAAATTCATTATCCGTTATTTCATAAATATGATGTAATAGTTCATATTATAATTATTTACCTTTTAAGTTATTATCACTAGGAACTGCCGATATATGCATTGTTAAGTACGTTCCATAAAAATATTCCTAAATATGCATGCTCCTATATTTGGTTAAGTTTATTTATATGAACATGATCTAAGTATGCGCAGGATATGTCGTTGTCCATTCCGACATCTGTTTCCTTTTTTTTCTATTTTATAACCCTAATTTGTCTTATATGATGTAACGGAAAAAACGAAAACTAATCATTCTTTTATATTCTCAGGTATAATTATATCTTTTTAGTCAAGCCACTAAGTGCACTGCAATTTGCATGTAATTATATTCAAACAACTTTTATAGATAGGAAATAAGATTTATTTATTTTGTAAAAAATAGAATCAATTTCTTGATGTATAATAAACTGTTGATAAAAATAACATGAAGGTTTTTTTTCTCCAAATTATCAATTAGTATGAACGTGTCGATTGTATATTTATTTAACAGTTTCCGCATTGTGGTCAGTCGTGGTCAGTTGTGGTCATCGTGTTACCGGATACCCTAACATATGTAACACGTGTCATATCGTATGTAAATTTACAGGTATACATGAGTAAAACATTACTATACCGTATTTACATACGTTCATTATCAATTTACTCCCTGTTGTGATATGATAATGACTTTGGGATTTTTACAAACTGTGCAAAATTATACTTACTTCAAAATTATGTGATATAAATATTCTTCAAAAGATCATTGTTAGACTGTAGCGCTACCTTAATAAGCATTTGCATTCTGATATCGAATACATATAACTGTATCTGTTGTCACCAAAATCGCAAAATATGATTTCCATTTTGTCAATACACCAAAAATCTCAATAATAAATGCACGCAATATTTTCTGAATTTACAGTATTATAATAGCAAATATTCAAACAACTTATAATAGGAATAAATTTATTAATTAGCAAAAAAAAGAATAAATTTCTTTGATGTATGATAAACTGTTGATAAACAATAACATGCATTTTTTTCTTCAAATTATTAATTAGTATGTTTAGTGTTGTGTATTTATTTTACAGTTTCCGCATTGTGGTCAGTCGTGGTCAGTTATGGTCATCGTGATACCGGATACCCTAACATACATAACACGTTTTATACCGTATGTAAATTTACGCGTATACATGAATAAAACATTACTATACCGTCAATTTTTTACATTTACCAACTGCAAAATGAACTTATACTTTTTTTCACTTTTCAATTTCCTCCACCTGAGTAGCAATCTACCAACTTCACCTGCATATGGGATATACATTTCCCAACTTATTCGGCATTCAAGCGCTTACAGCTCCTACTCAGACTATGTTAAAGCGTTACCAGTGTCTTAGCAGAAAATTGACGAACCAGGGGTATGTAAAAGAATGTCTCGTCCTTTTTCTAAAAACGTTCATCGGAAGGTACCAAGACCTTGTTGACAAAATTCCGTATCAGCTTCACAAATAATACACGATGGTCTTGAACTATAGATTATGGGTGCTGACGTTGTTTATCATCTTAATAACGTGTTTTAGTAAAAAAAAAAACCATATACGTCTTTATGAATATTACTTTACTGTTTAGTCTGTTTTTGGTGATATTCATTTGACGTGACTCTGTACTTTATACATGTACATCCCGTCATTGTATTACTGTTCTGTGATCATTTTTGTATTCTTGTCTTTATTTTTGCTAAAGTGCTCTGTTATTATGACATTTAGTGTTTCCTTTATACATATTACGTGCCTCTGTACTTAATACTTCCAGTTATTGTGCTATAAATTGTAAATTTTTGTATTCTTGTCTTTCATTTTGCTGATGTCTTTGTCTATATACCTTTGTGTGCTCTTTGATAAATATTTATTTGTTTGTATAGTGATTAAGATTATACCACAATGTTGACTGCTGTACCCCTATTTTTGACATTTGTTACCTATTATGTCTGTGTTTGTTCACACTTCGTTATTAATATGATGGAATTTGATGCGACTGCCATGCAAGTGAAATGTTAATCTAGCTACAAAACCAGGTTTAATCCACCATTTTCTACATAAGAAAATGCTGTACCAAATAAAGGCAACAGTAGTATACCGCTGTTCGAAAGTCATAAATCGATTGACAGAAAACAAATCCGGGTTACAAACTAAAACTGAGGTGAACATATCAACTATAAGAGGAAAACAAGGAAACAACAGAAACACTGAAGTGCAACAAAAAACCAATACGACAATGCAACACACACAGAAACGAACTATAAGATAACAAATGCCATTTTCCTGACTTTACCAAATCAGGAATATGGCAGTTGTTGTCCATTCGTTTGATATTTGTTGAGCCTTTGATTTTGCTATTTGATTATGGAATTTTCGTTTAGAATTGTTCTCGGAGATGAGTATTTTTGTGATTTTACTTTTTTTACGCAAATATTTCTCTGTTTTCCCGATATATGCATAATAAATGTTTAATATTTCGTTTCTATTTAACCACCATTTTCTAAGAGTTTGCGGTTTCTGTTTTCGTTTCTTTTATTTATAAGAACTTACTAAAAACACTCTTTACTCTCACTTACACAATACATTTGGCATCGTTCTACTTTATAGGAACTCGCTAAACACTCTTACCTCACTTACACACATAATTTGCATCGATAAACCGTGTACATGACATGGATTATAATTTAGTACCCAGACGCACGTTTAGTCTATATAAGACTCATCAGTGACGTTCATATCAAAATAGCTATAAAGCCAAACAAGTACAAAGTTGAAGAGTATGGGGGATCCAAAATTCAAAAAGGTTTGCCAAATACGGCTTAGGTAATCTATTCTGCGATAAGAAAATCCTTCGTTTTTCAAAAATTCAAAGTTTTGTAAACAGGAAATTTATAAAAAATGACCGCGTAATTGATTTTCACGTCAACACCAAAGTGCTGACTACTGGCTGATGATACCCTCGGGAATAAATGACAACTTTGGTCTAAAACTCTGAGACTCTGGAATCTCAATAATTCAGCATGGAATGCTTTTATTTTCGATGAACATGTACAGTATTCAATGTAAGTATTAAGTTCAACTAATTCATTAAAAGTATCAACAAGTAAATATACAAACTTAGAGAGATAAGAATAAACATAAAAAAAACCTCACAATTTGAGTGATAGTGTAAACCGTCAAGGATTTAGTATTTTTGACTTGAAGAATAAAATTAAATTACTAAACTGATTATGATATTTTAAAAACATGATTATGAAAAAAGTAATTTGTGCACTGACAGTTATTCTAGAGTAAAACATGTCACTCAAAATCAAGGTTGATATTAAATTGAATATCAAAGCATACTGATTTAAGTCCTGTATATGAAATGTAAAAAGAAACGAAAATATGAAATAAATGAATAATAAAACACGAGAATTAAAGTATAAAATAACAAAATTTAAAATGTAATATTAAAGTTAAAAAAAGTAAATTAATGGTCACCAACTCTTAATCATACACTCGTTATAATTTTTCTCTCGATGTCCTGTTAATGTTGTTCTTAACACTACAGGGAGATAATGCTGTAAAATCAATTAAACGTTTTCATCACGTTGTATTGTTAAAAAAATGTTAAGTTTCCCAATGATCAAAGTAAGTGTTTGTCAAACTGCTATATAACCAATGAAATTTTCTTGATGAAATGTTTGGTTAATATTTTTTTTTTATTTTTGTCAAAGAGTCAAAGTATATTTGGGTCATTTTCATAAAATGTCGAATTTTCAGTACACCCATGCTAATTTTTTTTTATTTCTAGTGGAAATTTCAGTTGTAATGATTTAAATGAAAGCTTGTCAGATTTGTGATTCAGAACATTAATAATAAACACACCTTACATCTATTTTGATAAGATTAAACTGCATTTAAGTCCAATTTTGGAGGTATTTGTGTGCGTACGGTGTCAGAAAAATACATTTCAAATGATTTTTTTCCGATTTTCTGATCGCCTTGATATCTGCAAAAGGGACTTTTTAAGAACTTTAATTATTACTATAACAAAAAATCGTAGCTTCTTTATCATTGTATGTAAAATATTATCTACAAACTAAATTGAATCAGCGTACGGGAGGTTCGTGTCCATCCTGTTACCGCTATTTAAATCAGCCGTTAAATTATTCTCCCTATGTATATTGAATCAGTCAGTGTTGATTTCAAAAGTGCAAAGTAATCTTTACATTTAAAACGCCTCGTTTCTTGAACGACAGTGTAGAGAAAAGAAATGTCAAGACATTTATTGAAAAAAATAGAGTTTTCTTTTTTAATGTCTATGCTGTTACCAACCATTTTGATTAATTACACCAACAGTATGCTTGTAAAAAGTGCAATAACGTGTAGGAAACCAAATTCACAATAGAAAACCATAATCACATATTTCACAACAGCAATCAAAAACGAAGAAATTTGTCTATCCTGTTATGTCTATATTGTTACTAGGGTTGCTATGGTTACAGGATAGACAATTGTAGACAAAAACGTTGTTATTTTTTTTTTTATCGTAACATATAGGTGCAAAACGAATTAAATATTTCGTAGGTTGAAATCATCTTAAGGTCATAACGTCTTTATCTTCCCAATTAAGCATTTACAGGTGCAATACTGATATCGGTAACAGGATAGACAAAAAGGTAACAGGATAGACTTTTATATAGTGATATATCAGGAACGTGCGTTCCTGTTACCAATGAAATAACGAGAAAAGTAAACTAACATACGAGGGATTTACTTGATGTTGGGTTTATTTGAAAGGTGAAAAAAGGCCGAACAATATAAATTGCTATGTTAGACTTGCATTACTGGTGGTAATTTTCACAACCTTTGAAAACCAATTTTTAGAGGCATTTTTCAGTACAACCTGGAAAATTGGCAAACAATCTATTATTTTACAGAATGAATAAATAGAAGTTTATTCTCTTGAAAACCATCTAATTGGCTACGTACAACAAACTCAACATTTTATCTAAACCTTTTCTTAATAACCCAAAATTTCTTTTGAAAATGGTAACAGATAGACAAAATATTGTACCGCCGATCAAAAAATGTTTCAATATATTCTTGTATGACATCATTAAGATTGCATCTTTAATATGTTGTTCTTAAAGCACTGTTCGTTTTGATTTGCTTATGTAGAGGGTTGTTTGAGTAAGTAACTTTTAATGTTTTTTTTCAATTTCAAAATTCGACATTTTTTTAAAATGACCCATATATGGTAAAAATATTATGAATATTAAAAGAAACAAACTAATTTTAGTCAAGGTGTTGGGTACCAACTTAAGAGCTGCGTCTTAAATGAGACGTTGTACATCAGAAGTACAAAATAAAGTGATTTCGTTAATTAGTTTCCTTATGTATAAGATAAGTGCATGAAAACTAATATACTATCATTTAATGTAAACCACAACGTAAACAAAGCTTATTAATCAGACGAAAAGGGACAAGGCCAGGTCACGGGGAATATTTATGTTTCATAACTTGTTATTAATACTTAAATTGGTATTGTTTATACAACATTCTTTCGACAATTTCCTGGACCCTTTCAAGAAAACATTCCGGACAACACAACGGTCAATTATATATCTGACAAATGGTTTAAAACAAAGTAGCAAACATCCTTTTTTTTTTTTTACAAATTGGGCCATGGGGTTTGTTTCACCCTTTATTTATAACAATTTAAGTTTCAATTCTTTACTAAATTTTTCTATTTCTTTTATTCTTTCTAAACTATATAGAAAGTTCTTGATGTTTCGCACGTCTAACCAGGTGTCAAAACTTCTCTTGATGTAGTTGTACGTATCTGCTCTCTGATCTTTATAGATAAAGTTGTCCAGCTGAAGTGTATCGCTTCTTACTAATAGATATAAGTTCTGGTCAGGACTATCTATATCTAACACGTACATCTGTTGAGGTAGATCTAGCCAGATTTTCTTTACTCTTAACCCTCTGGTATAGCTGCAAGCTTCAAGTTGTTTCTTTTTTCTTTCTCTTTTTTTGTCCGTATCTTTTTCTTGTTCTTTTGTTGATCGACCCTCGGCACACTCTCTGGCGGAATCTTCCTCCATTGTACGTGTTGGTGTGGCAATCAACGTTTCATCAGCCGAGTCCTGGCTTGCTGATGGATTGCTGTCTATAGACGTGTCTTGTGTACCTGTTTCCATATCCTTAATGATGACATGGTATTTATGGAAATTAGAAAAAAAACTAGAACTTAAAATAGATAGTGCTAGAGGGACATATTAAGCTAAAAATATTGATAGGTTAGTAAACTCATTTTTGAGATATTCGAATGTTTAGAAAATGGCGGGATTGATTGATTGATTGATTGTCGGTCAATGCCACTTTCAACTCTATTGTGCTATATCATGGCGGTCAGTTTTATTTGATTGAAAAAACCGACATTCACGGATAGATGTAGTGTCAATAAAAATTTTGCACGCTAACGGCGTCTTTTCTTTTCATTATTTAATAAAATAAGGTTTTAAAAGCTATTTTCGAAAAAGACCATTAAAATCCTTGCTCGTTTTTCAAAGTTTTCACTACTAATCAAACTATTATGCCGCGCCGGAATCTTTCATTTCTTTCCAAATTTTTAAGTAATGCTATGTTAGCACTATCAAGTCATAATTAAACTCATCATAGATACCCAGGACTAAATTTTGTATATACGCAAGACGCGCGTTTCGTCTACAAGACTCATCAGTGACGCTCGAATCCAAAAAAGTTAAAAAGGCCAAATAAAGTACGAAGTTGAAGAGCATTGAGGACCAAAATTCCTAAAAGTTTTGCCAAATCCAGCTAAGGTAATCTATGCCTGAGGTAGAAAAGCCTTAGTATTTCAAAAATGATAAATTTTGTGAACAGTTAATTTATAGATATAACCATACCAATGATAATTCATGTCAGCACAAAAAAGTGCTGACTACTGGGCTGGTGATACTCTCGGGGAAATAAATCTCCATCAGCAGTGGCAGTGGTTATAAATAAACTCATGATAGATACACAGCCTTTTAAAAAGCTTGTAATTTTGAAACAGAGGAACGAAAATTCCTAAAAGTTTTGCCAAATCCAGCTAAGGTAATCTATGCCTGAGGTAGAAAAGCCTTAGTATTTCAAAAATTATAAATTTTGTGAACAGTTGATTTATAGATATAACCATACCAATGATAATTCATGTCAGCACAAAAAAGTGCTGACTACTGGGCTGGTGATACTCTCGGGGAAATAAATCTACACCAGCAGTGGCAGTGGTTATAAATAAACTCATGATAGATACACAGCCTTTTAAAAAGCTTGTAATTTTGAAACAGAGGAACGAAAATCTTTAACTACTGTGGAGCCTTCTTAACTAAGGATGCCTTTCATATGACATTTACATTTGTATCATGTGAAATATGAAGGATATATATGTATACAAAGTTTAAAGACAACAGTTCAAACACAAGCCAAGGTAAAAACAAAAAACATAGAATGTTATACAATCTAAATCATATAAAAGTCATGTAACCTCTGTCAACTAGCATTTTAATCTACACTAAACTATCTTTTAATGTAATTGGACATGATACATGATATGCTTTATTTTATAATGTTAGCAAACGAGCAATACTATATAATAATTGTGAAAAGTAAGAAATGTAAAATATGAAGGACTCCCTCCCTAATTATTGAATTCTATCCTTATTCATTGCTCATAATGAATTGGTGTAAATAAGATACACCAGATCGATCGAACGGCGTCTGAGGTACATCACACATCGTTGTCAATATAAATGAAAAATATGCGATTGTCATAAAAGTGAGAGGTTTAGCTAGCTATAAAACCAGGTTTAATTCACTATTTTCTACATAAGAAGTTAGCTGTATCAAGTCAGGAATACAAAATTTATTATCCATAAGTTTGATGTGTTTTTGATGAGATTTGATTTTGCCATTTTATGATGAACTTAAAGATTTGAACTTTCATCGGAATTCGGTATTTTTGTTATTTTACTTTCTAATACTTACAACGCTACAAATATTCATAGCTACACAGAAATTATGTCTCTACGGTCATATTAGCTTAGAGAATATACCATTAACTAGATCATCTTAGCTTAGATATTATACCATAAAATAGATCACCCCCTTCTGATCATTTTAGCTTAGAAACTATACCATTAAAAAGATCATCTCCCTCTGATAATCGTAGCTTCAAAATTATATCAGTAAATAGATCAGCGTCCTCTTATACTCTTAGCTTAAAGACTATAATATCAAATATATCTTCAGTCTATGACCATCTTAGATAATATAATATACTATTAAATATATCATCACACTCTGATCATTTCAGCTTAGATAATATACCATTAGATAGAACGTCTCCCTCAGATCGTCTTAGCGCTTAGGGACTAAACTTTTAAATATATTATCTCTCTATGATAATCTTTGCTTAGGGACTATACCATTTAATAGATCATATCCTTCTGATAATCTTAGTTTAGTGACTATACTATTTAATAGAGCATATCCCTCTGATCATCTTAGCTTAGAGACTATACCATTTAATGGAGCATATCCCTCTGATCATCTTAGCTTAGAGACTAAACCTTTTAATATAGCATTACCCTCTGATCATCTTAGCTCAGAGACTATACCATTTGATAGAGCATATCCCTCTGATCATCTTAGCTTAGATTCTATACATTTTGTACCATTTGATAGATCATCACTTTGATTATTTCAGCTTAGAAAATATACTATTAAGTAGGACATCTCCCTCGGATCATCTTAGCTTAGAAACCATGCCATTGAATAGATCATAATTCTACACAATGGAAAGATAGAATATGCTAATATTACAGGTTTCAATTGCGCTACAAGCTGACATTTAATGCTAATGAATAATTTCTGTCTATATCTTTTCTGTTTTTCTTTTATTTATTTCTATATAAATCCGGCCGTTGTCTTTGGTGTTGAATACTTTCTTGAGTTACCCTTGTTTTTCTCGTAGGATTTTGTTGCTCAATCTTTAGGGTGCATTCTATGAACTTCAACGGGGTCAGAACTTTTTTTTCATGCAAAGCGCGAATATTTCTTTTATGTTGTTCGACGTGATCAATAAAAAAAAATTCTTCAAAATTTAACACTATAATGTATGGGGGGAATCTAGATTCAGAATATTCAACCCCTTTTCAAGTTTAAAAAATGGTCGTTACTTTAATTCGATTACAAACATTGCATTCATGTGTAGCTCCATTTGTTATTTTTTCTATTTGTTTTGCAAAAGGTTTGTTTTTAAAATGGTAATGACTGTTTGTTATACGTCAGTCATATGGGAATGATAAGGATGTGCATTTGTCTAGCAAGTATACACATGTATAGATCTATGTACAATATTTATATTTAGAGTCATTCATTAACTTTAAAAAAAACGATCACTTTGTTGTCTCTATATAGTTGTTCATATGACATGCTTTATATCAGTACGATGTATCAAGCTAGACAGAAATAAGAAAAACGCACCAAACTAATCGTGGATAAAAACCGAAGACTTGTTATAACATTAAAGGTGTCATATCACCAATTAAAAGTCCCTATCTGTTCAACCAAATTTTACTATTTTCACAGCTTTCTAAATATTTTACCTTAAGTTTAACTTACTAGAAACCAGGTATATCCTGAATTGTACATGTATCAGCTTTCTACATGCCAATTTTCAACAGATGTTTAAAATCATATAAAAAAGAAAATGTCTTTCAAATAGAGGTACCACTAAAAATAACCCCTGGAAATCTTAAATTAGTATACTATGGAGTGCATTAATCCTCAATTTTAAATGCAAACTCATAAACAAATAAATTTTAGCTCAAAATGATCTTAATATATTTTTCTTTCACCAAATTTTTCATTTCTGCCAATTTGTTGATTAGTTTAAGTAAACAATGACATCAAATGCACTATTTTTTGTCTGAGTAGGCCTTCTTTCACATACGTTCTAAATTTGAGGGAGTAATTGGTGGTATGACACCTAAACGGCTTTTGAAATCTGATGACAATGCCTTCCAGTAGGAGATTGCAATTTTTACAGAGACAACATGATTAAGTTTTTTCTCCATCAATGTTATATAAACATATACTTTTAATTACAAGATGATTGCGAACATTAGTTAAAACATTATTGGAATCGACATTTTATGTCACATGACTTATTGTAGATTTTTCATGATCTTGATCCCAAATACACTTACAAAATAGGAGCTCCTTAATGATAATTGCTTTTTTTTTTAATGTCTTTGGGATTCTAACCAAAGGTGAAGAACTATATATTTATGAATATAGCTTTTACTGTTTAGTTTGTTGTAAGTGATATCAATGATGTTGCTCTGTACTTAAACATCTACTCATTGTGTTATTGTTCAATGATAATTTTTGTTTTGTCTTTCATTTTTGCTAATATGCTTTGTCTATTTGACTTTTTGTGATTCTTTGTTACATATGACGTGACTCTGTTCTTATACATCCCGTCATTGTGTTATTTGTCTATGATACTTTTGTATTCTTGTCTTTTATTTCTGTTAATGTGCTTTGTTGATATACCTTTTTGATCGTTAAATATGATATAACACTATATCACAATGTTGACTGCTGTACCAATATTTTGGACATTTTTACCTATTATATTTGTTTTTCTTTGTTCTCACTTTGTTGGCAATATAATAGATGCAACTGTCATACAAGTGAGAGGTTTAGATAGCTATAAAACCAGGTTTAGTCCACCAATTTTGACATCAGAAAATGCTTGTACCAAGTCAGGAATGAGATAGTTGTTATGCATTCGTTTAATGAGTTTGATCGTTTGATTTTGCCATTTGATAATGACTTTCTGTTTTGAATTTTAAGTATTTTTGAGAATTTACTTTTTATTCGATCGCTGTAATCCATACCCAAATTATTAAAAAAAGCTTGGTAAATAGGATATGCGGAAACTTGTGTTAAACATCAAACGACAAAAATATTTGACGTATAAATTTTCTGACGACAGACACGCGAATTGTTTCTTTTAAAATTGTAACACGATGATGAGTGCTGTACCCATGTTTTGACTATTTTATCTATTATGTCTGTTTAGTTCACGCATCATTGTAAATATAACAGAATTCGATGAGACTGTCGTACATAGTGAGAGGTTTAGTGCTATAAAACCATGTTTAATCCATATTTTTTTTACATTTGATAATGCCTGTACCAAGTCAGGAATATGACATTTGTTGTCCATTCGTTTTTGATGTGTTTTGTCATTTGATTTTGCCATTTGATTAAGGACATTCCGATTTGATTTTCCTATGAAATCAGTATTTTTTTATTTTAATTTTTCCATGCATAATGATTGATGTTTTCTTAATAGCTTTTTGTTGCTTACAAAAGCCTATGGAATCATTCTTAATGACAAAGCAGAAGTTAAGTTTTCCCTACGCTTTAATGACACCATTGGCCGTTATAAAAGGTATATACAACGGATGACTGCGTCAAAGCCATATCCCGTTCACCGTTCTTCGACCATGACCTCTGAAACAGATCAGTTGCGGATTTTTTCTTACGATCTATACATTGTAATTGGGACATATAGTTGGAACCCCTTTCTCTTGATTTGTGAACCCCTGCTTTTAAAAATGACTGGATCCGCCCCTGCAGAATTATGCAAGCATCAGAACGCAATGGGTGTCATTTGAGAAACAGGACAGATTACATGTCTTACACAACAAAGTCCCCCTCCTTTTTCTCGTTTTTAAACTTTAGTTCAATACTTAAGCTGAAATGTCGCGTTTTGTTGACATCAGTGCATTCTGTCATTGGTATTGACTTTAAAATTAAGCATCATTTAAGTTTTAAATAATTTCATAGATTTTATATTGAAATTTGCCAGGACTGTTAGTGGGATCATTCAGCAGTGCACATATGGCATATATCTGCAATATAGAATTGACATAGATGTGCATATAAATATAAGATATATAGGTATAATGGACATTATTCTATAACTTATCATCCATCAACTTAAAAAAGGTTACTTTCTTGTCTCCATGCATACGGCTGCTTATTTGTACAAGTTTTAAACTTAATATATACAAAATTCTGATGTATCATTTTCGCTCTAATAAGTGTTTGTTGCTATAAAATCTTCTCATATAATGAATTAACGGAAATAGAACCTTGAAACATAAGTGAGCTTATGAAAGATGTAGGTATCATGTTATATCATGAGACGGCGAGACATATAGACAAAAGAAACAACGAAACCTCTGACTGATGATAATTGTTTAACGCAAGTCATGGCGGCTAGATATGAATATTTTGAGGACACCAAAAAGAACCAACGGTGTTTTGAAGAAAATCTCGCAATCCTATCATAGATTGCACTTCTGTAAATAGTGACAATGCAATTTGCCATAGGTACTCATTTTACGTCAGGTTTACAATGAAGTTTTAAAAAAAATGTATCATATAGTAAAGTTCCAATGTGCACCACTATGTTTTTAAAAGGTCAAAATATAGGGTTGTGCGACTATTTTCAACATATGGACATAACTTTTAAGAGTTTTAGCTTGTATTAAAATCTTTACTACACATCACTTCCTTTTTGGTCTTCCTCGGAATTTGATTTCACCACTAGCCATGTGTATTAATACTGGTAACATGCCCAAGATATATCTCTACGACATGAACATGAGACCATATCAGGAACCAGTAGGTAAACAAATATCTAAATGGTATAACATATATTTTAACATTATCTAAAAGCGCGAGGTTTGGCTAGCCACAAAACCAGGTTCAACCCACTATTTTTTTTATTAATTCTTACAGTCAGAACATGCAGTTGTTAAAATAGTTCGGTCTATGTATGTGCATGTCTTTTACACTTCATTTCTGTTGTTACTGTTTTCCACTTATAGTTGATGTGTTACCTCGGTTTTAGTTTGTAACAGGGATTTTTTTCTCACAATCGATTTATGACTTTTTAATAGCGGTATAACTGTTCCTTTCCTGTTTACAAATCTCGGGGGTTTGTGAAACAGCTACAAATAACTCATCAAAATACCAGGATTAAAATAAGTGCAACCCAATGGTCAATTGAGATCGGAAGTCGCATGCACTTTACAACGAGAGTGCTTCGAACTAACAGCCTGGGTTCGAAATTGACTGTTCAGGAATTAATGAACTACTGAAACCACTTGGCTACAGAGGAGATGCGACATCTATAGGTCAAATACTATATCTAATTTTAGACAAATGACTTTGCAATATATAATTTTGCACATATTCTGTACTGAATATTTTTTAAATGTTAAATGAGACAATTGAAGATCTGCGGTAACACAAGTTCCAGTTAAGGAATACAAAATATTCAATCTCATTTAAATCAGATCTTTACTTTATTCCATTAGATGTGTTAGTCGCACGCTCGTGTAGGCTGACACGAACGACTATAAAATATATTGGATCAAAGTAAAAGATCTGGTTTTGCTTCAGTCACTGTATGCCTGTATTTATATCTTAATGTTCTACAATCTCATTAACATTAGATCTTTAACTTTGCCCCAATATATTTCATAGTATTTCGTGTTTGCTGATACACGAGCGACAAACGAATGATGTAACGAAGAAAAGTGAAAGGTCTGATTTTAATGAGAAAGTAGAACATAAGAATATAACTACAGACAACCAGTGATTAATGTAAGCACTCAATTTAATTTATTGAAAAATAAACTGCAAAGTAAACAAAAAATATCAATAAAAAGTCGTTTAAGGATGATGGTTTGAATACAGTATGATACTTCATTCTAGGATGTCTTTCAAAAAGGAGATACCAGCTGAACAAAGCCTTTGATTATGTGTTCAATAGTACTATGAATTCCCGATTTTTGTATCAGGTTAAAGACTATATATACTACTTAATTCAGATTAAACAAGTATTTTGTTGTTAAAATGAATTAAGGGAGTTCGCTTCTCAGTTTCCAAATAGTTAACTTTTCAAAACACTAGTATACATTGATAAGTGACTAATAAAGGAATCAAAAGAGCAAACAAAAATATATGTAGGTCAATGTGCTTGTTTTCGAGATATTAGCCATTGAAATGTTGGCGGGAAAATGTTCTCTCTTGCCCTTAATAGCTTTATCATTGACAAGTTTAAGTTCTCAAAAACTATTAAAAGATAATTAAAATTTTATAAGACTTTTACAGTTGGCTTATTATTATACGTGTAAAAGATTTATAAAAAGAAAAAAGGGGGTCAATGGGCAAAATTTTATAAGGCATTTAAATAGATAAAACCAGAGGATTCTGAAAATCTCACAAAAATTCCCAAACATGACAAGCGAACTTCCTTAAAGTATCTTGTCTTCGGAGTGGCACATGTATAAACAATGAATTGTGATCGCTCAGCCTTTCATAACCTGGGACAGAACTGTTTCACACCATAAGAACACATTGTAGATATCAGTTGTAAAAATCTTTAATTCATTACATCGGCAGGAACCACAAAAATATCCCAACTAACAGAAGGACAAATGAAACAAAGCGTCGAACTAAGTGTAATCACAGTAATTGAAAGCTATTTCAAAGCCTATTAAGTGCTAAATAGATAGTATTGAAAATTTCCTCGGTATCAATAGGAACACATCCAACGGATTTAGTATTAAGACATCTTAAGCTGACAAAATCATGACTTAATGCAATGACAAGAGAAGTTCATAATTTGGATGTAGAGCTATTTTTTTATAACGATAAAATCCAAATTCAGAAATCTTACTACGATATTAATACAAATCATTGGTGCAATGTTTTGCTGCACCAGATGCGTATTCGACAAAAAACTTCTTGTCAGTGATGATCAAATTGAAATAAAAAAACTAATAAAAAGATGAAGAGCGTACAAACATAAAGGAAAAGAAGTATAGGCATAACCGGCCATTAATGAGCGCTTTGATTGGTGGAAATAGATATTCCTGAATTTAGAATAATTTCCTAAATTATATAAGGACTTTTCATTTGTGACTGTAAGTTCTTTTAGTATAAACAATATTATTTGGAAATATTTAAATTTTTAGTGATAAATCCATTAATATGTAAACATTTTGATTCTTAATAAAAAAAAAACGTTGCTAGGCAACTTTCCTTTGACCGGAACACAAAAGAATCATTGTTTTTTTCTCAAGTTAATACACTTTGACCATCAATGATATTAATATAAACTTATTTGGAGAGGGTGCCAAAAACGCCCCATATAACGCCCCATATAACGCCCCGTACCTTGTCCTTTAATGATTTGAATTTAGGTATTACATAGATTTGTACACAACTATATCTGTATGGGCTTTATACACAACATTACACACTATTTGGATGTGATATCCTGCTTTTCATAAGAATTTTGCGTGACAGTAACATAATGTAAGAATATAGTAAATATAGAATATATTCACCACAGTCACGAGAATAGCGAACGAAGAAACGTACACATTCTTAGCAGGAACAAAATAAACGTCACCGTCCTAGAAAAAAAACGAAAATTACCAATAGCGAAAGTGAAATATTCAAATCTAGAAAAGGACAATTTTTGGCTGTTTGCAATTTAGATTTATTTTAAGTTAGTCACCTGTATGAATTTTGCAACTCGTGTACTAAGAAAATCTCGGTTCTTGAGGGCAAACGTACCATAAAAATGACAGCAAGTGTTATTCAATTTTCATTAATCAGAATTTAGACTGAAGTTTACTGACTTAGGCTTTTATCAGCTATGATCCTTGCCAATACAGGAAAACGTCTGTTATTAGAAGGTCCAATTAGACTCCATAAAAATGCATGTATCAATTTGATCAATTGCGTTGTTGAAACATACACAATTGATGTCAAGGAGAGCATTTTCAGTTTTAATCAGCACAACATAGTTTGATGTCAAGGAGAGCATTTTCAATTTTAATCAGCACAACATAGTTTGATCTACCGTTGTATCGAAGAAGAAGGCGTTAAAGGAGTTGAAGCAGATAGATTGTGAATCAGATTTTACAAAGAATCATTTGATTAAATAAGACAACTTTACATTGATTGGATTGTGTTGAAGTGCAGTGTAGAGTGTCGAAAAATCATAACTGTCAACCGAATTGAAAAGACAATCAAACACGTAATTTATCTAAAATATTCAAAGAGATTTATTGCTTTTTTTATTTATATTATATACAAACGCGTCTGTTAACAAGGGAGTAATAGCTACGTATTCTATCTTGTCATATGCAAAATAGATGTTTTCAGTTCTTACCAGGCTAGGATATCATACATTTCTAACCCACCCCTCTTTTTCACAATCCTGCACCCTCTCTGTAAATCAAATGGTCGTTCTCCTACTTTAATTAAAGGATCAAATTGTCCAAAGAATAATATCTGAATATGGTGTGTATCTGACATGTTTACCTCACTATAATGGAATTTGATGCGGCTGTCATGTAAGTGAGAGGTTTTGCTAGCTATAAAACCAGGTTCAACCACTTTCTACATAGAAAAATGCCTGTCCCAAGTCATGAGAATGACAGTTGTTATTCATTCGTTTGATGTGTTTGAGCTTTTGATTTTACCATTTGATTTGGAACTTTCTATTTTGAATTTTCCTCAGAGTTAAGTACTTTTGTGATTGAACTTTTTTCTAAACGGTAAAATTTAGGATGTGAGATGCAGTTTATAATAAGTATTCTGCAGCAGCCAAACGTCATAACCTAATATTTGCTTTATGATTTAATTTAGTAAAGGTTATATTTAATTTACTGCTTCGAAATATCTGAAAAATTACAATGTATACCCATATGAATACTTAAATTCTTGCGATCAAATGTATTGCCGAAACGTACATATATCGAGTGATATCAAGGAGAAAAATTTACAGTTTTAATAATCTTAACACAGTTTATATAAGGATATGTTTCATTGTTACATGTTTCATCAAAGAAAATGGTTTACAGGAGTTGACGCAAATATATTGTCAAAGAAAAATTTGAGTAAATAAGACAACTTCTGTTTGATAGGCATACAGCGGTGTAATTTTTAGCGGGGTGCAATTTTCGCTTATTTCGCGGAAAAAATCAAATTGCTAAAATAAATTCTGCCAATTTAAAACGGCACATGCAAAGGTATTGATAAAAGTTTTTATTCCGTCAAAATAAACCGACAAAATATTTCAATAAAATCGTGAAATTTACACCCGCAAAAATAACCCGCTATTCGGTATGTGGAAGTGCAGTGTAGAGTGTCGAAAAAACATAACTATCAACCGAATTAAAATGGATATCAAACACGTAATTTATCTTCAAACCATTCAAAGAGATTTATAACTATTGGGATTTGTATCATATAAAATCGTGTCTGCTACATGTAACAAGAAGTTATAGCTACTTCGTCCATCTTGTCTTTTAAGCAAAGCAGAATTTTCCAGCTCCTACCAGGATAGTATTTCCCACATTTCTAAAATTATCCTCCCCATCCAACACCTTTTCCGCATTCGAAAATGTAAATGTAAATAATAATAATAATAAATTCTTTATTTAAAGAGGGTAAACTCAGTTAGTTACAATAAACTAATCTTCCCTGAGGCCCTCAAATTAAAGGTTCTCTTACTATAATTAAAAGATCCAAATATTCAAAAAATCTATATCTGAATTTAGCCCCATTACGGAAAAAAGATTACATTTGAATCAATGAAAATGTAACATATGGAAAATTTACACCTGCATTAATTGTACATGTAAGATCGATGACGGAAAAGAAATGTCTATACCTGAGGTACATTTTGTAAGTAAAACATTAATTTCGTAGAACGTATACATGTACATGTAGCTGTCTTATTGATAGACTATGATAGATGAATTATTGTTAGTAAAATCTTGTCCTGTATAATAAAAACAAATTTTCAAACAATCTATTAGAAACATATTTACAAAATGACTTTATTATGTACGAAAGTCATATTGATGTTTTTGTATCAGGTGTAATGTATTAGTAATATTGCATAAATATGAAAACACATGTGTAGGAGAAAATATATAAACAATGTCCATCTCGTCATTGTGTTATTGTGCAAACGTTTGTTTACAAACTTTTTTTTTTATAGTGACTAAGATTATCACACAATGTTGGCTGCTGTACCCCTATTTTTGACATTTTTAACAATTATGCATGTTTGTTTTGTTCACACATCGTTGTCAATATAATGTAATTATATGCGACTGTCAAACAAGTTAGAGGTTTTGCTAGCTATAAAACCAGGTTTAATGAAACATTCTGTCTGTACCAAGTCAGGAATATGACAGTTGTTATCCATTCGTTTGATGTGTTTGAACTTTTGATTTTTCCATTTAATTATAGAGACTTTGCGTTTATATATTAACTGAAAACTTCGTCGGAGTTCAGTATTTGTGTGATTTAACTTTCCGTTATAGTACACTAAATGAATTGTGATGTGCATATTGGGAATAATGTCAATAATACTTATCTGTTTTGTGTTTTGTGCACTGTTGTTTGTTTGTTTGTCTTTTATAGCCATGGCGTTGTGAGCTTATTTTCAACTTATGAGTTGAATGTCTCTTTTGTATTATTTGCCTCTCTTTGCACTTTACCCAACAACACATATAAATGATATTGTATATACATGTATATAAAGAAATGCAAAGTGTCCATTCTGGCCATCCTACATATTATTTAACAACGGATGTATTTTACAAAACCACTAATCGTATATTAACATCAATGAAAACGAAGAAAATCTACGGTCTTTATACTGGATACCAAAACTTCACAAAACTCTGTATGAAGAACGATACATAGCTGGATCATCTAGATGTTATTGAGTACTATTTTTTCTACAGTAAAATATTGCCTTCAAAAATATTGTAATGAGATATACTCAATCAGTGGTGTCAATCAGATGTGGATTCTCAAATATTCTAAAGATCTACTGCTAAATCTCAGATCACAATCTCTGCAACATTAAGACCTTTGTTTGTTTTACGCTTTACAATACTTTTCCCCATGTTCAATTGAAAGATCGATTTCCCCATCTCATTTAGAAAAAAAATCTTTTTCTATAAAAATGGGAATCGTTGATATAAATTTCTTGTTTTGGGTTAATATATAATTATTCATATTTTGTAAAGAATCACTCTGATTCTATAAGATATACGGTGAAGATGATATTTGAAAATGCTGGACTTTTTAATAGACACTATATTTTATAAATTTGGAGGATTGATAGTTCAACAGACAGCCAGTATTCCAATTAATGGATACTAATTGTGCACTCCTTCTGTCCGACTTGTGCTCGTATAAAGCAGAAGTAATTCAGAATCTTCTAAAAGACAAAAAAAAACGCACCTTGCAAAATTCATAAATTTTACTTTCAGAAATATATATCGATGATGTCCTATAATTGAAAAACCGATGTTTCAGTCAGTTCTTGCATCTCATAAATCCCAGTGAACTTGAAATTAAGGATACTACTGGTACAATAAGGACTGCTTCATACCATGATATTTTCCTCATAATTACACCTTATGTAAGAATCCGGGGTTTTGATTGGTTAATAGCCAGTGTATTTTTCACCAATTTACTGTTGTCAAATGAATATCGTTCATTTTTAACGCCGCCGTGGTATTTGCTAAAAGGATATGCCTTTTTTACCCTTTCTGCCGTGGTATTTGCCAAAAAATACTCTATCCGACTGGACGCTTGTAACGTCACGATCATCAATGCGTTTTAGTACATTAACATTCGGTGTAATTAAACAGATATATCATGTTATTGAGGGGTATTTGCGAAAAATACCAGTCTTGAGAATGAATTTCCCTCGCCTTACGGCTCGTGAAATTTAACATGCTCTCGACTGGTATTTTTCGCAAATACCCCTCCTTAACATGATATATCTGTTCAATATTTACACAGATTGACAACCTCACACTAGTCTAAAATATATGACAAACAGGATGACTTCACATACATTTACGTACAACAAATAAAGGCAACAGTAGTATACCGCTGTTCGAAGTTCATAAATCGATAGAGAATAAAACAAATCCGGGTTACAAACTAAAACTGAGGGAAACGCATCAAATATAAGAGGAGAAATACGACACAACAGAAACACAACATTAAAATGGAACAAAAACAAACGCCAACATGCATAGACAATGTTAAATAATATAGTTGAAACAACAACACTACGTGACAGAAAAACACCAAAAACACACGACACAAACAATAAAGGAACCATATTCCATAAACGACATACACCACATGATACATTGAAAGGTAACGCACTTACGTAACTAACATGCAATCTAAAACTTTATATAAGAGGGGTGATAGATACCAGAGGGACAGTCATAGATCAAAAATAAATTGACAACACCAAGACACAACATAAAAAACTAAAGACAAGTAAGCAAGACGAACCCCACCAAAAACTGGGGTGATATCAATTATTTACACAATAATCGTCCAAAGAATTTTTATGACAATGATGTTATGGAAAGACTATTTTATAATAATTTGGACTACAAAAGATGGGACTTAACAGATTGTATAACCGAAACCATAACAGAAACATCAAACATAAATACATGAATGTTGCACGTACAAAATAACGAGACACGACGTATAGCAATGCAAATTCACACTCGGTATAACAGTCATATTCGGGAATCGGACAATGATTGTATTTAAATGAAATTTTATAACTATTTGGACAACAAACGATAAGACATAACACAAAATTCAACCGAAACCATAACAGGAACATTAAAAGTAAATACATGAATGTTGGATGTACAAAGTATTGATACACGTCGGATACCAATGCAAATTCACAGTATATAACAGTTATATTCGGGAATAGGTCACTTTTGGTACTAAGCAAACAGACGACACAGATGGTAAACCACACAATCTGAGACGTGGTGAAAATGCCAAAGTTAGTTTCGACACTGACACAACGCATATAACAACCAATTCGTCATGGTATCATTCAAATTTACGGAATATCATTTTTAATATTCCCTGCTCATAACTCTGTGTGAGCAGTTTCTGCGTAAGGAGCACACTCATGTATATGACGTCAGTATAGTGTGAACAAGCACAAGTATAACTTATAAACTGAAATACGTAAACACCATACGACGAAGCAAAGAATATGTTACTGCTGAAAAATGGGAAATTGATAATTGGGAATTTGAAATCATCCCGTTTGTCATAGATTTTAGTGTGAAGTCGTCCATTTGTGTCAACAGTGAGGAAAAGATCAAGGTATGAAGCAGTCCTTCTTGTATCAGTAGTAAACCTATCCTTAGTTCAAGTTCACTGGGATACTAGTATATGAGATGCAAGTACAGACTGGAAATATGGGTTATTCAGTGTTAGGATCAACGTATCAACTGAAATATGCAAGCACCATACCACGAAGAAGAGGTTATGTTACTGCTGAGAAATGGGAAATTGATAATTGGGAAGTTGAAATTATCCCGTTTGTCATAGATTTTAGTGTGAAGTCGTCCATTTGTGTCAATATTGAGGAAAAGATCAAGGTATGAAGCAGTCCGTTTTGTATCAGTACTGTCCTTTATTTCAAGTTCACTGGGATATATGAGATGCAAGTACTGACTGAAATATGGGTTATTCAGTGATAGGATTTCATCAATACATGTATATCTGAAAGTAAAATTAAAGAATTTTGCAAGGTGCTTTTTGTGGGGTCTTTTAGAAGGTTCTGAAGGTATTCTGCTTCACACGAGTACAAAAACAAACAAAAACAACTGATTTTACACCCAGTAATTCTATTTAGTTTCATATTGGTATTTAATCGAAACAGTTTTAATATTTTTTTTATATCGGTTGAGAATAAGATTCTCTTATTGGATAAAAAGGGGTTACATGGCATTCATTATTCTTCAGTAATAAATTCCATCGGTCATTAACAGAAAAAACGGACCAGAAAACCGGTCGTTAACGAACTTTTACATGATAATGACCGGTGGGGCGTAGTTTCCGTCTGATATTGACCGTTGGGCGTGGTTTCCGTCTGATAATGACCGCTAGGGCGTGATTTCTCTGTTAATGACCGGTGGAGCGTGGTTTCTCTGTTTAGAGAGATTTACCTTTTATGAAACTTGTTCCTGATTTTAATATTATATTTAAGTTGTTGAATTGTTTATTATATGTTTTCGTTAAATATAAAATTAAAGATAACTTGATTAATATTCATATACTGAAAACTTGCAATAAAATGAATGGCTGTATTACTATGACTGGTCTTCACTCTTTGTCATAGAAATCGTACAAATACTCGAGTTCGCTTTAGGCATTTTGAATTTACAAGAATTTTCCAAAACATGGTTTCTCAATGAAATAAACATAATAGTTCTTGAAAAACTGGTCATTATCGTGATACATGGACTGCCCGTAGGACAGTGGTATTGACTGCGACAGCGATAATGACCTCGCCTTTGGCTCAGTCATTATCACTATCTTAGTCAATACCACTGTCATGTGGGCAGTCCATATATCACGATAATGACCAGTTTTTCAAGAACTATTATATAAATATAATTTAAATTAGATAAATCATATTCTAAGTCTAAGTTTAGTTTCGATTGGATATTCAACAGGGAAGATTAATTGTGTGTTGAAAATATTTAAATGTAATTAACGAAAGAAATTACAAGCTTTTATAATCTAAATATAGAAAATGAAAATCTCAGTAACTTAAGCAATTTAGTATCCCAATACCAACATTTTCTGTTTTTGAATATAGATAATTTTCCCGGTAAAACACAATACATTCTTTATACCCAATGTGACGTCGATCATTTACACTTAATAAATAAGGAAGATATCTAATAAGTTTTATTTGGTAACGATAACCTTCCTTTTATTCTTACAATCACTGAAACTAGAACTTTGCAGTGAATATAAATACATTATATTTTTTTAGCCCATATGCTTCAATCAATTTTCAAACTTTTGTTGGTAATTTCCTTTGGATATAACGTCTTTCAATGCGTCATCTCTCTACGTCGGTAAGTGGAACATTTTCTGATATTCTTAATTAAACATAATATGATATTTTGAGTATCATAGATGATAGGCCCGTCTAAGCTTTTTAATGTCTCCCTTTTTCTTAATCCAGAATCCCCATATACAACTGTACAAGGAGCCTGTTGTTCATTGTTTGTCGTTTGTTGGTGTAGATCATACAGTTACGTGTTTATATAGATTAGGCCGTTGATTTTCCTGTTTCACCTATTTTCGGCAATTTGACAATAGGACTGTAAACTTCAGCGTATGGAAGTCGATGTGAAATTACTATCTCAGACACATGATTGAATATGGTACACTATAGTCATTTTGCGGCCCTTTATGCTGAGATTGCTGTTTTGTGTGTACCAAGGCCTGTGTTGAAGGCCGTACTTTGATCTTTTTAATTGTTTGCTTTTTATACACTTTACTTGGTTGGAGACTTGTCTCATTAACACTCATACCACATCTCCTTTTTAATATTAACAATCTAGCCTCGATCTCTGTGTGTTCAGTAATGCACGTTACGTGAGACTGGCTGTTTTGCGTGACCTGAAATCCGGTCTAGAATTCTTATTTTGAGAAATTATAAGTGTCCATGTAATTTTCAATACTAATTAAAATCTTTTATTAGTGTGTTTCCCTGTATTTGTGTTTTAACCCAATCACGCTCTTTTTTCTTGGACATATAATGTATCATGGCCTGTTTATCTATCCCGAAAATAAGACATGGTTTTATTTTCCTCATATACAGAATGAATAGGTATTTTTATAATTTAACTGTTATACATGTTTCTACTTCCTCCTAAATAAATCACGGGTTTTCATTTTCCTCATGAATGTTGCCATATCCTAGATGACTAAAATGTAACCACAGTAAGATTGTACAATGTAGGATGCAATTATTTATCAGCAGTTTAATTGCCTCGTGTACGTTAGAAAAGAAGTTAGCAATATCCTTTAAATTTACTTTCCGCTATGTAGATGATGATCACTCACTAAATGAATTCAAAATTTGGTGACCCTGTGGATCGCATTTATCCCATCGAACTAGAGATACTGTTAAGTCTGCCTCATATATCTTGACTTACATCTAGAAATTGACAAAATTTTAAGGCAAAAAAGATGATTTCAACTTCCCAATTATGAACTTCCCATTTCGATGTAGCAACATTCAAGCAGCGCCTGCATATTACGGAGTATATATATCTCAAATGATGATATTCCCGGGCTTGTATTTCCTATCACGATTTACTTGATAGAAGGTTTCTGCTCACAAGGAAGCAAAGTGTTGATCGTGTGCACATTTCTAGAATGAAGCGCTTCTCATACAAAATATGCTTCGGTTAACACTTTTACATCCCAATAAAATTGAAAAAAAGAAGCACTCGATTCTTAAATGAATAATACTAACCTGATTTTTATCTTAAAACATTTAATCATGAAAAACGGTAAAAATATGGTTCAAACATTACTGAAAGGAAAATGAAAAAAATATCATAAATATGAATAGCAGTTATTTTCGTCTTTGAAAATGTGTGATGCTTTATCATATTTTTTTTAAATATCGCCGATTGTATTGTTTCTCTGGCACATTATATAACTTGTATTTTTACAACCAGAGATATATAATTGCATTATATAATTAATCATAGTAGACAGTGTAATACTGTCTCAGTTTTGAGAAACCGTTTCACAGTTTAATATTGTCGCCACATTTTTCTTGTCGCTGTTAAATGTTTTACGACTACATGTTTGTTTAAAAGTATAATCAGAGACATAATATATGCACTGTACAGTACTAGTCTGAGTGGGAAAAATCACTTCAAAATACCGAAATTAGATTACCGTGTTTGGTTTCCTTTTTTAACTTTTATAATATCTTTATTTACTTCCGGTTGAAAAAATATCACGGGACTATCAAAATCTGGTAAATACTCTTAATATATCATACCATTGTATTTGTCATTGATTCGACTTATTGATAGTATCAAGAAAAAAAAGCCACAGACAGACAATTCATGAACGCGAGGTAAGCACTTCATTTGTGCGAATTTGTGGAAATTTATCATATGAATTTGTTTTATTGTAAGCACTTGTTATCCTAGCTCTTGGCTGAGACTACTATAATAGTGTTATAGTAGTCTCAGCTCTTGGGGAATTCTAGACAGTTCGGCACCCAGACAAATCGGTACCCGGACAAACCGGCACCTACCATAGACAAATCGGCACCCGTGAAAGACAAAACGGCACCCAGACAAATTGGCACCGAGACAAATCGGCACCTTACATAGACAAATCGGCACCTTATAAATTATTTATCTTTTTATTATTTCTTGCAAGCGTGCTTAAAGTGATGACAGGCGACGACGGACATGCGTTTGAACAACAAACAGGTATGGAGCTGGAACACTTGTTTTGTTTCTTGTGGTGCACTTTTCAAAATTTATTTCCATATATGAAGACGTTAAGCAATGTATTACTGGATAAAACTGTGTATTACTGGATAATATATATGCAACAATTCTTTAATTTTTTATAAAGAATTTATTTTTAAAAACGAGGTGCCGGATTGTCTTGGTGCCGATTTGTCCATACCCATATGTCCAAAATGGGTGCAGAAATGTCTTCGGACTTGGGTGCCGATTTGTCTGGGTGCTGATATGTCTTGTTACGCTCTTGGGTCTCTATGTCTATTATATAGTCTATGGACTGTAAATTGTCAAAAATTATTATAACCTAGGGATATGTGATATCCCTAGTTTCGCAGCTATTTTTGTCCTACTGGCACTTGTAAAATCCATGCGGGAACCTCTTTCTTCCAAAGGAAATATAATTGTGAAGAAAGACATGAGGAGGGGTTTACTTTCGAGTAGAACAAGTCAGTGCTCTCCCCAATGCCTTTTAGCATAATATTAATGTGATGATATAATCTTAAATGTGATGCTATCTGAAGTGGATTTCTTTATATTAATATGTTATGGATGTGATGCTATAATTTTTAGAAAGAAGAAAGTATTTCAATTTCCCTGTTTACCAAGATGTTAAATAAAATATCTGGGGAGACACTGCAAGTGCCAGAGTCAAGTCTTATGCAATCGCTTATGTTTGCCAAGAAATAGTTGTCTTGGTGTAAGATGTAAACACAAGGCAGCACTACAACTTGCCACTTGGCTATTTTACCAGTCAGGGGTATTACTTAAACAATTGATTTCAAAATTACTTCTTTGAGTGATTTTGGCTGTGTTAATATTAAAAATTTCACACAAACTTTTCAAAATCACTGAAACAAGTAATTTGACAATGTTTGAGAAGTTAAAATGTAATCATATGGTAATCACTTCAATAAGTGTTTATAAAATTTTTTGGATATTTTTCCCACCAGCTTGAATTTTTTGTTGGTAAAAAAAACAAGAATCCCATTGAAAAAACAACTATGTACATGCAGAAATTATCTTTTGCTTGATAAGCCTGCCAGTTTTTACAATTTATTTGAATATCATGAATATGCAAAAACTGGAATAATTTGTAAATTAGGACATAATTTTTAAAATAAATCATTCTAATTCTAAAGAAAACCAATCAGTTTACCTAATATTGTTGACATTTGTCTGATAGTAAAAGACTAAGAGTAGTTAATGAATATTTGATTACAGAACAATTCCCAAGCGTACTTTTAGAAGCTTTAGCGCACTAACTTACTGCCCAAGCGCACTGGTGAAATTGATATCCAAAGAGAAACATGATAAAGGAATAATTGATTTATGTATGAAAATTATAGAAAAGTTTGTGAAAATATGGAAAATCACTGAAATTAGCATTTGAAGATCAATAAACAGTCAGGGATATAACTCTATAGGGTTATTACAGGGAAATAACATACATTTGTTTTTGTAGACTAAAAAATCAAAGAACTGTGATAACATACGTATGTTACATGTTTCATAGGGACAATATATATATACATCATTAGTTTCGTTAAAATTTGTAAAAGTTCTATTAATATTACTTTTGTCTATACATGTATGTATATACAATGTACTTAACTATTGAAAGATATAACAGTTCATAGTTTGCCATTTTGCATAATACACCTATATGTTATCACAGAAAAAATATGCTTGTTATAACTAAAGGGTGTTATCACAGCTTCTCTATATCACTTCAAAGGATTTGCTCAGACATAGATCATGCTTAATTACAATGTATTTTAATTTATTGTAAGAAATAATGACCAGAGCATGACAATGAGGTTCTGCGCAAGTTTCTCAGTAATTCCCAAGTGTCTTATATAATAAGTTACATTCCTTTAATAATAACTAAGCCTTGTTATAACAGCTAAGTTTATCCCTTAATAGCCTAGGCGCCTGGTCTCATTGATTTACCATGGTTAATCAAAAATGTATTAATTTAATTAAGAAATTAGTTGTCAAGGCTATGCATTTAGTGTCTGCGCAAAGTCTCAAGAGTTCCCTAGAGCCCACTATAATTGAAATAATTTTACAAATAACATACATATGTTATTACAGATTTAGAAAATTTTAGGAAGAGAATCTGTAATAACACATGCAAGTTATTTTCTGTAATAACCCTATAGAGTTATATCTCTGACTGATAAACAATGATAAATTAAAGGAAACACCAAAATCAGTCAGTGGGCCCTCCCTTATGAAAATTTCTGGATCCGCCACTGCAATTATAGAAATTATACATATATAAATAGGTGATAATGACATCACTTGTTTAAGTAGCACCCCTGAATGTTTACTAGCACGGGCAAAATAGCAAAATAGCTGGTTCTGATTAACAATGACAAACGAATGATAATGAATATCTTAATTCAAGTTGCAAAAACAGCATTATGGTGGTGGAAATATGCTTTTGATTCTTTTTGTTTTTTTACAAGTGTCTGAAGGAACTGACAAATGACTGAAAAGTTTAAGTATCAATAAGCAGAGCCTAACTTTCTTGGCAACGAGTCTGAGGCCAAATAATGTTTTGGTTAAAGTCAACCTGATGCCACCATAGATTAATGAATAATGTACCTAACAGTTGGGGAGGTGTTTGGAGTAAATTGTATTTGATTCAGGGTATATGAAAGTGTAACTACATGTACATGTGTATATAGAAATTGTGTAATTTTGCTTATTTCCAGAGGAATTTTTTTAGGAAATGTTACTGAAGATCAATGACAGCAGTAAGTAACCATGGTAACTCTTGTGTGTAAAGATATACAGCAAGTTTCTCAATTAAGATCAGCTCTATAATTTTTTTCTAAAAAGAAAATTCGTTTCATCAGCTTAATTGATCAATAGACAACAATGGACAACTTTCGAGTTCAATGCATTTCCGTCAAAAACTGTGGTTTTAGTGAACATCATTCGTGCATTAGGGGCGTCTTCACTTCCGTTCCAATGTTGAGCGAGTGGTTGGAAAACTATCAAAATTGCAAGCTATATATTGCATGAATTATGCTGCAAATTGAATTCTCATAATTGTTTTTCAGTACAGCTGTCATCAGGGAATTGTGATTTAAAGTACATGTGGCATGTACTGAACAAATATTATTTCTAGTTTATCCTGCACAATGATGATCACTAAGACACTTGATGAACGTTTATAGTGCAGGGATATAAGCGATCCCCTCTATCTGGTTAATGACGTCATAAAGGCGTGCATAATTGACGATTTTTTTCCGGTGACAGATGAACTCAAAAGTGGTCTATTGTTGTGATGTACAACTTTGAGAAGCTTAATAATGCTTAAAAGATGAAACTGAAATGAAAAATTGCTGATTTTTGTGGTTTGTACTAACTTCTGAACTGTATATATCATGTAAATGTTTTTGTGATGCATATACACAGTAGTCTAGATATAACTTCTCATAAAGTTATAATTAACATAAAAATGATAAATGCTACAAATGTATATACACATTTCACTGCATATAAATCATACATATATATATTAAACATGTTAAAAGGTGCTAAAATTATTTAATTTAAATATTGAACATGTTAAACATGTTCTGAAATATGTTTTTTTGTATTTTTCAAAGATTTAAGTTTCTGAGTTATGGGATTTTATTCATAAAAAAGGGGGACTTTTCCAGATTTTAGACAATAACTCAAAAATACTTAGAGCAGTTATAATTACTTTCAGGAAACTAAGGTGACTGGTTTAAATCTATTATTGCCAACCCAATCATACTTTACCACAGATTCAGCTGATAGTTACCTGTCCATTTAAACTTTTGGAAGTTCTATTGTCCCATTGAAGAAATACAACAGGTATTGTTCTCTGTGTAGTTTATTCACTGGGACTTTTAAATTTCTTCTAAGAAATCTATCACTCATTGATTAATCTACCTGGGTAAAAAATGTATCTGCTAAATTGCTAGAAATGACATGTTTAACATCTAAAAAAACTCATTGGAGACATAGACTATGTTGATGTACAAGTGCTGCCTTGTAGTGGTATAATAGCCTGCTCTTTTTCGAAATCTACAAAGGTGTCTTTTACGTGCAAGATATAAGGCTCTGTTTTAACAAGGGTCAGCCATTTATTGTCACCTTCAGATGGACTATTATTGTTTCTCAAGACCATATATACTCTCAAACGGTTATACTGGATTGATTTTGACATGTAAATATACATGTAATAGATTAGAATAAGATTTCTTATTATTGCGATACTCAACAAGTCACATTTTTTGCCTTAATAATTAAAAACCTCACAATCATTAATAAGTGAATTTACGATGTTTACAGTTCATGAAATGAAAGGGGTATTGACCTGACTTATCATGCTTATGACATATAGAGGTATTGACCTTACAAACATTGTATACATGTATGATCATCATGATATGAGAGGGTATTGACTTGACATATGAGAGGACTGGTGTTTTGACCTGACTTAATACAAGAGGCATGAGGTACATTACTTAAAAAAAGTAAATCCAAATTTTTTTTGCAAAGTATTCCGCTCAACTAGTTAATAGGGGCCGTCTTAAATGAGGTCCTAAATTTGCAGTGAGGTGAGAGTTTTTGCTCCCTGTTCAATAGAAGGCCTCGCTGTGACTTAGAGATGAATAACGGCGCTGTTCCTTTGCTTTTTGTGTGTTTTTTTGTTGTTGTTGTTGCTATGCAATTGCATGAAATGATTTTGTGTCACGGATTGATACCCCATATCCTTTGTTTTTCTATTAATTTATGAACTACTACACCTTAAAGTGGTATTGACCTGACATTTAACCTAGATTTCATACAAAAAAGTAAAATCACAAAATACTGAACTCTGAGGAAAATTCAATCAGAAAGAGGGTAGCTTAATATATTACATGTATATAGGGACTATGACAGATTCATACTAAAGGATCACCAGTGACAACTTTTAACACAAGTTAGGCCATAAAAAAGAATAGGTTTGTTTGCCCAAACCCTACCTACCCAGAAAAAAGCTGCCTACTCAAATTCTTTTATTGTCCTGATTTGAAGAAGTTTTTTTTAATCAGATAGGCATGAAGACTAATAAACAATGATAAACATCTGATACTTCAATTTCTTTAAAAAAAAAAAAAAAAAAAAATGCCTACCTACCTACCCACTGTCTCAACCTTTGGGTAGGGTTTGGGCAAACCAAAATATTTTTAATTGTGGCCTAATATAATTCACACGTATACCATGTATACCTGTACAGCTAACACATGATGTAAATTTATTCTCTATAATCATGTGATAATAAACAAGAAATCATAAGACTTGAAAAGAGTAAAAAATAAAATAAAAAGAAGCCATTTTAATGTCATGTTTGCTTGATGTACAAAATGTATGTCAAAAACTGTTCTTAAAATTTGACAAGCTTTAAAGTTTGTTTTTAAAATTTAATGACTACGCATGTATATGTACTTAGATTAGAAATGCTAAACCATTTATAGTCACATCAACATTAGTACATGTATTTATGTAGAATATTAAAGAATTAAAAACATTAAACAAAATAAAAAAAATTAGGCGATGTGGTGTCCCATGAGATGATTAAGTCTGATTTAATTATGTATTGATTTTGAGGCCTTTATGTCAAAGGTCAAAGTCACATTATTTAGCAATTAATAGTCTAAAATTGGGACAATTTATAGTTTCCAGTTTATCATGTTTATATCTTTCTAAATTTAGCTAGTAAATGTCTTTTGACAAAGTAAGACCTAGTAAGAACAAGATTATTGTGCCAGTGAAGGTCAAGGTCATAAAATCTTTCTCACAAATTGTAGTCCTCAAAACTATCATCTGTCATGTCTCAAGATTAAAATAAAACTCTTTTTTGTTCATTATCAGATATAATATTTTCGTATCCTAACAACATGGATGATTGAAATGCTCTTTTTTGCCGCTCTGTTATTGTCTGCCAAATATAAAAAATTGAAGTGTAAAATGATGTATGTCAATTTTGTACTTGATATTCCATTAAATTTACTGTGCTTTAAGATGAACCAAATAATGATTAAATCACTAAAAAGAGACTTCAAATGTTTAACTGTTAGCATATTTTTCAGCTCCCTTCCACACCAATGCAAAGAATGAATTCATCAACAACAGGTTCCTTCAATGAAGTCGATGATGAACATTCACCTTTAGTGTCAGGACAGTCGTCCCCACGGACACGCTTGGTTTGGCAGATGTCACAGTCCAATGCTTACCTAATACCAGATGCCAATGATGGAAATCCTGCCAGACCTAGGTCCAGTAATAGAACTTTGGGCACTTTTGCTGGTGTATTTTGTCCAGTGGCATTGTCAATGTTTAGTACTCTTCTTTTTCTGAGAGCAGGTAACTTTTTTGTCAAGTAATTAATACAAGCAGTAACGGATTCAGCCATTTTGAAAAGGGGGGTTCCAACCAAGGATAAGAATGGATTCCAACCATATGTTCCCATTCAAAAGCGTTTATTATAAAAAAAGGGGGGATTCCAACCCTTTCACAAACCCAAACTGACAAGAGTTAAAAGGCAAATCAGATACATTATATTTTGTCTGATGCATTTTCACTTGTGAAAGGCATATAAATTTTTCCACATATGTGAAAATAAGGATATATATATACATATCTACAACAACACTTAAAACAGTAGCTATGGTTGAACATACTTTATTATAGGAAGAACTGATACATTTCTATATAAATGATCATTGGGTTCAGATGACAATAAATTTTTTTTTTTAAAGTGTTGTATTCATTCAAAAAAGATTAACATAAAATGCAAAAATAAATACGCATTAATCATTTTAATGAGAGGATGATCTATTTTTATTTTTAGAAAATAAACAGAAATTTGTTCTGAAAAGTGTTTTCGGAACATTATATATAGTCTTGATGATACAATTTTGCCCCCATACGACTGACTCTCAATTTCTGGAAAATTTAGTATGAGTTTCCTTTGCCTGTAAAATGGCCTTTGTAGTTAAGTCTGCAGTCAAGGTCAAAATTTCAAAATTAGTGCAGGAAAGTGGTTTCCGTACTATACATGGGATTGTAATCTTACTTGAATATGTGGTTTGCCACATATTAATAATAATAAATTTTTTGGGAGAGGGAAGATGTTGAGTGGTATATATATGCATGGTTACAAATTTTCTTTAAATATTGAAAGGTTCAGGACTATTTGAATTTTCAAATGAAAGGTCCTCATTTAAAACCAACAGATTTTCACTAAACATCAGTGTCAATTTGTGTAAGATTTGGAAGTCATGAACTTTTTTTATTCGAAAAGGAAAAGCCCCTCCAATAGAAAAGACTGGTTCAGGACCTCAGTCCAACACTTATTTGAACCCCTGATGTGAGCTTGCTCACTTAAGATCTTTAATAATATTAGCCAAAGTCTTAGACTACTAAGTCAAAAAGTTATTTCTACCCCTGCAATATGTCTCCTTGATAAACTCATGGTAAAAAAAAGTATGGTAAACATAAAAGAAATACTCTACCTTCTGACCTTAACTTTTTTCATCATGTGACAGTAAACACATGTATAATAATGATAATGTTTGTTTCGGTGTAAAGACAAAAATTTAAGGAATTACATGAAATCATCATGTTTGTGGTTTGTGAAATGGTGACAGAGCCATTTTTTTACTGGTACATGTATGGATTGTTTTTTACCCTTTACCCTTAAGATCAAACACAAGTATAAGCTTGAACTAATATTGTATGAATCATTTTGAAAATGGAATGCAGTTTAAACTACAATAAAATTAGAGTGGAACTTGTGGTTTGTGAAAGGGTGACAGTTTCTTTTTTTCACTGGTACATGTATGGATTGTTTTTAACCCTTTACCCTTAAGATCAAACACAAGTATTAGCTTGAAATAATATTGTATGAATCATTTTGAAAATGGAATATGTAGTTAAAATTGAAGTGGTGCTAGAGAGAAACCTTTTCTAAGTGGTACAAATGTACTAATTAACACTCATAAACATGTAAATTGTAAATTAGAATGTATCATTTGATATACGAGTCATTAGGCAAAGGTTGAATTGTTTTCTTTGATTTTTTAAAGAATATTTGTAGTGCAGAATAATTTATTATACCTAATACCCAGTTTTATCATACAGTGCATTGCCAGGACATAGGTATTTGTGACCTAGTACACTTAAGTGGTACCTAACACTACAGGGAGATAACTCTGTAAAGTCAGCTTAACGTTTTAATTATGTTGTGTTGTAAAGAGAATATTAAGCATCTCAATGATAAAAATTGGTGTTTGTCAAACTGCTATATAACCAGGGTAATTTTTCTGACAAAATGGTTGGTTCAAAATTTTTGAAATTTTTATATTTTTGTTAAAGGGTTAAAGGAAATACTTTGACAAAATTTTATGAAAATTAAACGAGCCAAATTAATTTTAGTGAAAGTGTTGGGTGCCACCTTAACTACATAATATTTCATATTATAAGGATGAACTTACGTGAAATTAAATAAATCTAGAATTTTAGATTAATACTATAACATGTATTAGCATGATAATTAGATATAGGAAGATGTGGTATGAGTGCCAATGAGACAACTCTTCATCCAAGTCGCATTTTATAAAAGAAAACTATTATAAGGTCAAGGTAAGGTCCAACACGGAGCCTTAAGGCTCACACGCAAGCTATAAAGGGCCCTAAAAATTACTAGTGTAAGACCATTCAAACAGGAAAACTGAAATCAAATAAATATAAAATTTTGAAATTGATACTATAAGTCTGAAATTAAATAGATCTAGAATTTTAAATTAATACTATAAGTCAGAAGATAAAATTGAGAATAGAAATGGAGAATGTGTCAAAGACACAATGACCCGACCTGTGAAAGAGCATTTGTTAAAGGAATATAATAAGCTAAAAATATTGATATGGAGCTCCTTTTCAAGATTTTTTTTTTTAAATGACGGGGTAAGGCTGTCCAGGACTTTTACCTTATCCTTGCATTGGTATTATTTGGGTATCAAATCAAAAGAAAAGAAATTTAGAATCAGTTTAAATTTTGGTAAGCTATTGAAGTCTTATCTGAAAGAAAATAGGTGTACAAAACATCTGACAAAAATTCCTAAACTTCACCTAAGTACATCTTTAAAAACCATTAAAAAAAATTATTATAAAGATTGTATTTTAACTAGATCATATACATTGTACATGTAGGTGGTGATTTATGCCAATTTTTTTTGTTATTTCGTCATAATTTTGTTTTCATATTATTTTGATTGTTTATGATGTGAACATGTACATATAAAGTTTTATTTTTTTTACATTTGAATTTGTTTGACATATGTTGGAAATTTAGGGACAAAAAATAATACTTGTATAGGTCATCAGGAAATTAAAATGCATATAACAAAATTAAACCAAACAAACAATTAAACCTCTGACAATTCTGCTCCTATTGGTACTAACTAAGTTCTTTTAAAAAATGACCAAATAGTTATCAAAGGTACCAGGATTATAATTTAGTACGCCAGACGCGCGTTTCGTCTACATAAGACTCATCAATGACGCTCATATCAAAATATTTATAAAGCCAAACAAGTACAAAGTGAAGAGCATTGAGGATCCAAAATTCCCAAAAGTTGTGCCATTAATACGGCTAAGGTAATCTATGCCTGGGATAAGAAAAATTTATCCTTAGTTTTTCAAAAAATTCAGAGTTTTGTTTTCAGGAAATTTATAAAAATGACCACATTATTGATATTCATGTCAACACCTAAGTGTTGACTACTGGGCTGGTGATACCCTCGGGGACGAAACGTCCACCAGCAGTGGCATCGACCCAGTGGTGTAAATAGTTATCAAAGGTACCAGGATTATAATTTAGTACGCCAGACGCGTGTTTCGTCTACAAAATTACCCCACAATAATTTTTGAAATGTTGTTTTATATATGAAATATCATGATAAATTGCTTGTGACTTATAGTTTTGTCCTTGCACTCTACATCACCCTTTTCCCATGATGCATTGCATTTAAAAATCCAATGAACAGGAGATATAAGTACTAGTACATGTAATTCCATTACAACTGTGAAGAATTATGTCATTTTTACATGTCCATGGTGGGAATGGGTACAAATTAAGACAGCCAAAACTTATAGAATGTTCCAATTTCTTTTCTTGCATCATAAGAATTTAATATACAACACTTTTGAGTCCAAATAATTATGACGTCTAACAAGGCTATTTAAAAAATGAAATAGACTTGCAAGACGTCATCATCATTTGGACTATTCAAAACTGTGAATAAATGTAAGTTATTTTTTTATATTTTTTTATTTTTACATAATCTGAGATTTGATTTAATTAGGTCAGAATGGACTGTTCACAGTAGACAGGTAGAAGTAACTGTTTTGCCTTTAATTCCCATAGACATTTTAATTACATGCCTAAAATGTATCATCTTTTATCATATAATTGAATGATGTTAATACAGAAATAAAATAAAATGACCTCCACATGAAGCTTAGTAATGCAATTCCAAGAATTTTTGATAAAATGTGATGATCACTTGCTTAAGGGTGTCTAAATAAAAAATTTCTTTTAATATAGGATTTCGCTATATTTTTCTATAAATGAACTTTATCTTATACTTATTAGAAAAATAAAATAAAAAAATTGGGTCACCGTTCATTTACGCTCACAATCTGCCTTTCGAAAGAAGCATACATTTTTGTAAAGGTACTTTTTTTCTGTTGAACTAATAGAAGAAATAGAGGTAATATCGAAATAAAAAAAGAACTTAAATTAATTACAGAAAACGCTCAAATTTTACAATAGTTTAATTTAAGTACAGCTTACTTGAAAATTTTAATAAAAAATATAGGTCACCGATGATTTAAAAAAGACATTTCAATTTAAATGCCAAAAGATGGCAATTTTGCACCAAAGGGAGATAATTTGGAGCTTTTTCATTGATATATATACATTTTAAAAGTCATCTGGGGCCAACACAAATTGATTTTTTGGAATGATTTTTGTACCATATGATAAAGTAACAACTAATAAAGGTAATAAATAAAATTTGTAATGAAAAATAAATATTTAATTTTTTCTGAAATTTTTATACCCTCGAGCCTCCTTAAGCTTGGACTTTATATATTTCATGTATTTTGAAAGAAAAGAACGAAAAAAAAACGAACAATTAATTTTTATGCCCCACCTACGATAGGTAGCTTTTGATGAAGTTAAAGTTACATCAACTTGAAACTTAGTACACATGTTCCCTATGATATGATCTTTCTAATTATAATTCCAAATTATAATTTTGACCCCAATTTCACGGTCCACTGAACATAGAAAATGATAGTGCGAGTTGGGCATCCGTGTACTATAGACACATTCTTGTTTTTTCAAATTTATTGATTTTTGAATAAAATATATATATATGTTTATCAAAGTCATCTGATCGTTCAAATTTAACAAAACAAGTGACTGAATATGTTTTACATAGACATGATAAATGTATCATCTTTCATTTTATTTTAAAAGATTTGTACATACAATGTTATGGTATCTTAAATTGGAACGAGATACCAATTTGCATGCATCCATTTTGCAGAAAACACTACAGAAATTATATAGCTTTATTTATTACGTACTAAACAATTTGATATTTTTATCATTTGTCATTCTGTATGTATTTTAACATACCTTAATATACTTAAAGATGCAGAAAATGGTCATATAATTATATTGTGAAAAAAGTAAAATTTAGAGAAGCATTGCAATTCCTCAAAAAGGCATACAAAATGTCGTGTTTACTTAAAGATACACAAAATGGTCACATATATATAACCAAAGGTTCCATGGAAAAGGTGAAATTTAAAGAAACGTCGCATATACTTATAGATATGTTCGGGACCATATGAGTATTTGGACCATACGCGTATGGTCATGACCATATGCGTATACTCATATGGTCCGACCATACCCGTATGGTCGGACCATATGAGTATAATACTCGTTTGGTTATTAACGGGTCGGACCATATGAGTATTTGGACCATATGGGTATATTTTTTTTAATTATATACATTATAAAAGTGTCAATAATACAAAAACTGTATCTAAAAAAACAATGATGGTTAAATGACAATGTATTATTTTTATAATTCAATACTATGTAAAAATTAGATATTGCATGATGCCATAGTTAGTTTTTATCGCTAAATTACATTCTTGCATGAAGGCTTTTTAATTTTTTTTAAGTCGACATATTGCCATTCACTTGTATAAACAAATTGGTAATGACCATCGGTAATGACCATCGGTATAAAATGTGTTTATCATAGTTTTGACAAGTAAGTAAAATTAACTATGTGAAACTTCTAAATTAGAAGTTTCACATAGTTAATTTTACTTAGAAGTTCTAATTGTTATTTAGTTAATCTTTTTATTATAATATAATAATAAAATTACCTATATAATAACGTCTTTTTAATGAACGGTCATACAATATGAAGAGTTTAGAAGTATTAAAAGTAAACTGTAACAGAGTGTTAATTACCCCGACCATATGCGTATGGTTGTACTATATGAGTATATACCCATATGGTCATGACCATACGCGTATGGTCCAAATACCCATATGGTCCGGAACAGATACATAAAAGGATCACATAATATGTCACAATATTAGTCTTCAGTGTAAAAAGAATAGAATTTATATAAACGTTTACAACATATATATATATTAAAGATAAGCAAAATGCTAACATAACATGTCAATAAAAACTTCCAGGGAAAATAAAATTTACCGAAACATCACTAATACATAACAATACACAAAACGTTCACATAATATATCAACGAAAGTCTTCAGTGAAAAAAGTAAAATTTACATAAAAGTTAGGTATAATTAAAGATTCACAAAATAGTAATATGATATATCAGAAAATTTATCTGGGAAAATAAAATTTATAGAGAATATCACATATATACACTTTGAGATACATGAAAAAGGCTACAGGGAAAAAAGTAAAATGTATAGAAATGTTGAGAGGGACTGCAAAAAAAAAAAGTAGACTTTTAGAAATGAGCAATTAAACATGTCACATCATATGCATTCATTTCTAAGCTGGAACTGGTGTCAATTTTTTTTGAAATGTGGAGAAATTAAACAAAACATCAGTTTCTGTAAATTTAGAGATTATTGCAAAGTTTCTATTAATATGACATGATGAATAATGCAACTAGGTGTGTTTTGCAAGAATAAGAACTTGCATTCTGATAGCTGAAATATAAATCTGTATGGATTTTTTTTTTTCGAAATCCCAAAAATTGAAATTCCATTATGTCCAATTTATTAAAAAATAATAAATAATAAATGCAAGCAATAATTTCTGAATTTACAGTATTTGACTTTTACAGATGTGTGGAAATAAGGTACTCCTCTTTACAGAATCTTTGATTATTTGTAGGTTGTTTTTCCTATGTTTCGATATATATCATTATAAATAAATTCAAACTTGAAATTAGTGATTTTTTTTCAGGTTTTGTGGTTGGTCAAGCAGGAATACTTGAAATCATGCTACAGCTTGTATTAGCTTACTTTATTTTAATGATGACAGTCCTGTCAATCTGTGCAATTTCAACCAATGGGGCAGTAGAAGGAGGAGGAGCCTACTGTATCCTTGACAGCAGATGTTTACAATTTTTTAACAAGATTTAAGAGATAAAAAAAACTAAATCAAACTTGCTTATAATTAAAATCTAGAACAACATACATCTTAATTTTTTTTTAAATCTTTGATAATGAACTTTGACTTCCACATGCTATAAATTGCATTTGTGTCATGACTTCCATCATCATAAGTTATATTGAAAATCAACAAAAATGTTTGATATTATGTAGATTTTTCAATGTATTAAATGATCAAAAGAAGAGCTAGTCAAATTTCATTTATTTATTAGCCATTAATTAACTTTTTTTCTCTTTATCATCATGAATTATAAATAGATTTATGTAATATATTTTTTTTAAACCAAGTTTACCGTCTTTACATTACAGGTCCTGGACAGGTGTTTTTATTTTCTAGGAGAAAAGAAATATTTTTAAAAGCTGTTTTTGCTATGTAATTTAAAAAGAATTTGCATATAATGCAGTGTTAGGTACATGTAGAAAATGTCAACTCAGCAAAATAGTGAAATTTTATGCATCATTATTTATTATTTTTTTACAGAGTTTTGAATGAAATTTGATATGGAAATGGGGAATGTATCAAAGAGAAAATGACCTGACCAAAGAGCAGAAAACATAGTTACATGAAAACTATTTTTACGTAATTATACATTAAAACTATATTTGTCCAGTATAAGTTCAATCTTTTTTTTATTTTTCTCTGACTACGGCATGCTTAAAGATAATAACTATATGAGTACATACCTACCTGAATAAACAAGCTTGCCAATAAAAAATCCTGAATAAATAAACTTGCTAATAATAAATCCTGAATAAACAAACTTGCCAATAAAAAATTCTGAATAATCAAACTTGCCAATAAAAAATTCTGAATTAACAAACTTGCCAATAAAAAATTCTGAATTAACAAACTTGCCAATAAAAAATTCTGAAAAAACAAACTTGCCAATAAAAAATTCTGAATAAACAAACTTGCCAATAAAAAAGTCCTGAATATACAAACTTGCCCCAAAAAATTAATCCTGAATACACAAACTTGGCAATAAAAATCCTGAATAAACAAACTTGCCAATACAAAATCATGAATAAAGGAACTTGCCAAAAAATTATTGAGTAAACAACCTTGGCAAGGAATAATTCAGTCTGCATCATAGATTATTTTTATTTTAAATGGTATGATAAAATTTAAATAAATTGGAAAGTGAATATAAAGTCATGATATTTTTAGCTAACCAATGGACCAATAATTTTAACCAAATTGTCAAGTATTTAATTGCAGAAGCTATGATATTTTTAAGAGAAACTTTATATGCCATGTTTTAACATGGATTAATATGCATTAAACAGCAGAAATATTCATCCTTTGATCAATTTAAGATCTTCACAAAAAGTCTATATTTTGAGGGCAGAATGATAGTCTATTTCTTTTTTTTTAACAATGATTATATTTTTTTTTTTCAAATAAAAAGCTGAACTCCTTTTAAGATTGCTCTGGTTATATAATTTGGTTCTACTTTATTCACTGGAATTGTTGCACTCTAAATGACTGATATGCCTGTCTATTTAATCTTTACCAATCCTCAAAAAACCTGCAGAAATTTCATCTCCTAATTATAGACTATCAGGTTAGGGCTTCCAAAAAGATCGCAAAAAAAACTCTTTTTTTTTTTAATTAAGTTAAAATGACCGGGATCCTTTAAGAAATCCTTGAAAGCTAAAAGTAGATGTCAGTTTCATGCTTTTCCCAGAGGGACAATGCCTGGTAAAATTAATGTCCAGAATATTTGACTTTTTTGGAAGCCATGTGTCAGGTAATGCCACTGTAAGCTAACAGACCTTAACAAAACACAGATATGATAAGCAGGGCTTTAGGTCCAGAGTTTGGTGGCAGTATTGGGTTTTTGTTTTTTGTAGCCAATATTTTAGCGTGTGGACTTTACGTGACCGGCTTCGTTGAAGCTGTCCTAGACAGTTTTGGTCCTAAAGGAAGCATGATATCAGATGGTGGGGCCTATTTGCCGCTAGATGACAAGGAATGGTATAAGTACCTGTATTCATCCGTAGTCCTGTTTTTCTGTTTGGCCATTTGTATGATTGGAGGAAGCATGTTTGCTAAGACTTTAATTGTTATTTTTATGGTAAGTGATTTGTTTGTTGTTTTAATTAAAAATGTTTGTGGATTCATTTATTTTCGTGGGTACCAATTTTTTCGTGGAATGAGGTAAACATTTGGGGTTTAGTTATGCCAATATCTGCATACGAAGATACATATATATAAAATTTAAAATCTATTGAACATTTGAATTTATGGATCACTGGTACACATGAAACCCTTGTATCCAACTAAAAATAATGAATCACAGTAATAAGGATTTAATGTTTATGCGACAGTTATCCATCAACATAAGAAAATGAAAACAGATGTTTTAGAGGTCAACATTCAATCTGGAATTTAGCATGAGTCACTCAAAAAAAAGTTTGAAAAATTGTTAATAATTCGACAATGACGAATCAAATACACGGCCGTTCAAATGTATATTGACCGCTCCCTGTGCTGACCTTATGCATTTGACTTATTTAGGATACTCTACTCTTGTCATTATGATTCACTCCTTCCTAAGTTTGAAGGCTGGAATTCCATTGGAGGATGTAATAATTACCTTAAGCTTAGAGCTAGTTTCAAAATGCTTGTAGGATAAAACTTTAGTTTGGCTTGCTTGTATGGTTGTATTTATAAACATAAGCACAAGCATTGTAATTAATATTTACTTCTATAAACAATATATATAAGCATATTTAAACCTGTATATATTATATTAAAATTTGATTGAATATTATCCCAATTTCAATTGAACAAAGCAAGCAAGCTAACCAAAGTCTAACTCTACATGTAGCAGGAAATTAGCTCTAACGGACAGATAAATAATTGTTTTTCAGATACTTGTAAGTAAAGTGTGGACAAAGGCTATGTCACATGATTATAGTTAGATTGATTTTTTATTTGTAGAAAAATTAAAATTAATACAGCATTTGTACGGTTCCTGATTTGATAAAATTGGTCAATATGAAAATAAGGATTTGTACATGATGCAGATCATTGCAAATGAGACAAAAAAACACAGGTCACTAGTACTGTATAGATCTGAATAAAAATCAAAACCTAGTCCCTATACATTTGCTATAGTAAGCTATAAAAAGACTTGAGATTAAAACATGTGAAAAAATAATGAATAGAAAATCAACAGGCTGATTTATTTCATAATAACTAACCAAAAACTAAATCATTTCTGACAGCAACCAACAATAACAACTGGGTTACAGGGGCTCTAAGTAGGGGATAACTTTTAAGCTTTTACGGTCAGGTCTTTTATAATGCGATATCTGTTGCAAGGTCCTTCCTCAATCCCACCCACCCACCCAAGGTCCCTGATTAGATTGACCATAATGGAACCACATTACAGGTTTCTGGCTTTGGACAGGCACAAGAAGTTTTGTATTTTGAAATTTAATTTTCCAGATTACTGTGGTATGTACACTGTCTGTATACATCAGTATATTTATTTTCCAGATTACTGTGGTATGTACACTGTCTATAAACATCAGTATATTTATTTTCCAGATTACTGTGGTATGTACACTGTCTGTATACATCAGTATATTTATTTTCCAGATTACTGTGGTATGTACACTGTCTATAAACATCAGTATATTTATTTTCCAGATTACTGTGGTATGTACACTGTCTGTATACATCAGTATATTTATTTTCCAGATTACTGTGGTATGTACACTGTCTATAAACATCAGTATATTTATTTTCCAGATTACTGTGGTATGTACACTGTCTGTATACATCAGTATATTTGCCAAGAGTGAGAGAAAGTTGATACAGAACCCTCGGATTGATATGTTAGACAAAAGGAATGAATCATGTGCTAATCATACCTTTTATACTGGTCTCTCAGGAACAACGTTCAAAGATAATTTTTATGGTTTGTATATTATTGGATACATATGACAATGTATGATGTACTTTGAATTCATTTATTTTCATAGATTAAGGGCATAGATATAGGAAGATGTGGTGTGAGTGCCAATGAGACAACCTTCCATCCAAATAACAATTTAAAAAAAAAGTAAACCATTATAGGTCAATGTACGGCCTTCAACACGGAGCCTTGGCTCACACAGAACAACAAGCTATAAAGGGCCCCAAAATTACTAGTGTAAAACCATTCAAACGGGAAAACCAACGGTCTAATCTGTATAAAATTTTAAAATTTTTTAAAAAAAATACCTGAATGAGAATATTATGTGGATTCTGTTTAAAAGTTCTTATAGAAATATCAGAGACAGAATGCTGGACTTTGTAGATTTGTTCATGTTTCTTAGGAGGAAATTGGACTAGGAAATTTTTGTTCAAATTTAGTAGATAACGACACAATTTTGGTCCCTCAGTTTTTCTTTTTATGAACATTTGCAAACAAACTGATTTTCACTTCATTTATTCAAATATGTAATAAAAAATATAAAATCATATGCTAAATTAAGAGATAAATTGGGTTGAAATTTTAGAAATTTACTTAAAATTTCAGTTCCTGGACAATTCTATACGTACAAATTGGACATACATGCTTAAAAATGCTTAACTTTTTTTAACTTAGTCAGTTATAAAAGGGCTAGAAATGACTAATGTAACACAATTCAAATGGGAAAACTAACAGCCTAATTTATGTGAAAAAAAAATTCAAAGAAAATTCAAAAACAGATATGTAACACATCAACAAACAACAACTGAATTACAAGCTCCTGATTTGGAACAGGCACAGTTCTGTCCTGTTTCTGGTTCAAGTTTTTGGTCAAGGTAGTTTTTGATGAAGTTGAAGTCAGAACAACTTAGGACATGTGTTGCCCAGACATGGGGTCAATTACATTTGAAAGTAATTAATTACATTCAATTACAATTACAAAATCTTCAATTAAATTACACATTACATTTGACTTTTTTTACCAATGTAATTAATTACATTCCAATTACTTGGCAAATGTAATTAATTACTTCAATTACATTTGAAAGGAAATTTAAGATAAAACATTGAAAACATGCATTTATTCTATGATATGTACATAAGTATTATACATTGCTCTATAGTTATAACAATTAGACAGTGTTCAACTAGTATATACATTTTTGTATTGTGTCATATAACTTATTTAAGCATTTTCCCATTACATTTGACCATCATCAGCTTTTCAAATGTTCCATCAGCCAGTCTGCACCTTTCCGGCCTAAATGTTTTTCCAGCAGTGCTAAATAAGCGTTCAACTGGGCCAGAGGTTATATTTATTGGTTATTTAAGTCCTTGAATAAAGTTAATTATGTTAAATCAATGTCTTAAAATATCTATCTAAATCTACTAATTAAGGTCAAGACAGTGACTTCCTAGTGGTTTCTTTTAAAATTATGGCATGTGTCTACATTTTTTTTATCATTCAATACAAAATGAAGAATCTACCATGGTTGTGTTAATACAGAAAGTATACTGTGAAGGCTTTTCTTTGTCAGCTTACAACATTTGTTAAGATTATTGCTTTTAATAATTTTTTGAGAAAACACAAGATTTAATCTTTTGATCCAAAATTTCAAATGTAATTGACTTGTAATTGAAAAGTAATTGTCAATTACAGGCAATTTTGGCTATGTAATTAATTACATTCAATTACATGTAATTGAAAAAATGCTCAATTACACATTACATTCAATTACATGATAAATTGTAATTAATTACAGTCAATTACAATTACATATTTCAATTACCCCATGTCTGGTGTTGCCTATGATATGATCTTTCTAATTTTAATGCAAAATAAGAGTTTTTAGCCCAATTTCACGGTCCATTGAACATAGAAAATGATAGTGCGAGTGGGGCATCTGTGTACTGAAGACACTTTCTTGTTTTTTTGCATCATATAATGCTATTATGTTGTTGTTGTCGAAGACGCATTTTCTAAAAATACATTGACATGATTGAGTATATGTGTTAATGGCAGATCTTTCTTTCAAAACTTGTGATTTTATATTTCCTTTTCGTCCTTGCACATATGTCATTTTTCTACCCCCTTTCAGTAATTGTGACATTTTTTTCCAGAACAGTATGGTAGAGACTATATAACACATGACAAGATGGATTTTGCCACAGTATTTTCTATTTTATTCAGTAGTGTAACTGGTATCCTGAATGGAGCTAATATGTCAGGTTAGTGAGTATAGCATTTGTATAGTACCAGTAAGTTTATAAGTTTGAATCATTATGAATAAAGGAAAGATGTTTAAGTGAGATATCAGTTAACAGCAATCCAGCAATACAATTTAACAAACATAAGCTTCTGCTTTATGATTCTATGTTTCGCAAAAAAAAAAAACATAATGTTAATATTAAGGTTTTTGTTTTCCGATTTTTTGCCATGAATTATATACGGTCAGAAAATCAAGTTTTTTGTAGGTGAGTGTGGTTTGGGTTTCAACTTTGGGTACATTCTTTATCACCCAGAATGCATATTTTTTCTCAAGACTTAATTCAGAGACATAATGTGAAAAATATTTTAAATTTTTGTTAGTTATTTTTTTATTTCAATAAAACAATATTACTAAAACTCATTTGCTTAATGGGCAGTAAGTAAGTAAGTACTAATAAAAACTCATATTAATTTTTTTTTTAAATGCAACCTAAGTTTTGTATTTTTTGTTCTTTTTTGGTTGTAAATTTACAAAGGCACTTTATTATATACATGAATAATTACTTACGTAATAAATATTTAAAAAAATCTTTCTTATTGGTTGTAGTTTGATTGAAATCTACATAATAATTTCCCTTTTCTTAAAGCAAGAAAAAGTCTTCAGCATTTTTATCCTGTATTGTATTTAATGTGAATCATAATAAAAGTTCATATAATTATGATTAATTTAAATACTTATGACAATCATTTTACATACAAAAAAAATAATAACATAACAATATTTTTTTTACAAATGATTTATTTAAAACTATTTATTTGTTTTAGAAATTGTTATCAAAGAAGTAGGTCCGGTAAGGACCGATTTTGGCCTCAAATTTCAGGTTCATCTGACGAAAGATTTTTACCACTTTCTAAACACTTAACTGTCTATTTTATTTGATTCTATTAGTTAATGTGGAAGATTTTAACTGATTTTGTCATTAAAAACGATCCAATGCAAGCTGATATATGAAAAATCTACCAAATATGCCGAAAAATGTCACTTTTCAGATGGTTTTTTGTCAAAATGAAAGTGGCCGCATCCGTGTTCATCCTCAACCTTTATATATGTTATGTATTATCATCAAATACAACTTACATTTTAATATTAAGGATGAACACGAATGCGGCCACTTTCGTTTTACGCGAAAACCATCTAAAATTTACCTAAAATGCTAGAATTGTGACGATTTCAGTGATTTAGCATGACTTAATGGTGCTAGTACCCGATATATGTGCATTATATTGTCAAAAACAGCCCATATTTATGTAGAAGAAGCATTCTACTGTCCAATAAATAACTAAAAGTTTACATTTAAACAATTTTGTAAAACTGCTATATTTTTGGGCCAAAAAGGGGTCTTACCGGACCTACTCCTTTGTTATTATAAGGTTTGATAGCATTATTTAAAGTTTTCAAAACATTTATTTATTAAAGATTCATAAACTATCCTGGATTTTTTCCAAACTTATACAGAAGCTTCTTACAATCAAAAGATAGAATCTAGAGGAAAATTGTTATTAATTTTTTCCCCATTTATGTTGACTCTGCGACTATTGTCACAAAAGCGAGATATTGCAATCCCACATTTTGTCGTCATCAGAAATCTGTAAATCGCTGAAGGAACGGTGGACTCATTTATTTTCATGGGTATTAATTTTCTAGAATTGCTGAAAACTTGCATTTTTGTAGATATTTGATTTCATCGTTTTGTCAATCTCTATTGAAAATATGTTAGTCCTTGAACAATTGAATTTGTGGTACCCAAGAAACTAAAAAAAAATTGGTATTGGTTAGTGGTATCCAACATACAATAGTATATATAATATATAATTTTATTAATTGTCATTAATCATTTAAAATAATTGTGGCAATACACGTTTAAACAAACAATAAACAAGAACGAATCCATATATAGTAACTGAAGAACTCTTTTAAACCATAGGACTTCCAACCTAATTTCAACCATGATCACATGGATCAGTTTATCAGCTTGGACACATCAACATATGCACTTTTCCTTTATACATTGATGAGTTGCACACTCTTGTATAAATGTAAACAACATGGTTTTTTAATCTTTTTTCCATAAACTTTAAGATTTTGTTAAATTTTTAACATTATTTTGACAATCAATTAATTATAATGCACGACAATTATTCAATTACATGCAAATTTGACATGAAAAAGAACTTCTAAATGATAGATTGACGTCTACTGAAAATAAAGGTACACTAAGTCTATAAACTTATATGCCAGATGCACATTTCATCTTCACATTTTCATGCAAATTTGACATAAAAAAGAACTTCTAAATGATAGATTGATTTCTGCTTCAAGTAAAGGTACACTATGTCAATAAACTTATTGTAGAAACCATACCAGGATACAAATTTTGTACGCCAGATGCACGTTTCATTGACAAAAAGCTCATCAGTGACGCTTCAATGACAAAAGATAGAAAGGACATAAAGTTGAGAAGCACTGAGAGCCCAAAATTTTGATATGTTTTGCCAAATACAAGCTACGGTCTTCTATTCCTGGGGAAGAAAATCTTTAGTATAAAAATGATGAGATTTAGTATGAGAAAGTTGACAGTGCGAGGGCTGTATACCAAGTCAAGGTTGTTAAAAACTTCCATCATCAAAGGTTGTTAAAACTTCCATCATCATGATGAGACAACTATCAACCAAAGTTCAAATAAAGTTGATGTATAAAGCAGTTATAAGCAACCATACAGCCTTCAACAATGAGAAAAATATAAACTGTGTTACTGTAGTCAGCTATAAAAGGCCCTGATATGAAAAGAAAACTCTACTAATTCAATTGAAAAAAAACTGCATCAAACTTACGAGTATAAAATTGAGAATGGAAATGGGGAATGTGTCAAAGAGACAACATCCTGACTGTAGAATACACAACAGCAGAAGATCACCAATAGGTCTTCAATGCAGCGAGAAATTCACGTACCCGGAAGGCGTCCTTCAGCTGGCCCCTAAAAAAATATATACTGTGGATTCCTTAAATTTCGTTGGATACCAATTTTCGTGGATTTCGTGGTTACAGGTGAACCACAAAATTAAATGTTCCACAAATGAGAAATTTGCTTTAGGCTTGTATGTAGACTGCATCAAAACCACGAAATTAAATATCCACGAACATGCAAGTTTTCCCTTATCAACGAAAATTGGTACCCACGAAAATAGATGAATCCACAGTATACTAGTTCAGTGATAATGCATGGACGTCATACTAATATACACAAGAAACTAAAATTAAAAATAATACAAGACTAACAAAGGCCAGAGGCTCCTAACTTGGGACAGGTGCAAAAATGGGGCGGGGTTAAACATGTTTATGAAATCTCAACCCTTTCCCTATATCTCATTTTTGTCATTTTCTGAGGATTAAAATGTCTTGACCATAGGATATTCTTAAAGAACTGTTCATTCATGTTATTTTTCAAATTGGGATAAAAGGTTTCTTTGGTGATTGACTGCAAGTCGATTGAAGTGCAAATTGAAAAATATTTTATTAAAAGCTGGCTATGAAACATGATTGTAGTTCCTAATAATTTTAAAGTTTGAAGAAATGTTAAATTCATTATACCAAAATGGTACTTGCTACGTTTTACTGAATTGTTGATACAAAATGTATAATCAAAATAATAAAAAAACATTCAGCTGAAATAAATATCATTTTAAAAAAAGATAGGAAATGTATTAAGGGGAGATAACTTAACATTTTAATTTTTATGGGAGACCTGAGTAATCTCCCATTTAATGACTAGGTTATTTCATTGTGAATGTGTTTTTTTCTTGTTTTTGTTTGTATGTTTTTTAATTTAAAATCAGTTCTTTAGTGTTAGTATGAACATATTTTTGAAAAATATCTTAACATTTAGAAAATAATGTTATAATTATTTTAATGCAAATGATTTTAAACAGCATCTCCCTCTTATGGTATTATTAGAGACGACATCAAAAGTTCAATGAAGGATAAAAAAAACTTAATGCACGTAGTTTTTTCACTGACCCCCATAACCCCCTCTTTACTTAATTTGGGAAAAATTGATTGAACAATAGGGATATATGTAAAATCGATTTTAGATTAACAAAATTTGCAGCATTGTTGACCCCCACCCCCAAACTATTTGATTTAAGTTTTTTTATCCTACATTGATCTTTTGATGTCGTCCCTTACTGGTCATATGTTTTCTATTCATGTGAAAATAAACGCAAGCACTGATATTAACATAAAATCTTCGTCACATGTTCTATTATAGGTCAATTTGATCATTTAAAGACTGAACTCAACTAGCTAATTACAAAGTCTATATAGTGCAGCACATTACATGTACATGTATCATATGCCTTATAATATTGATATGTATGACTATGTGTTTCTATATACCATATGCGGTATGGGTTTTGCTCATTATTGAAGGCCATACGGTGACCTATTGTTGTTAATGTCTGTTTCATTTTGGTCTTTTGTGGATAGTTGTCTCATTGGCAATCATACCACATCTTCTTTTCTATGTTGTATCAACAAAGTTTTTTTTCAGAATATATTTATATCTATACATAAATACAACTGAACCAGTGACAACTCTACGACAGATTTTATCCATTGGATCACCAGTGATGGTTATACAAGGCTGAAAGCACATTCTGTATATTTAATTTGTCTAAAAAACATCCCAACAATGTTAATCTGTAAATTTGTGGAAGAACATAGAACACTGAACCACCTAGGCAACTGACAATTATAATGCAAATTAAAAATACTGTCATGTATAGTTTCTATATAAACATATAAAAAAAAGTAAAATCACAAAAATACTGAACTTAGAGGAAGATCGATTGGGAAAGTCCATAATCACATGGCAAAATCAAATAACAAAACGCATCAAAAACAAATGGACAAAAACTGTCATATTCCTGACTTGGTACAGACATTTTCAAATGTAGAAAATGGTGGATTATAATTGACAAAAATTACAATTTCTACTTTAATAATTTCAGGAGAGTTAAAAGACCCAAGTAAAGCCATTCCTAAAGGCACCCTGTCAGCTGTTACTTTCACTTTTGGGACCTATTTTATTCTGATGGTATTAGTTGGTGCTTCTTGTGATAGGTATACTATATTATTCTGAAAGATATATACAAATACAATGTCCAGGCAGAGGGGGGAGGATTTAAAACATGACTTTTGATGATTTATTTACTTTTATTTAAATATTTTTGTATACCGGTAGCAGAATTAAAGTTAATATGATTAGCCAAAAAGGATATAGGACAAAAAGACCACTGTTTTGAATTGATTTGAAATTCATAAAGAGTTATGATTTAATCAAACAACCTCCTTTTCATATTTAAAAAAAAAATAATCTGTCAGATGTCAATAGTAACATTTAAATTTTGACTCCCATATAAGAATTTTGTCTTGCCTATTTGCATTGGTCCTTTAAATCTATTTCTTTATTTAAGGTAAAATTTGCAAAACATTTTGAAATTAGCACATTTTTAGATGCAAGGTAAGATTGTAGCTTACATTTAATTTTACAAACAACGGATGTAAAAGAGGCTTTTTTGGGGTGAAAAATGGAAAGTGACATGTGTATTGCATTATTTTTGAGGATAGATCATTGAAATAACCCGATACATAATCCTCTTATATTTATGCATGAATTAAGAATGGTAGAATATACATGTACCAAGGTAGCAATCAAATAAGGCTGTTCGTTTTCTCGTTTGAATTGTTTTACATTGTCTTATCGGGGCCTATTATAGCTATCTATGCAGTATGGGTTTTGCTCATTGTTGAAGGCCGTACAGTGACCTATAGTTGTTAATGTCTGTGTCATTTTGGTCTTTTGTGGATAGTTGTCTCATTGGCAATCATACCAAATCTTTTTTTATAAAGACAGTAATTTGAAGAAAACAGATCAAAAGAATAACAACAAAACAGACAAATGGTCTACACAATTAAAGATTGACCCCAACCAGAAGCCAGGGTTAAACTCTAGTGCTCTCTAGGTCATCATATGCATATGTGTTACTCTTATTTAAGTACTTTTGATAGTAAAATTTAGTCTTTATCACTCTTCACCAAGTATATATTACCTATAATTCTCGTATTAGGGCTTTGAGACGAGATCGAGCATTATCAATGACGTCACATTGTATGAGGGGAAGTTATCAGCTACATCACAATGTATGAGGAGACATTATCAAGCTTGCTTTCATCTAGCTTAAAACTGTCTTTAAAAAGGGAAGGGAATAGAAGTACAAATAAACTCATCATAGATACCAGGAATAAATTTGGTATATACGCCAGACGTGCGTTTCGTCTACAAAAGACTCATCAGTGACGCCCGAATCCAAAAAAGTTAAAAAGGCCAAATAAAGTAAGAAGTTGAAGATTATAGGGGACCAAAATTCCCAAAAGTTTGCCAAATACAGCTATAAGGTAATCTATGCCTGAGGTAGAAAAGCCTTATTATAGTAATTCAAACAATTCAAAAATTTGTAACAGATAATCAGGTTTTCTTTGTATAGATATTGAAAAATATCAGCTGTTCAATACAATGTGAAGCTTTTTAGCTCGTTCATAGCGCTAACTCACAAAAAATGTTCACATTGTGGCTCGTGGCTAATATTTTAGGATATCAATGTATAGAAAACCTGATAATCTATACTTTCACATTATATTATATGAATTTCTGTTTCTTGTCTAATATTTAGACATTGGCAACTAAAAATTTTTTATAACAACTAATTTTTGTTTGAATACCATCTAACAAGAATTGAGTTCAAGCCTGGGACTGTTTGCTACAATTAAAATGCTACAAATGAACCATAATTCATCTTTTATTTCATTGTTTTTTGTATATTGATCATACCCGTAGCCAGGGGTTCGGGGCTTTGAAGCCCCCCTTGAAAACAAATAATGACTGTTAAAGTCAACGTTCTGTTCGAATTTTGACTGTTAAAGTCGATTTTTTGAGGCCAAATAACCCCCTTTGGAAATTCCTGGCTATGGGCCTGTTGATATTCCAAAATCAATCCGAGTCTTATACATGTACATATTTATGCTCAAATGCAACTGCTATTTTTAGGTGTCTTCTGCTGAATGATTACCTGTTTCTACAGTCCATTAACCTGTGGAGTCCTTTCATCCTGATCGGTATATTTGCTGCGACCCTGTCTGCAGCTTTAGGAAATCTGATTGGAGCATCTAGAATCTTACAGGCGTTAGCAAATGATGAATTATTTTGTAAGTTTAGGTCATTGTAAATAAATCCATTTTTTGTGAAAATTTGATTTATGACCAAAAAAAATCAATGGAAACAAATACATTTTTTTGTATGCATATGACAGGCTCCTGACTTGAGACAGGTGGTCCGAGACCACAATTGTCGTCCCTTGATTTTTGTTGTCCACAAATATAGTCCCTAGTGTTGACAGTGGGTTACTTGCCATTAATTTTTATACCCCTTCCAAATTTATTTCTCCATGTTTAATGCCTCAAATTGCAACTAGAGGGTGAAATTACACTGTAAAAAATTTGGGTCCAGAATTTTAAAGGAAAGTAGTGATTTGGTCCAGCTGAAAAAGATTGAAAATTAGCACTTCGGAAGCTGTCAAAAGATTTCAAGACGCCCTAAACATAAAATTGTCCATATTTTGAGTTAGAGCCGGTGAAGTTTTCTATAATTTTGATATAATTTGTCCCAAAAGTATTACAACACACTGTAAAAATTTCATTGAGAAAGCGCAGGTGGGATTTTTTTAATTTTCATTTATGTTCTAAAAGGAATGCACTATGAAATAATTGTGGTCTCGGACAAGGTATGTAAGGGATGTAGTAGGGTTGAACATGTTTTTGATCACTTTAACCTCTAAAAATCGTGTACATGTACAACGTATGAAGAAACTGTCAAAATCAGTCGGATGTATGGCTTGACTCAACAAATTAGTAGAAAGCACAAAATCAACTATTGTGAATTCGTTTGTTTTTGTAGGGTACCATTTTTTTGTATTTAGCAAAAGATGTATTTTTATGATTTTATATTTCATGTTCTGCCTAGGTCTGCATACACCCTTGATGGACAATTTGTTATTCACAGATACCCACAAAATTGACAAATTGGTATACAGCAAATAATAATGAATACACTAACATAAAAACAAAGGACACAAATTTCCAACTAAATTTACTAGCAGTCACTAAAATTAGTTCAAAACAGATTACAATATAGAATTCGTGATTAATTACATTCAATATACTGAGTATTTACATTTCAATGAAGAACCCTTATTAATATGTCATTCATATCTGAGTATTTCAGCTATTTCAATGAAGAACTATATTTTTCAGGTTTGTTAAGTGTAAAAGTAAGGGAGGTACCATACATTGCTGTGTTGATTTCCTGGTTCCTTGTTCAGGTAACAGAAATTTGTGATACCTTGTTTGTTAGTTGCTTAAGGTGGTACCCAACACTTTAACTAAAATTAATTTTGCTCGTTTAATTTTCATAAAATTTTGACAAGGTATTTACTTTGACCCTTTGACAACAATATAAAAATTTCAAAAAATTTGAACCAACCGTTTTATAAGAAAAATTACACTGGTTATATAGCAGTTTGACAAACACTTATTATGATCATTGAAGCGCTTAATTTCCTTTAAAACAACACAACGTAATTAAAACGTTTAGCTGATTTTACAGAGTTATCTCCCTGTAGTGTTAGGTACCACCTTAAAATACCTATGAAATTTTAACTGATCAGCCATGTGGTTTTATTTTTCAACCCTTGTTCCTACAGTTGTTTAATGGTAATCCTTTATACAAATGCTTTTTTATAAACTAGTAGAAGTTAGAAATTTTAAAGGTGGAGTTATTTCCCTTAGACTTCCAAATTTATTATATACCAGAAGAAAATTAAATTTTTTCTTCTTTTTTCTCATTTCTTTTTAACTACATTGCTTTTGTAGAATGTTTAATTGTCTGTCTTTAATATTTGTAATTAATTTTCTTGAAAGTTCAATTTGTTGAAAAATAAAAATGATATTTGTCTGTTGTTTACAAAATACTGTCTATTTACAAGATTCAAGGAGTTATTTGAGAAGGCCTTTCACAGTTACTGAACAGTTGTGATTATTTAATGTATTTCTTAAGGTCTAGAAATAAAAGGTTGCATTCTAATTTAGAGATGTTATAAGCAAACCAGAACAGAATATTTAAACTACCAAAACTTAAGAATTTCAAGGGGAGATAATTAGATAATAACAAGAAAACCTATGTACATGTTTTCATTGTGATATTTGGCCATTCAAATAAATAAGAGACATTCAACTTTTATTTGGTATACATTTGAATTATCTCAAACTTTAAATAATAGATACCCTATGTTAAAAATTAGTGTGTTCGGGATAAAGGCAAATCCATAAAAAGTGCACACAATGTAATAAATGTTATTTTTTTTTATTTCAGATAGTATTGTTAGTAGGATCACTGAATGCCATAGCTCCAGCAGCCTCTGTGTTCTTTCTTCTGTCCTATGCCGCGGTCAATCTGGCATGTTTAGCATTAGAGTTGGCATCAGCTCCAAACTTTAGGTACTTAAATATTCAATATTATTATTATTATTACTTGTGATGTCACTGTACATGTGATGTCACAAAGAGGTTAAAATTGACATATATTTGACCTAAAATGACCTATTACATACACTTTATGGACTAGTTGAATTTGAGCCAAGGCCTTACTAAAAAAATACACTTAACACACATTAACATCTTTGTAAAATACATCTTGTTGTAAAATATTTTATTTTATCCATGAAATTAGCATAAACTGGTTGGTATCCCATGAATAGAAAAAAGTAAAATCTCAAAAATACTAAACTATGGGTAAATTCAAAAGAGAAAGTCCTTAATCAAATGGCAAAATCAAAAACTCAAACACATCAAAAGAATGGATAAAAACTGTCATATTTGACTTAGAACAGGCATTTTGAAACAGGCATTTTCTTATGTAGAAAATGGTTGATTGAACCTGTTTTTATAACTAGCTAAACCTCTCACTTGTATGACAGTCATATCAAATTCCATTATATTGACAATGATGTGTGAACAAAACAAACAGACATAATAGGTAAAAATGTCAAAAAAAGGAAAGGAATGAAATAAAACATACATGTAGAAAACAATTCTAAATTATTTTTCAGGCCAACATTCAATATATTTACCTGGCACACCTGTGTTCTAGGGATGATAGGATCAATGGTGATGTGTTTTTTAGTCAGCCCTATGTACAGTTCTATAGCAATTATTGCCATGCTGTTATTAGTTATTTTACTACACTTTAAATCGGTACCATCAGAATGGGGCTCTATTAGCCAAGCTTTGATTTTCCATCAAGTGAGTAATTAAACTGTTAGCAGTGGTTTTTTTTCATTATTGCAAAAAATGGCACAGCATTTAAAATTTTGGTAGTGTGATATGTAATCAGCACTTCCTGAAATCGCAATAAGAAGATACCTTCCATTTTTGTCAATTGTTTAACATTTACAATGCAATCATAGATGCAATTGAAAATTTATGAATTGACAGGAAACAGAAGAAATATTGCATATGAAGATATTTTGACATCCAATAGCTAATATTTCATGCATTTTTTTCGGAGAAGAAAATAAGAACATAGATATAAGAAGATGTGGTATTAGTGCCAATGAAACAACTATCCATCCAAGTCATCATTTGTAAAAAAAAACCAGTATAGGTCAAAGATAGGTCTGCAACTTGGAGCCTTGGATTACACTGAACAGTGTTAAAGCTATTAAGAGCCCCAAAAATGACTGGTGTAAAACCATATGCATTCAAAGGGAAAAACCAACAGTCTAATATTGATCTATATAAAAAAAACAAGAAACACTTATGAACCACATCAACAAAGGACATACCTGTCATTTATATCTTTATTGACTTATCTCCCTTATTAGATTTAAGTATGCAATCTATTTTTTTCAGGTGAGGAAGTATTTGCTTATGTTAGATCCCAGGAAAGCCCATATAAAGTATTGGAGACCACAAATATTGTTAATGGTGGCCCATCCAAGACAGGCATGTGAACTTATTCATTTCATCAATGATATAAAAAAAGGAGGACTTTTCATTGTAGGCCATGTTAAAATTGGGTCTTTAGATAAATTTGATTATGACCCAGTTCAGACAGAATACCCACAGTGGATGAGTCTGATTGATAAACTGAAAGTGAAAGCATTCGCTGAATTAACATTGGCTAATACTGTTTCAGAAGGTCTAGCACATTTAATAAGACTTTCAGGTTTAGGCGGAATGAAACCAAATACCGTTTGCCTAGGATTTTACGATGATTCAAAACCTGTTGATTCGTTAGTGAAATGTATGAGGAGAAAAAGACGATTCTTTTCATCAGAAGAAATTAATTCCTCAAATGATGTGGATATGATGTTCGATAACCTTCCAATCAGAAGCGAGAGAAGTCACAAGCACCAGAGTCCATCAGATTACGTGAAGATGATATACGATTCATTGAAATTACAGAAAAATGTCTGTATATGTAGACATTTTAACCAGCTTGATAAATCTATAATTTTGAAGTCAACTACTGAATATTATATTGATGTATGGCCTTTGAACTTATTTCGACCATACACAGCAAGTATTTTTGATGACACATGTTTATTCATGCTTCAGCTAGCATGTATTCTTGACATGGTTCCAGGATGGAAATCTAAAACATATCTTAGGGTCATGCTATGTACCAACAACGAAGGTGTTGCAGGTAAAAATGTCGAAACAAAACTAGACAAGGTTTTGAAAACCTTCCGAATTCCAGCAAAAATCCAGCCGATTTCCTTAGACCTTGGAGAATCATACAAAGACTTATCCGAAGATGAAGACCACCAGATGACTCTATATAAATCAATACCAGAACATATAGTTACAAAAATAAACACTAGGATTAAAGAATGTTCCAAAAAGACGGCAGTGACCTTTATGTACTTACCAAGACCCCCTCAAGATACAACCGGCCAGCTGGAATATTTACTTAGTCTTACTGCCCTAACCAATGACCTACCTCCCACAGTGCTTGTTCATGGGTTAAATCCAGTTATATCAACAACGCTTTAATAATAATTTACTTTAAGACCAAGAAAACATTGTGATATTTAGAAATGCCTTGTGAAAGAAAAATTATGTAGATGCAATGTGATTTTTAATTGAACAGGTTTATCATGTGTTCTCTAATTTTTGTGCTATTTTCACATTTCTTGAGCGGTGTGAGAAAAATATTTCTCGTCAATAGTGAAATATCTGTTCTCAGCAAATGATTGCAATTTAGTTATGACTTTAAATTTTCTTGATTTCTTCTGAATTTCCTATTGTGACATCCTGAAAAAAGGGGACCATGCTTGATGACTTCACATATGAAGAGCATATATATTTTCTGTAAATCTTTGAAACAGTACGATAAAAATCATAAAAGAGACAGATTCCACCATTATAACTTGTGTATTTACGATATTTTTTCCACTCTCAACAGTTGAATTTTAATTTTTTTAAATGCTCGACAAGCCTCGCGCTTTTAATATAAAAATAATACTGTCTGTAATGGAGAAATATCATTACATACTTGTTGCAGTGATGGAATCTATATTTCCATACCTGACAATGCACCAGTTCTAGGAGGGAACCATCCTCTTTTACTTTAATTTATTTTTAAATTATTCTTTTTTGTCCTGTGACCTTAGAGAAATACAATTTATCTGTCTTTGACAAATGATTGACCTTCTTTCACCCCTTTTCATTATATGAGTTGTTTTTATAATATTTTTGTGATTAATTTAAACTGTATTTCAAAAACAATTCTTACTTGCACAGTTAAAAGACCAAAGTATATTGATCAGTATTGAAATATCTTCTTCAAGATCAAGAAAAAGTATCTGAAATGAACATTTCAATTTTAAAAAATGTTTTCTGTTGTGTATATTAATTTATCGATTTTTCTAACAATTTTCATTTTATAACAATTATTTTAAATGATTTGTGAAATACTACTGCTACTTATGATAAAGATCGATATAATTTTGTTTTGAACTTTTGTTATTCTGTAATTAATAGTAAAATAGTTTTTGACATATTTTCTCTAATCCAACAGAAATTGAAAATACCTAGGATCATAAAATGAAAACATACAACATCTGGCCTTGAAGGCATACAACTTTGCTCAGTTCTCGGAGAACAAAAATCATGCTGGAAATATGAAATCCAGCATTTTGATTGGTGGAATTTTGAGTACGAGTACAAAAAACTGATTCAAAAGTTTTATGACCGCAAGGCCAGGGATTAAAAGAAAAGCTTGCCTTCTGTATACATCATTTTCTTAGTTAATTTACGTTACTGGACCATACATTTTTATGACAATTTATAGTGGATATTGCAGCCTTTTTGTTTGTAAAAGAAGACCAAGCACAAAGGCAAAAACAATATTGCAAAGTACTTTTTGATGATTTTCTTAAGTACTTTACATTATTGGACCAAATATTATGAAACCCCAATGACATTTTATCATGTTTATAGTGGATATTAAAGCCTTTTTATTTGTAAATGAAGAGCAAGCATCAAGGGCAAAAACAAAAACAATAGTGCAATGTACTTTTTGATGATATTCAAAACATATATATCTATCTGTGTCAAATATGATTGTAATCTTTCTGCACTGACACAAACCCCATCAGGACTGGCTTGTTAAATTTCCTGTTTAACAATTTATTCAACCTTTCAAAATAAAAATTAAAAAAACTATTTTTGAAAAACACATTTCTACAACTAACCAAAGAAGAATTGCTTTGCTAAGCAAAATTAACATTGCAAAAATTTTATAATATAAATATAAAGAGATGTGTTATGATTGACAATGATGATATTCAAATTATTATTATTTTCATACTCATAGGGAGCTAAAAACAACATTGCCATATATATCAAGTTGGTTCTAACCTTTTATAAGGAATACCATTTATGGAATATGTAAATGAATGTATGCAATTATTTTTTTTAATTTTTATTATTTACTGCCTAAGAGATTAAAGCTATGAAAGATGTTCAATTTATTAAGAAATTTGTATTCAATAATTGTTGAAGATAAAATATATGTGCATATTGTCTGTAAATATTTTCTCAATGTAAAATACAATTATACTGCCAGTAGGCACTTTGTCTCCAGTGATTCGTAAATTTCCACCCATTCACAAGTCCTATAAGGACAGTAAACCTTCTCAAGAACATTGAAGTGTAAAAATGGTCATTTTTTTTATATAAATAAGGCTGTTAGTTTTCTCGTTTGAATTGTTTTACATTGTCTTATTGGGGCCTATTATAGCTTACTATGCGGTATGGGCTTTGCTCATTGTTGAAGGCCGTACAGTGACCTATAGTTGTTAATGTCTGTTTCATTTTGGTCTTTTGTGGATAGTTGTCTCATTGGCAATCATACCACATATTCTTTTTATAAATATTGTCATGAAATTTGTCTGGGATTAGTATTTCATTACCAAGTATTGCCCAGTATTTTCCCGTCAAACTGAGGTTTTCCAGGTATTTCCACTGCACTGGCCAATCTCATAAAGCTAGAGCATTGCCAACTCTGTTCTGGTATTAGGATAGTGCAATATTACATTTCAGATCTTCAGATCATAATTTCATAGTGATATGTAATCACTCTAAAAATAGTTGGTTATTGTTTGAAATGACATTTCAATTAAGTGTAATGATATATTTTTTATGCCCCACCTACGATAGTAGAGGGGCATTATGTTTTCTGGTCTGTGCTTCCGTTCGTGCGTTCGTTCGTTCGTTCGTTCGTTTGTTCGTCCTTCCGTTCGTTCGTCTGTGCTTATGTTCAGGTTAAAGTTTTTGGTCAAGGTAGATTTTGATGAAGCTGAAGTCCAATCAACTTGAAACTTAGTAGACTTGTTGCTTATTATATGATCTTTCTAATTTTAAAGCCAAATTAGACTTTTGACCCCAATTTCACAGTCCACTGAACATAGAAAATGAAAGTGGGAGTTTCAGGTTAAAGTTTTGGTCAAGGTAGTTTTTATACGACCGCAAATTTTGAAAAAAATTTCGTCGTATATTGCTATCACGTTGGCGTCGGCGTCGTCGTCCGGCGTCCGAATACTTTTAGTTTTCGCACTCTAACTTTAGTAAAAGTGAATAGAAATCTATGAAATTTTAACACAAGGTTTATGACCATAAAAGGAAGGTTGGTATTGATTTTGGGAGTTTTGGTCCCAACATTTTAGGAATAAGGGGCCAAAAAGGGCCCAAATAAGCATTTTTCTTGGTTTTTGCACCATAACTTTAGTTTAAGTTAATAGAAATCTATGAAATTTTGACACAAGGTTTATGACCACAAAAGAAAGATTGGGATTGATTTTGGGAGTTTTGGTTTCAATAGTTTAGGAATTAGGGGCCAAAAAGGGACCCAAATAAGCATTTTTCTTGGTTTTCGCACTAAAATGTTAGTATAAGTAAATACAAATCTATGAAATTTAAACACAAGGCTTATGACCATAAAAGGAAGGTTGGTATTAATTTTGGGAGTTTTGGTCCCAACAATTTAGGAAAAAGGGGCCCAAAGGGTCCAAAATTAAACTTTGTTTGATTTCATCAAAATTGAATAATTGGGGTTCTTTGATATGCCGAATCTAACTGTATATGTAGATTCTCAACTTTTGGTCCCGTTTTCAAATTGGTCTACATTAAGGTCCAAAGGGTCCAAAATTAAACTTAGTTTGATTTTGACAAAAAATGAATCGGTTGGGTTCTTTGATATGTTGAATCTAAAAATGTACTTAGATTCTTGATTATTGAAGTTTTTTGGTCCAGTTTTCAAATTGGTCTACATTAAGGTCCAAAGGGTCCAAAATTAAACTTTGTTTGATTTCATCAAAAATTGAATCCTTGGGGTTCTTTGATATGCCAAATCTAACTGTGTATGTAGATTCTTCATTTTTGGTCCTGTTTTCAAATTTCAAATTCTACATTAAAGTCCAAAGGGTCCAAAATTAAACTAAGTTTGATTTTAACAAAAATTGAATTCTTGGGCCTCTTTGATATGCTGAATCTAAACATGTACTTAGATTTTTGATTATGGGCCCAGTTTTCAAGTTGGTCCAAATCAGGATCTAAAATTATTATATTAAGTATTGTGCAATAGCAAGTCTTTTCAATTGCACAGTATTGTGCAATGGCAAGAAATATCTAATTGCACAATATTGTGAAATAGCAATTTTTTTTTTAATTAGAGTTATCTTTCTTTGTCCAGAATAGTAAGCAAGAAATATCCTATTGCACAATATTGTGCAATAGCAAGATTTTTTTTTAATTGGAGTTATCTTTCTTTGTCCAGAATCAACTTAAATCTTTGTTATATACAATATACAATGTATATACACTTTTTACTACCAACTGATAAATTTAAATAATCTTTACCATTCAGTGATAACAAGCAGTTTTTTTACATCTTAATATTTTATGATGTATTTAAATGAGTAGTTATTGTTGCAAACTCCATTAGAAATTTGAATTGATATCAGTTTTGAAAAAGGGAAACGGGGATGTGAAAAAAAAAGGGGGGGGGGTTAAATTTTTTCTCATTTCAGATTTCATAAATAAAAAGAAAATTTCTTCAAACATTTTTTTGAGAGGATTAATATTCAACAGAATAGTGATTTGCTCAAAGGCAAAAAAAACCTTTTAAGTTCATTAGACCACATTCATTCTGTGTCACAAACCTATGCTGTGTCAACTATTTAATTTTAGATTTAAAAAGTTTGAAGAAGAAATCTTTAATTGATTTGTAAAATCTTGGCATTTGTTTTGTGTAAAAAAAACCCATGTAATGTCAAAAATTTGATCACAATCCAAATTCAGAGCTGTATCATGCTTGAATGTTTTGTCCATACTTGCCCCAACTGTTCAGGGTTCGACCTCTGCGGTCGTATAAAGCTGCGCCCTGCGGAGCACCTGGTTGATGAAGCTGAAGTCCAATCAACTTGAAACTTGGTACACTTGTTGCTTATGATATGATCTTTCTAATTTTAAAGCCAAATTAGACTTTTGACCCCAATTTCACGGTTCACTAAGCATAGAAAATGAAAGTGGGAGTTTCAGGTTAAAGTTTTTGGTCAAGGTAGTTTTTGATGAAATTGAAGTCCAATTAACTTGAATTTTAGTACATATGTTCCCTATAGTATAATCTTTCTAATTTTAATGCCAAATTAGATTATTACCCAATTTTTACAGTACATGGAACATGGAAAAGGATAGTGCGAGTGGGGCATCCGTGTACTTTGGACACATTCTTGTTTTATATGATTAGGTCAACAAAATTTGTTAGATCAACAACAGTATTCAGGAATATACATCCATTGCTTAAATAAATGTTGAAAATATTTAAACTGTTTTTAAATACTTATTTTTTGGAAGATATTGTGTCAAAATGTATAAATTTATGCATTTCAGATTAATAAAATAGTGTTAAAGTTAAACCCTTTGACCCATACAAATGTATATAAAGTCTATGGGCTTATAGAAATTTTGAGATACTTAAGCAGTAGTTGACAAAGCCATACTAAAAATACATTTTACATGTTGATCCACCTACTGTGCCATGTACATGATGTATACTAAATGTTTCGTTTTGGTGCAATGTATTTCAATTTTTTACTATTGAAATAAATTTATAATTTTATATGTTATTTAAAAAAAAAGCCTTATCATTAAATATTTGTTTGTTTTTTAAGCCAATTCAAAATGAGTCGTTATTTACTACTCATCATCAACAAGTGTATTTCAGGAAAAAGCTGATGGAGAATATCACAGTAGATTGAAGGGCCAATCAGAGCAGTGTATAAAACTGACCGGCATCTATCTCTATATGTGTGATAATGTTAAACTATAATGTATAGAATGAAAATTTTATACTACAAATTATATGTCATGTTAGGACTTCTTCCCTAATAGTCATGTACTAGTTATTGGTCAAAATTGGTGTAGTAATATGAAAAAAGTTTAAGCTTATATCTTGTCAGTCATGTCAGTGAATGTTTAATGTCATTAAGGTCTTTGATGGGAAAACCTTGATATTTTTGTTTTCAAGAAGACTACTTTCTACATAAGAAAATGCCTGTACCGAGTTAGGAATATGACAGTACATTTACTAGTTGTTATCCATTCGTTGGTGTGTTTGAACTTTTAATTTTGCCATTGATTAGGGAATTTCTGTTTTGAATTTTCCTCGGAGTTAAGTATTTTTATGCTTTAACTTTTTGATTTTTCTATTTTAGACCACTTTTGAAACACATAAAGTACCTAAGATGAACAGATACATAAATTATTTCGTGGATACACATTTATTCTGGCTACATAAACGAACAATCAAATAAACGTTATAAATGATGCTTTGGTAGTAAGGAAAATATATACCCACAAAATTTTATAATTCTTCAAAGGTATGGTCTTACAAATATTGTGAAAAAGTAAACAATTACTGTTTTGTTTGAGCCAATGCTCCGTGTTAAAAACCATACTTTGACCTTTAAAGATTTTTCTTTTACAAATTGAGACTGGATGGAGAGTTGTTTTACATTTTGTTGTATTTGCACTTATGCCACATCTTCTTATATCTATAAATTCAGTATAGCATTAGGGAAGACCCCTTTTCTCTATCCTATTCACATCTGATCTCCTTTTTAGCTCACCTTGCCCCAAGGGCCAAGTGAGCTTTTCCCATCACTTTGCGTCCGTCGTCGTTAACTTTTACAAAAATCTTCTCCTCTGAAACTACTTGGCCAAATTATACCAAACTTGGCCACAATCATCATTGGGGTATCTAGTTTGAAAATGTGTGGCGTGACCCGGCCAACCAACCAAGATGGCCGCCATGGCTAAAAATAGAACATAGGGGTAAAATGGGGTTTTTGGCTTATAACTCAAAAACCAAAGCATTTAGAGACATTGGGGTAAAATTGTTTATCAGATCAAGATCTATCTGCCCTGAAATTTTCAGATGAATCGAACAACCCGTTGTTGGGTTGCTGTCCCAGAATTGATAATTTTAAGGAAATTTTGCTGTTTTTGGTTATTATCTTGAATATTATTATAGATAGAGATAAACTGTAAACAGCAATAATGTTCAGCATAGTAAGATTTACAAATAAGTCAACGTGACCGAAATGATCAGTTGACCCCTTTAGGAGTTATTGCCCTTTTTAGTCCATTTTTAACCATTTTTCATAAATCTTAGTTTTCTTTTACAAAAATATTCTCCTCTGAAACTTTTGGGACAAATTATTCCAAACTTGGCCACAATCATGTTGGGGGTATTTATTTTTAAAAATGTGTCCGGTGACCCTGCCATCAAATCAAGATGGCCGCCACAGCTAAAAATAGAACATAGGGGTAAAATGCAGTTTTTGGCTTATAACTCAAAACCCAAAGCATTTAGAGCAAATCTGACTGTGTAAAATTGTTTAGCAGGTCAAGATCTATCTGCCCTGAAATTTTCAGATGAATTACACAACCCGTTATTCGGAACTGCCCCTGAATCAGTATTTTAAGGAAATTTTGCTGTTTTTGGTTATTATCTTGAATATTATTATAGATATAGATAAACTGTAAACAGCAATAATGTTCAGCAAAGTAAGATTTACAAATAAGTCAGCTTGACCGAAATGGTCAGTTGACCCCTTTAGGAGTTATTTCCCTTTATAGTCAATTTTTAACCATTTTTTGTAAATCTTAGTTATCTTTGACAGAAATCTTCTCCTCTGAAACTACTGGGCCAAATTAATCCAAACTTGGCCACAATCATCTTTGGGGTATATAATTTAAAAAATGTGTCCGGTGACCCTGCCATCAAATCAAGATGGCCGCAACAGCTAAAAATAGAACATAGGGGTAAAATGCAGTTTTTGGCTTATAACTCAAAAACCAAAGCATTTAGAGCAAATCTGACATGGATAAAATTGTTTATCAGGTCAAGATCTATCTGCCCTGAAATTTTCAGATGAATCAGACAACCCATTGTTGGTTTGCTGCCCCTGAATAGGTATTTTAGGAAATTTTGCTGTTTTTGGTTATTATCTTGAATATTATTATAAATAGAGATAAACTGTAAACAGCAATAATGTTCAGCAAAGTAAGATTTACAAATAAGTCGACATGACCGAAATGGTCAATTGACCCCCTAAGGAGCTTATTGTCCTTTTCTAGTCAATTATTAACAATTTTCATAAAATTTGTAAATTTATATTAACATTTTCCCCTGAAACTACTAGGCCAAGTTCATTATAGATAGAGATAATTGTAAGCAGCAAGACTGTTTAGTAAAGTAAGATATACAAACACATCACCATCACCAAAACACAATTTTGTCATAAATCCATCTACTTCCTTTGTTTAATATTCACATAGACCAAGGTGAGCGACACAGGCTCTTTAGAGCCTCTAGTTGATGGCTCTTAGAACCACTACTCAAGTTAAGCGACACAAAAAAGGCTTTATGTACTTCCTCTTCTGTTAAAAATATATATAGACCTATTTAAAATCAACTTTAAATACAACAATATAACAGCTGTGATTTTATAACATCATGTTTAGATTAAAAACTATGAAATAAAAATTAAATTTATAATTAATAAAATATCCATAAAAGATCTTATTGAATATAAAAAAAGGTTGTTGTATTGTGCATTTTTTTGGCATTGTTTGGTGAGCCTGAAACTTTTGTTGCAGAAAGCTCGACATAAGGATAGTAATCTGGTGGCTATCTAACTTCTTAATAGCTAAATATTTCAGAAGGTAGAAGACTTAGATTCTTCATACTTTGTATATAGATGCCTAATGTTATGAAGTGTCCGTCCGTCATATGTCCATTGTCCTTGACCTCATTTTCATGGTTATGTGACTACTTTAAAAAAAGTTAAGATTTTGAGTATTCTTAGTTTCTCACTTATCATGAGGAATATGATAACAACATATATGTAATGTGCGTACCTTGGGAGGTCCTCATGCCCGTCAGACAGTTTTCATCTGACCTCGACCTCATTTCATGGATCAGTGAATAACGTTTAGTTTTCATGGTTAAGTCCATATCACAGATACTGTAATCAATTGGTATCCTTTATAGGGTATATGGAAAGATTGTAAGGTGTAAAGGTCCAACGGCCAGGTGTCAATTGACCTTGACCTCATTTTCATGGTTCACTGGTTATAGTTAAGTTGTTGTGTTTGGTCTGTTTTTCTAATATTTTATGCAATAGGTCTACTATATTTGGGGTATGGAATGATTGTAAGGTGAACATGTCCATCTGGTAGGTGTCATCTGACCATGACCTCATTTTCATGGTTCAGTGGTTATAGTTAAGTTGTGTTTTGGTCTGTTTTAAAACTTTATGCAATATAGGTCTACTCTATTTGGTGTATAAAAATATTCTACAATGTACATGTCAGTTTGGTATGTTTTATTTGACCTTCACATCATTTTTATGATTCATTGCTCAATGTTAATTTTTTGTGTTTTGGTCTGTTTCTAATACTTTTAGCAATAGGTCAACTATATTAGGTGTATGAAATGATTGTAATGTTTTTATGTCTGTCTGGCAATTGTCATCTGACAATGACCTCATTTTCACGGTTCATTGGTTAATCTTAAGTTTTCCTAGTTTAGTTTGTTTCTTAGATACTATTTGCAATAGGTCAATTATGTCTTAAACATTTAACGATTGTAAGTTTTACATGTCTGTCTGGTAGCGTTCATCTGACCTTAGGTTCACTTTCATGGTGTATTGATCAATGTTAAGTTTTCCTGGTTGAATTTGTATCTTCAATGTGCAATAGGTCAACTATATTTAAAACATTATTTATGGATTTATTATAAGGTGTACATGTATTTCCGGTCTGATTTATCTGACCTTAACCTTATTCTTGGATCATATTTAATTGATGAGTTAGTTGTAGTAAAGATTTATATTTAGGACTATCGACATACTATCAATGGTTAATAAAGAAGGCGAGACATTTCGGTGTGTTCACTCTTGCTCTTTTCAATGCTCTTTAAATTCATATTTGATTTGACTTCTCATTGGTTTGATGCGAGTGCCTCTGATTAGTCTTATGTAGTCGAAACGCATGCCTGACGTACCAAATTATTAACCTAGTATATCTGATGAGTTTGGATTTAAATTAGAATTTACAAGGAACATCCGTGATGATTACACAAATATAGACAACAGTGGTTTACCGATGCTTTTAAATATTGATGTTACCATTTTACAAAATAAATGTATTCCTTTATTATTCCCATTTATTCGTTCTTTGTCCTCAAATCATTTTTTGCTTTGCTATTTTTTTAAATTCCACCAATACTTTTCAAATTTCATGTATTGTGACTGATGCCAATATTAAGGTCAAATTCGATATTGACGATTTCACTGTTGTTGTTCGGTAGTTATGGCCCTTGTTTCTGTGCAATTTCTCTGGTTTAACATTTTAGTTTTTTGTTACTGATGTCAAATTCGAGGTCAATAGATATAAGAAGATATGGTATGAGTGCCAATGAGAAAACTCTCAATTCAAGTTTGAAATTGACTACTTTCATTTTAACAGTACTAGTGCAGGACATATGAGTCTTGGTAGATTAGAAAATATGCACAAAACGTGACCGGTCAAATAAGCCTGAAGCGCCATACATTAAAATACACCAATGTAATCATACTTGCTGCCTTTTAAAGTCCAACAATTGGAACATTCATAATACACTGCCAGCTTAACAGCTCATTTCTTTTTCATATTTTTTATGTTTTAACATTGCCATTAAAGCGGGAGGTTTGTCATGCCACAACACCAGGTTCAACCCACCATTTTTTTCATAAAATGCCCTGTACCAAGTCAGGAAAATGGCCATTGATACATATACTAGTAGTTCGTTTCTGTGTGTGTTACATTTTGGTGTTGGGTTTCTGTTTTGTCGTAGTTCTCTCATATTTGATACGTCTCCCTCAGTTTTAGTTTGTAACCCGAATTTGTTTTTTCTCTGTCGATTTACGAATTTCGAACAGCGGTATACTGCTGTTGCCTTTATTTGATGAACTCAAAAGATGATTGGATGAGTTTAAGGGAAAATATTTATCAGCTTAATGGATGATTTAAAATGTTCTTATAGGTTTCAAAGTCACTTACAACTTTGTGGAAAATGAAAGGCACTCGAGAGCGATTTTGTTTATAAAAAATGAGAAATTATTTTATTGTTAATTAGAGAAACATATTCTTATATAGTTTCTCATTGATAACCGGATTTATCCAATGTCGATAGTTAAATTATCAATTTGAGAGTCCTTGCCGAGGCTCCGACTATAAACGTATTGGATAAATTAACTAACGAAATTGGACAAATCTGACGATTCACTGATACCAATGTAAGAATCTATATGTAACTAGTAATGCTTCTATTGTGTAATTTTATAACGCTAATGCCAAGACAGCATGGCCATTCGAGTTAACCGTATATCCGAACTGTTATGGAATGATTATAATCTGATGTTCGTGGAAAATCTTTAATTAAAACAATACGTGTATAATCCTGGTAGTTTGATAACTATATACACATTACTAGTAGGGTCGATTAAGAACTTGGCTTAATGGGGAAAAAATTGTACATTAAGACTATCATGCTTGATAAGAGCCCCGCTCCCCCTGGAAAAAAGTAAAATAACTAAAACACCGAAGTGACAAAAAAAACCCTGAAGGTTCCGTATTACATGTCAAATTCAAACGCTCAAATTCTTCAAACGAATTGATAAATACTGTCATATTCCTGTCTTGCTTCAGGAATTTTCTTGCGTAGGAAATGGTCGATTATATCTTGTTTTATTGCTAGCTTAACCGCTCTTTTGTATGAAATTCGCATAAGGTTAAAAGATAAGAGAGTTATTAAAAATATGTATAACATAATGAGATGCTTGTGTATAAAGAGAAGAACAAGTTCGGATTACATATTACAGAAATGAAGACATTTACTTATCGGTCGTCCCACTGTCTATATCACTCTGTTCAGCTCTTAATATTATTCCGTATCATGTCTTTGTGACGTCAAATACGTTGACCCGGCCTTAATAACTTTGACCCGGACATATCAGCGACGTCATAATGTTTGAACCGACGTTAATAACTTTGACCCGAACTTATCAAGTCATCTTTTGTGTGCTGGTGAAACAAAGAAAACACTTCTGAAACACACAAATATAGCCCGATAAATCGATTATCAGATTATCTGCATATTGATATTGTAACATATCAGCTGCTTGACATTATATGAAGGCTTTTTGATCTCGTTCGCTACGCTCACTCGACAAAAAGCTTCATATTATGTCTCGCAGCTGATATTTTACGATATCCACATGCAGATAACCTGATAATCGGTACATATTTAGAAGTTTAAAATGACGTCGTTTATCACTGAACTAGTACACATATTTGTTTAGGGGCCAGCTGGAGCACAACTCCAAGTGTTGGAGTTTCTTGCTATGTGGAAAAAGACCTATTGATGGCCTTCTTCTCTTTGGTCGGGTTTTGGTCTCCTTGACACATTCCTCATTTTCATTCTCAATTTATTTCCATAAAATTGCGTCTATAATATTAATTAATATGTTGCTGCCTAATTAACATTAATCCATATATTTCATTCATAATGTATCATTTTACGATAACGACAAATAAAACGAAAATTATTTTAGTACTTTCTTTAATTGCAATTTAAAGTGCAAGTAAGTTCTTTTTTTCAAAATAAGCCCCACTGAGCATGTTTGACATGATTACGCCATTTTTGTTGTAAAGATAACAGGAATCTGAACCAGGGATCTCCAAAGATATCCTGTCTATAACGTAGAGATGATATTGCTGTACCAGGTGCAAATCCTCCTTCTCCACAACAAGATGTATCAGTACATGTTCGTCTGACACATGCGCAATCACAAACAGCTCTACAGGCAGCACATGCTCCTACAAATCCACCTGGGGTTCCTGTTGTTTCTGTCACAAATGGCGATTCTTGTACTTAAAGTTAGACAAAATATTATTGTTTATGAAATAATCAAAACAAAAAAGATATGTGTGAAGTGTCACTTCCATGTAAAATGAATCTGTACTTTATTTGGCCTTTTAAACTTTTTATGGATTGGAGCGACACTGATGAGTATTTTGTATACGAAACGTGCGTATGGCGTAAAAACTAAATTTAATCCTGGTAACTATGATGAGTTTATTTATATCACGACAACTTCATTTAGCCCGAGGCAGATTGATATATCTATATATTGTCCTCATATGCGTAATAAAAAAGTCTGAAAACTGAGCTGGTAAAGTAACATAAATAATAAGATTTATTTAAAAAAACGTTTGATCAATCTGGTTACACTTACCATGCTTTCCGGCAATATAATGAGCACATAATATATAAATATGTTTTTTATTGTATTTTGCCGATGCTTGACTTGTATACAAGAAATGAAATTTGGATTATGATCTCAAACCAATTGGCTGATTATTGTCAACTAAATATAATATTGATAAATAATAGATCATTAACGCATTGGTATTACAAGTAGAAAATACCCACTTAGAACTATTTTCCACTACATTTTTGAGGAAAGTAACACCTGTTTAAACAATCATCATTCTTAGAGACAATTGTTTATACAGCCATTTTAACCTTTAAATAATCTGAAAGTCGAAACAAATATTACTGTTGATTCATCAATATTTGTTTGAAACCAATATCATGGATTTTGTGGATACAAGGGAACCACGATTTTAAATGTTCAACAAATTACAAATATTCTTACAGTGAGATGCTTATAGGTGTTACTGTAAAATTTTACCTATAGCTCAACCTGTTTTTAAAATTGTCAACACAATAGGGACATTTAAATTGACCAGTTGGTATTGTTAGATTTAAATCTACCTTGATGCTACCTGTAAAAAAATTTATTCACCTAACCAAAAGTTTCAGCATGCTTTTTTCCTGAACTTTTTTTTTACCTAGGATTATTCTATTGAGAGATTTTTATTTTACTGTCATTCAAAATCTTATGAGTGATCAAGCCAAACAAGAATGACTTGATCATATATTTTATTTTCTTGCAGTTAATTCAAAATTGCATGACCTAAAATGCACTACATTTCATCTAAATGTTTGCATAGACATTACTAGTAGTGTTTAATACCCTAAATAATCCAGTCGTAATATTTCACTCACTTTAATGAAACCTCAAAATCATATTTGAATAAACAATTTCATTTATTTTTTTACACTAATATTTGACATCTCATCCAGAATTCCAAAGATTTTAAATAATTCCCAATTTTATTCATTTTTCACTACTTCACTAGATTTTTTTCTAAATCCATAGTATGAATTCTGATTAACTTCCAATGATATACATCCTAATTTAACAGGTGCAGAATCTATACATAATTCAGAATCATTTCCATTACTATATTCCAAATAGTTATCCTCACTTATATTTTGTAAAATTTTATTTATATTTTTACTGTATATCACCTGATTTTAATATATCCACAGTAAACATTTTATTTCATTTCCTATAATAAATTCCCAAATCAAACAATATTTGATTCAGAATTTTATAATGACTATTAACAATTTCACATTCACTTAAAACATTTCCTCATGTTAGGAATATTTTAGAATATTTTACTTTCATTTTTCACTTTATCACTAGATTAGACTATATCCACTGCATTACTTCAACATTTTATTTCATTTCCAAGATCCCATTTAAATAGGGAATCATCTTAAATTTGTAATAGATCCCAAAATTAATAATGAATATTTCAAAAATCACATTTAAAGCCACAGAAACATGTTGTATGAACACACACTATATCTCCTACTTGAATTCCAGTTTTGAAATTTTTAAATCTTTAACATAACTAAATCCCATCGTATGAAAAATTGAATTTCCTTGAGCAAACACAGCATTTTATGCACAAAACTCCCACTAATATTATAATAGATTTCAAATAAAAACACATCAAGGTATACTCCAAAATTATTTTGAATTTTATATGTACAACATCATATGTAAGCCCCACAAAACGGTTTGAATGAATTATTTCCTCCTTGATGTCCTTCATGACAATAAAATCTTGAAAGAAACACATCACATTTTAAGAAGCAAAATTGCTATAAAAAGTCTGAGTAGTGAATTCAAATAAAATAAATCCAATATTGTACACACAATGACACCAACAGATTTAAAATATTGCAAATAATAATCCAAAATGAGAATCTTGAAGGGTCATGTGAAGAAAAGAACAACATATCCCTCTGAAAATTTAAACTGTAAACACCTGAGCAGCTATTTCTTGTTTCACTGGCAGCTGGACAATACTATGTATAAGGGTTGGAATTTTAAAGAAGCATTTTGGTGTATAAACAGTTTAAATTTTCAAACAAATTAATACGTATTTATTTTAATCTTTTACTGATTTAGAATTTTAGGTAAAAAATAGATAAATCATATATATCAGGGATTTAAAACAATGAAAACCAAAACTATTTTCTTCCCTATCAATTTTTAATAGAATAATCCTAGGTAAGAAAATCTTCAGGAAAAAAGCATGTTAGGTGAATAAAAATCTGTACAGGTAGAATCAAGGTATATTTTAAATCTAACAATACCAACTGGTCAATTTAAATGTCCCTATTGTGTTGACAATTTTAAAAACAGGTTGAGCTATAGGTAAAATTTTACAGTAACACCTATAAGCATCTCACTGTAATGAATATATACAGACTGGTCAGTCTTAACCTTATTTTTATTGACTGCAAACGAAAAGTCTGAACAGTACTGAATCTACTACATGTACATAAGATAAGTTTTAAATGTGACTGTTCATTCTGTAATCCATTGTAACTTAGTTCAGTCTTTTAAGGGCTGTTGAGATAAAAATTACCGTTAGAGATTAACATTTATTCACTATTTGATGTGTGAATTAGAAGATTAAGCTTATAACTTTCCATTATTTTCACACCAAAGCAATTGGTATGAGTGTCAATATGACAACGGATCATCCAAGTCATAAAGTTACGTTTTCATTAAACGACGAATTGAAGTTTGTTTTTTGGCATTATAAAGCTTGTCCGTGAGGATTCCTGGCGAAGTTTGACTATTCATAATCAAATACACCGTATCAGCTATGGTGTGTGTACTAATTTCAAACCGAAAAAAAAAGATACTTTCTTTTTTATCTTGATGTTTTCGAAAATAATGTTGAGTATTTCTATTTGAAATTATTTTACTTAAAACGTGCTACTCGTACTATTAAGTTTATATTAATATCATTCACTTGGTTTGCATTTCACAATTTTTTAGTTAGCATTTCGTTTAAAGTATGACCATGCCTTAGCTTGCACGACGGAGGTTGCACATTTAGATGTAGGTCTATACAATATTAGATTCAACATAAAATAATGAAGTAAATCGTAAAATTTAATTGATCATATTACTGATTTAAAGTAACGGTTAAAAAAACATTGTACACTAATTATGTTTCCTTAAGATCTTGCCCCGAGCTCGACAAGTTCTATATAATCAACTTTATGTTTTTTTTATTAACAATAGCAATCAATATACTGGACAATTGATCTGTCAAATTAATTACCACGACGACAATTTTTAAATAAAACATACCTATTTGATAATGATTTCAATATCAAATCTACTAAAACTGAAAAAAAGTCCGATTGACCGGTTAGCGTTTTTGATATTCGGTATTCGGTCGTTTGAACGGATAAAAGGTTAATCGGTTAACCGTTGACAACACTAATATATACCATACTTTTTTTTATAAAGATAAAACACTAGAGTATATTCTACGAAACATATTTTAACCACCCACTCTAAAAACACTCCAGCATTTTTGAAACGTTTCTTTGACGCACAACTCCTGACATTGTCGAATTGTTTAGAAATGAAAATGCGACATTTTACCTTTTTCTTATAGCATAACTTACAACAACCGCAATAGTTCATGGCAAAGAATTATTTTGTAGGGGTGTCACGTGGTTTTCATTTCCGAAAAAAAGGAAAGTAAAAAGAAAAAAACTAGTAAATTGATTCTAAAAAGAACTTGAAAACAAAGCAAACCCAAAGTAAATTTGCTTTATTTCCTTTTATTTACAGAATGTTTCACTGGGGTGATCTGGTAGGGGTGATCTGGTAGGGGTGATCCGGCTCAGATCACCCCTATTAGAACAAAGGAGCTGGGATATAAGTCAAATTAATTACCACGACGACAACTTGTAACTGATCCAGAATTATATTGTATACATTTTTACTCTTTGAGTATGTTTGTTTTGTTTATGCATCGTTGACAATGTAATGGAATTTGATGCGACTGTTATACAAGTGAGAAGTTTAGCTAGCTATACAACCAGGTTCAATCCACCATTTTCTACATTAGAAAATGCCTGTACCAAGTCAGGAATACGACAGTTGTTATCCATTCGTTTGATGTGTTTGGACTTTGCCTTTTGATTTCGGATTTTCCTTTTTGAATTTTCCTCGGAGTTCAGTGTTTTTGTCTTTTTACTTTTTTTCTGCAAATGTAAAAGAGGATATATTATCACTTAGCTTTGACAGATATAAGCTTGCATTTGTGTAATTTCCGAATAAAAATACAGAAAGACATACGTAAAATTTAGATGTCCGCGCAAAATCTAGAGGAAATGCAAAGTCAAGAATACAAAGGAGATACTCTCAGGAGATACCTTACAGGTATGTTAATACATTATATGAATTATTTGATTATAATTAACAAATATTAATTAAGTACTTACATCGTATACCGTAACTTGTAACTGATCCAGAATTATATAATAGAACGAATATAAACGAAACTAGGAAGGCTTCGTTTCTAAGAAACGCCATTAACCGAAACATTGTCAATGTTTCGTAACAGTAAAACAAGTACAAAATTTTCTTAACAACAAAAAATACTTAAAGATACATCATTATCTATACAATTTACAGATGAAATATGTCGGTCTTAAATGAGGGTCTTTAAGTAAAACGGTATGAATTTTAAGAAAAAGAAGATTTAAACAGTCTGATTTCATAGTCAATTTAAAATAGAAATTCAATAGTTAGCTTCAAATCTTTAGAACGTAAACGTACAGAAGTTGATATTTTTTCTTACATGCATGGTGCGTCCTTTTTCATTACAACGAATGCAATATTTTACCTCTCCTAGAACCTAAATGTCCAACCACAATATTATATATCAACGAATTCATTTTGTTCAATTTGTAGTTTTGTGTGTAATGTTTCTTGTACGTTAGAACAGTACTGTTATTCTATTATTCAGCACTTCTTTAATGACAAGCATTATTATTGAAAATTGAAATGGTCATAATTTTGAGTTCACTTTTAACATAACTTTGAATTTTCGAAATACTAAAGATGTTCCACATCAGTAAAAAAATACCTTAGCAGTATTTGGCATAACAACTCGGAGTTATTTTTTCTCAACGCTCTGTATCTTCGTACCTTAATTGGTGTTTTTAACTTTTTGCATTCGGGCATCACTGATGATATTGTAGACGAAACGCATGTCTTACGTACAAAATCCAACCCAGGTAGGTATCTTTAACGAATTTATTTTTTAATCACTTGGTCGATGTCACAGCCAGTGAAGATTTCCTCCAGAAAGTATCACCAGCCCAGTAGTCAGCCCCTCTGAGTTGACATGCATTATACTTGATATGGTTATAAATATGAATGGTGGCCTTTCGAAAATGCATTTAAGGTACAAAAACAAAAGTTCTGAATTTACCGGTATTATAATTTTTTTTTACCAAATTGAATGTCATTCTCTTTATCATTGTTTATGTATATACTTTTAACATGAATATGGCTATGCATTATATCATTTAACATCTGACACCTCCTAAGGTATAAATAGTAGTTTTATGTATTTGGTTTAGAAGTAGACAATTTCCGACTCGTTGTTAACTTAGAATTGTCTTTGCCTCAAGTGCGGGAGGTCATAGGATCGAACCCGATCTGGTCAAACCAAAGACTTAAACATTGGTATTTGCAGCTTCTCCGCTAAGCACGCACATTAAGAGGTAAGAGCAAAAGCTTGTTAGCCCGGAATAAGAATTAAGTGTCCGGATTACACGTCTTCCTGCGGAACATTACAGTAGGAACAAGCACGTTACAGATTCAACTCAGCGTGTCGGTCTAGTAAAAGCCAGGATAAATAGTCAGACTACTTTGTTCTCGTCCTGAATATGTATATCAATTTGCAGCTGGACGTTATCATTATAATCATCATTAAATCTGACTTGATACAGGCATTTACGTACGTAGAAAATGGCGGACTTAATCTTGTTTTATTGCTAGCTAAACCTCTCATATGTATGAAAGTCGCATCAAAATCAATTATATTGACAATAATGTGTGAGCAAAACAATTTAACGGATATAAAATGGTTTAAAAAAACAATTGAATTTAAAAAAAACATGCTTACGTTTAGAGAATAGAAAAATAGCACACAAGATTAAATTTTACAGAAATGAATACCCTAAAACAGCCCCTCCTATAATATATGTCTTATTTAGTTTTTTTAAATTAATTTGTTGCTGCCTAATAAACATTAACCCACATATTTTTTTCATAATGTATTATTATACGATGACGAAAAATAAAACTAAAATTATCTTTAAGTGCTTCCTTAATTGAAACATAAACACAGTGTAAATATAATTTTGATCAGAGTAAGTTCATTTTTATTTACAATACGCTCCACTAGGGATGTTTGATAAGATAATCCAATTTTTGTTGTAAATATGACAGGATTCTGGACCTGGGATCTTCGAAAATATCCTGTCGGTAACCTGGAGATGGTGATGTAGTTTCAGGTGCAAATCCGCTTTCTCCACAACAAGATGTATCAACGCAGGTTCGTCTGACACATGCGCAATCACAAACATATCTGCAGGCAGCACATGCTCCTCCGAATCCACCTGTGGCTTCTGTTGTTCCTGTCACTAATGGCTGTTCTTGTGCTTAAAGTTCGACATAACATTATTATTTATGAAATAATTAAAACATAAAAGATATGTGTGAAGTGTCATATTCATGTAAATGAACATTTTTTTTATATAATGATGTCATATGCGTTATTAAAAATGTCTGAGAACTGAGAAGATAAAGTAACATAACTCAATAAGAAAAAAAATCTAAATTTATTTCTGACAAATCTCGAACTTATGTATTTATACCTTATACTGTTGCACTAATCATGCTTACCGGTAATGACATAAGCAAGTACACATTTTTTGTTTTTGTTTTATTGTTTTTGCCGAGGTTTGACCTTATCATATACAAATGGCTGTTAAGATCAAAATTACCGTTTGAGATTAACATTTATTCACCACTGGGTCGATACCACTGCTGGTGGACGTTTCGTCCTTGAGGGTATCACAAGCCTAGGAGTCAACACTTCGGTGTTGACATGAATATCAACAATATGGTAATTTTTATAAATTTCCTGTTTATAAAACTTTGAAATTTTCAAGAAACTAAGGATTTGCCTATTCCAGGCATAGATTACCTAGGCCGTATTTGGCACAACTTTTTGGCATTTTGGATTCTCAATGCTCTGCAACTTTGTAGTTGTTTGGCTTATAAATATGTTGATATGAGCGTCACTAATGAGTCTTATGTAGACGAAACGCCCGTCTTGCGTACTAAATTATAATCCTGGTACCTTTGATAACTATATATTATTCACTAGTGGTTGTGTGGATTACAAAAATAAACTTATAATTTTCCATTGCAACAGAACAAATAGAAAACAACATTTACAGCTCTTTTCATAAAGGTTTGTTTTGCTTGCTTGCTTTGTTAGTATCAATGTTTGTTCAAGCATTGTAATTAAGATTAGCATATGAAAACAACATAAAAAGGAATAATTAAATTAGATTGGACCTAATCAAAAAACAAATTTTCCTATACACATGTTTAACTCCGCTACTTGTATTGTTTGCAGATGTCAATCTTATTGATAAGTAAATTGATTCTAAACAGAACTTGAAAACAGAGCAAACCCAAAGTAAATTCCCTTTTTTAGCTAGTGTTAAAAGGGATCATCTTATCCCTCAGCTTTGATGGATATTAGCTTGAATTTGTGTTATGTCCGAATAAATACAGAAAGACATACGTAAAATATTGATGTCCGGTCAAAAGGGTAGAGGGAATGCAAAGTCAAGAACACAACAGAGATACCTTACATATGTGTTAACATATTATATGAATTATTTTTATCATAATTCACAAATATCAATTAAGTACTTACATCGTATACCGTAACTTGTAACTAATCCAGAATTATATAATAGAACGAATAAAATCGAAACTAGAAAGGCTTCGTTTCTAAGAAACGCTATTAAACGAAACATTGTCAATGTTTCGTAACAGTAAAACAAGTACAAAATCTTCTTAACAATAAAAAAATACTTTAAGATACATCATTATCTATCTAAAAATCTCTCTCTCTCTATATATATATATATATATTTGCAAGTTACCAAAAAAAATGTATCAGTCTTAACTGAGGGTCTGTATGTACAACTGTATGATCAGAATGACACAGAAGAACTAAGCAGTCTGATTTCAAAGTCAAATTTAATATGAATATTCAGTATTTTGCGTTAATAGTGTGTCATAAGTCAACTGTTTGGCTGGGCATTGATTGCATTTTAAAGATATTACTTTAATGTATTTGTACACAATATGTACTGTATCAATCAATGTATGACACCCAAATAAAATATATTGATCTATTTATTAAATCTTTAGAACGTAAAGTTATAGAAGTCGATATTTTTTTTTACATGTATAGTGCGCTATTTTTCATATCAACGAATGCGATATTTTTCTTCTTCAAAAACACAAATGTCCAACCACAATATAAGCTAGAAAATAATTCATGTTATCCACATTGTAGTTTGTAGTTTAGTATAGTTTGGTTTGATATGTTTTTTGTACCTTAAAATTGTACTGCTATTCCATATAAGAGGAGCTAAAGCTTTCATATTTTAAGGCAGTTTCTTGAAAGAGGGACGAAAGATACCAGAGGGACAGTCAAACTTATAAATCGAAAATAAAATGACAACGCCTGGCTAAAAATGATAGAAGAAAAACAGTCTTGAAATGTCGAAATTTTTTTAACATCTCCTTTCGTCATTATTCTTTCTACCATTTTGTTTATGGTTTGAATGTTTTGGTATACGGCTTCATAACGTATTATGCTATACCATTGTCTATCTATAAAAAAAAAGAAGATGTGGTATGATTGCCAATGAGACAACTCACCACAAGAGACCAAAATGACACAGAAATTAACAATTATAGGTAACCGTACGGCCTTCAACAATGAGCAAAGCCCATATCGCATAGTCAGCTATAAAAGGCCCCAAAATGACAATGTAAAACAATTCAAACGAAAAAACTAACGGCCTTATTTATGTAAATTTTTTTAACGAAAAACAAATATGTAACAAAGAAACAAACGACACCCACTGAATTACAGGCTCCGGACATGGGATATCTGTCTTGTCCGTCCGTCTTTGTTTACGTTTCTCTGTTAAAATTTAAAAATAAGAATAAGAAACTTTTATGGAATATCTATGTCGTTGAAGAAGACGAAAGCTTCCTTTCGGGATTTTAAATTCCTTTATTTGTCGTTTCTGAGTCAATTTAATTTAGTTTTCTATGTTGGGTCTTGTGCACTATTATTTGTATGTTTGTCTTTTTCTTTTTTAATCATGGGATTGTCAGTTTGTTGTCGATCTGTGAGTTTGGATGTCTTTCTGGTATCTTTTGGCCCTTTTTTACAATATCACATACCTCAATTTTTATAATTTTAGTAATTGTTGTTCCAGAATTAAAAAAAACAACAACAAATATACAGTATATGACAGTTGTAATCCATTCATTTGATGTGTTTGATCTTTTGGTTTTGCCATTTGATTAGGGAATTTCCTTTTTAAATTTTCCTCGGAGTTCAGTATTTTGTGAATTTACTTTTAACATAAAAACTAAATTATGGTATACCGATGTATGACTCTTGATCAAAAACGTAGACGACTCAATGTTAAATTTCACATTGTCATGAGGATCTGAGGGGCACTTCTCTTGAGCAGTATACTAATGTTGCCTTTGTTTCTCCTAATATTGTTAACGATATCGAATGTTACTGTGTGTGTGAAACACGAATAACACTTTATGAAAGAATAAATGATCAACAGTCTAATCCAAATGATTCAGATGAGAATAAATTTCTGTATAACATTTTCACTAGCCTGGTCATTCCATTTTTTTTTAATTTCTTTTAAGTCAAGATTCAAGGGGAAAATTTATCATTCAACAAACAACCCCATATTGTGTATAACTTATGGCTTACAAAGAATAGATGTCTGTTTTCGAGAATTTGGAACCGCTATCGCATACGAAGGATAACAAAGGGATATATTTAGTTGCAACATAAACACAGTTCAAATATAATTTAAAATGTGAATAAGTTCATTCTTTTCAAAATAAGCTCCACTGTAGATGTTTGTCATAATAACGCCATTTCTGTTGTAAAGATGAATCTAAACCTGGGATCTTCAAAGATGTTCTGTCTTTAACGTACGTGGAGATGGTGTTGTAGTTTCAGGTGCAAATTCTCCATCTCCACAACAAGATCTAGATGTATCAATGCATGTTCGTCTGACACATGTGCAATCACAAAAAGCTCTGCAGGCAGCACATGCTCCTAATCCACCAAATCCCCCTTGGGCTCCTCTTGTTTCTGTCAGAAATGGCTGGTCTTGTGCTTAAAGTTAGACAAAAATTATTATTTATGAAATTATCAAAACAAAGAAGTTATGTGTGAAGTGTCATATTCAAGTAAAATGAATCTGGTATATCAACTGCATAAAGACTGAGGCAGATTGAGCACATTTTATTAATATATTATTGTCTTATATGTAATAGAAAAATGTCTGAAAACTGAGCAGACAAAGTAACATAACTCAATAAGATTTTTTTTAATCTAAATAAACGTTTGATAAATCTGCAAACAAAATTTAAATGTACTTATACCGTATGCCTAATACGGTGACGCTTACCGGCAATAGCATGATCACATACACAATTTGTTTCAGCCAGTGTTAAAAGTGAATATTTTATCGCTCACCTTTGACGGATATCAGGATGCATATGTATATTCTTCAAATAAATACAGAAAGACATACTCAAACTAATGATTTTCCGGCAAAATCTAGCGGAAATGCAAAGTCAAGAATACAAAAAATACCCTTCAAATATGGTTGATATATTATGTGAATGCAATTAACAAATGCCAATTAAGTACTTACAATGTATATTGTAACTTGTAACTAATCCAGAACTATCGAAAAGAACGAATATAAACGAAATATAAAAAAACGCCAGTAAACGAAACCTTGCAAATGTTATGTAATAGTAAAAAAAAATACAAAGTCTTCTTAGAAAAAAAAACAATACTTAAAGATACATCATTATTAATACCATTTACCGTTGAAATATATCAATCTTCAATGAGGGTCTGTAAGGACATAAACAGGGACTAGATTAGGGTAAGGTAGCAACCATTTCACTTCAGGGAGGGGAGAGTACGTTTTCTTTCTTAGTCAGAAATTGTTTTAGTTTTCGACGCAACCAATCAGATCGTTTTTTCTTCTTCAAAATTTAACATTATAAGGTATGTTGAAAAAAACTTACCCCCCTTTTGGAAGTTAAATGATTGTTCCCTTACAAGAGATTCAAACATATGCGTGGTATTTTTTCAAACAGATATAATCTATATTAACGGTCAACTAAATCGTTAAATGCGTTCGTAAAAAGTGAAATAAAAAATTAAACTCCGAGCAAAATTCAAACCGGAATGTCCCTAATCGAATGGAAAATCAAAAGCTCAAATACATCAAATGAATGGACATATTCCTGACTTGGTGCAGGCATATACGCCAGAAGCGCGTTTCGTCTACAAAAGACTCATCAGTGACGATCGAATCCAAAATCGTTAAAAAGGCCAAATAAAGAACGAAACAGCTCTCTTCAATGAAATCATGATATATCAATTTCACGTTCTGAAATATGGTATCCTGCAGCTAATATGTTGCTACATAGACATTAATACTTCTCTTTTGTGTATGTTTATACAAAATGTGTTTGATGTATAACACATTGATTTAAAACAAGACGTTATTCGGAACTCAGTTGATGGAATGTATTGAAGACATCAAAGCAAACCTCGATAATTATTTTTATGGCCAGCTGACTGTTTGGTCATTGACATTTCATATACAAACAAATAGATGAGGCTTTTCGTTCGATCATCGTTGATGATCGTTCGACGCATACAATTTATAACGTGCTGTTTTCATGCTTTGTAAGCAATCGAAACGCACGTATGACGTACACAAATTCAATCCTGGAATCAATGATAATTTTATTTTTAACCACTGGGTTGACGACACTGCTGGAGAAAGTTTTCTCCAAAGAGGTATGAGCAGCCCATTAGTCGAATTTCTATATTGACATGCATTATAATTGAAGTAGTCATAACTATGAGTTTACTCTTACATAACTTTGAACTGTTAAAAATACAAAGGATTTTCTACCTCTGTAAAAAAAATACCTTAGCAGTCTTTGGCATAACGACTCGAGGTTTTGGGTTCGTACCTTATTATGCATTACAAAAACCACAATCAAAATCCTGTATCAAAGTTGACATTGAAAAGAAAAGAAATTAATATATATATATTTCGCAAGAACATCTAAATCTTAAATGAAGATTGATCAGGTTTGGGACAAAAGATCGAGGAACCGCATTTTAAAAGATGGAGAAACGCAAAAAGTCTGTGGACATTGATTATGTTTCAAAGAAAATAAAGGAGAAAGTTCTGAATTGTCATCATGGCCATACGCAAATGATAAAGTTGTCCTCAAGCGAAAATTAAAAATGTTTCTATTTTAAAATTGTATTACACTTTCGTAGAAAAGGTTAGTAGCGTATGTATTGAGATAAATTAGTTGTCCTTAACTAGTAAAGCATAAAACTAAAATATGTTTTAAGTGCAATTAAAAGGAACTAAAGACACACATAAATAACATTTTATACTTATTGTTGTTACACATCCTGTTATGCAAATTATACTGTGCGAACGAACATTTAGTCAAGAAGTTGTTTTACAATGCGGATAGTGTTTTATTTTTCATAAATCATTGGGGGTTAGGACGGGTTAATCGGAAACGAAAACAAAAGAATGAAACGATTTAAACAATAGGGAATAATTGGGGAATTATATATAAGCACTGAACTATAGGCAAAATAACTAACAAAAATGGAGAGAAAAAGAGTTGCATGTAGACAGATTTATTCTCAATCTGAACTCATTACCGAGCATCAACTAATATCAGTGCTCTGTCATCAATACATAAAAATCAGAAAACAATTGATTTTTTTGTCTCAACTGATAGTTTGAAATGATAGTAGCCACAATTCAATATTTTTGGGGGCAAAAAGTCACATATTGCAGATTTCTTTATATAAATGTGTTTACATATTAAGTGCATAACAGTTTATCATTTTTTTCTAAGGACTTATATTTTAAAGAACGAACATAAATTTAAAATTTCGACTTTAATGTTCATTTCCACCAATTAAACTAAATAAACATTGTATATTTTTCGTAACAAAGAAATTACTAAAAGTTTGTTTTTTTATAAAAATATGTAAATATCATTATAAACATTTTATTGATTTAGCATGTTAGTTTTTAATGAGGGTATGTAGGGGCAATCGTATATATTGAACGAAATAGAGAAAGTAATATGATTGCAAAGTCAATTAAAAAATATACAATTTTAATATGTAAACGGTGTCCTTTATGAAATGTGGCTTTGCGTTCTCGGATTACTGTTATTTCCATTTTGTAGTACCAATCATCATCACTATCTTAGTCAATACATACACTGTCCTGTGGGCAGTCCATATATCACGAAAATGACCAGTTATTCAAGAACTATTATGTAAATTTGTCCTTTTTTTAACATGAGTTGCAATTCTATAAATACTTGAATGTGATTTGTTATTATGATTTATTCTTGGTTTATACTTTGATAGACCATGTAGCAATTTTCATTAATATATCGTACTTTTATTTAGCGTGTGAGCCTGTCAGCCTAAGTTCATCCATAGTAACCCATAGAAAAAAGTTTATAATGTTTACCTTTTTCTTGAGCCCCAATGTTCGACCGTTGTATTTGCTAGTTAGGGGTTCATTTTGCTGAATGTTTAGCCTTATGTGTAGTGTTTTTCATATTTAAAAAAAAATCCTGACTTAGAATTCTAGATATATGGGACCTTAACTGTCAGATGTTTTGTCGTTATTTTGTCTAATCTTTATACTGTCAGTCACTGTTTCTCTTTTCTATAAACCCCATTGGGACCCTCTTGTGTTCATTGTGATTGATTGGATTTATATTTCTGTAGATTTTGTAATCTGCATATTGATAAATAAACAAATATGACAGATTTTTTAAGATTTAAAAGTAAAAGTTAATCTTCATGAACCTTCATCATTTTTTTTAAGTAATTTTATTCTGACTACTTTTTTCATCTTTAAATGCATGTTTTCATTTGTCGTAACTTCATGCAGTTACTGTAGTTTACAATTTGTTGAAAAAGACGAACAATTTTCTTTCAAAATGAAAGTAATTGATTTATCGTATAATACAAAAGAAAAATCTGTAGTGGCACTTAAAGACATCGTTTCGGGTGAAAAAATGTAATGTATAAAAGAATGGCAGTGAATTCTTTTTTTTCTAAATAAATTGAAAAATTGTTTGCAAATGACTGGGTAAAAATCATAATTACTATGACTTAGTACAATTAGTTAAATGTTAAAAATGTCAGAATTTTTTATTCGATCGACATGGCAGGCTTTTCTATTAAATCTTTGCAATTTTGAAAACGTAATTGTATAATGATCAGTCAGTTTTAAAATTGGAGGTCAAATACAACATAATTATGTTTCATACGACAAAACATAAATATACAAACGTTAAATACACTGTAGGATATACTGTCCATCGAAATCCGTCTTTCTTTAGAAGTCTTTCCCTGAAAACAACTATAAGCGTATTCTTATTTGAAGAATTTAATGGATATTCGATAGTCTGTGTTGATTTGTCTATAGTTATATTTAGTCATATAATCTTGTAGCTTAAGAGTTTGAAATATGGTATTGACGCCAGCTACCAATAATGACCTCATGCCTACCTATGACGTTATAAAGTTGCTGTCCCAAAGACGTACATACAAATTAAAAATCACATTTCCTTTTATTCTAATGAAAGTCTAGAATTGTATTATTGACGGTTCTTAAATTTCTGTTAATTTATTGTAAATGGATTGTCAGATTATGTATTCATATTGACCTATGGTCGTTTGCATAAATCAGTTCCCATAATCCATTGTGCCTTACTTTTTCTCGTTGATCACATGGTAATCTTTCAGAACGAGAGTTAAAATACTGGAATAGATGGGTCATCGGATTCATTTCTTAAGGCGATCCATTCGGCAGTCCTCGGTAGAATCTACTCTCCTTCTATCCCTCGGCTGAAATACGGTATGTGATATGTGTCTACGCCTTACATTTCTTTGCCGGAAGATGACCGGTTTACTGCTAGTGATAAATATTTTTAGTACTTTATTCCCCTCCTTTACAGGAGATCAGTAATGGAAACCTACGTATCACGGACGAGGTTAGATGAGGGTACGGAATCGGCCGAGTTAAGACGAATGAAGGCGATTCATGTCACAAGAACACGACGTGCACATCAGGTAACGGCTTGTACCCTTTACATTCTCCTAAAGAGTATACTGATGGCTGCGACGACAACGCAGGAGATTCTATCTTTAGATGGATGGATTGAAAAGATGCAACATGAACATCCACAATTCAACTATTGGTACATAACACTGCAGCTCGAAATAAACGCGTTGATTTTTACCAGCTATAAAGCCAAATCTGGAAAACATTCACAACTGGAAAATTCAATCATTTCTTGTGTCTCAATTATATGACAATTTTTTTTTCTAGATATATATATTTATATAAAAAACCAAAGATAAACAAGGGTTCAATCAACAGTATGTTTCTTGTGAAATATATGCAGAGACATTTAAACTTCTTGTAAAAAAATATACTATAATCAGAGACATTTTATACAATTAGTGTATTATATGTCCCTGTTACAATATTTTCTGAGTACAATAAACCACAAGTAGGATGGCGGAAGTGTAAGTAATATTGATAAATCATTTAATATCATATATATTGTCACTATAAAACAATACATATCTGTCATGTGACTAAAAAATTAACCGAAATATGAGTTCACTGAAGGAACTACAAGGTCAAAGGATACAGTGAAAAACATACAACTGTTTCTTGAAATTAAAACATTTCATTAAATTCAATGAAAACTTGACAAAGTTATTGATGTCTGAAAATACTTGAACAAGAGACTGACCATAAATTCTATCTACATAATAGTAATTAAAATCATCATATATACCAGGATTAAATTTCGTATGTATGCCAGACGGCTTTCTACGTAGATATGCGCGTGAATGTATTAATAATATTTGAAAATACTAGTTTATTATGACAATTTTGCTTTACTTTCGCCGAACCAACTAGAAGCGTAGTTTAAGGTGATTTCTTGTCCTTAAGGGGGGTCGCGGGTCTAAATCATTTTTGTTATTCAAAAAAGGATTTCTCTATATTTTTCTATAAATGAACTTTATCTTATACTTAATAGAAAAATGAAATAAAAAAATGGGGTCACCGTCCATTTACGCTCACAATTTGCCTTCGAAAGAAGCATACATTTTTGTAAAAGTACTTATTTTCAGATCTGTTGAACTGATAGGAGAAAAAGGGGTAATATCGAAATAAAAAAAAAAAGAACTAAATTACAGAAATCGCTAAAATTTTACAATTATTTGGTTTATGTACAGCTTATTCGAAAACAACAATAAAAAATATAGGTCACCGATGAGTTTAAAAAAGATATTTCAATTTTAATACCAAAAAAATGGCATTTTTGCACCAAAGGGAGATAATTGGGAGCTTTTTCAATGATATCTACATTTTAAAAGTCACCTGGGGCCAACACAAATTGATTTTTATGCCCCACACCTACGATAGTAGAGGGGCATTATGTTTTCTGGTCTGTGCGTCCGTTCGTTCGTTCGTCCGTTCGTTCGTTCGTCCGTCTGTCCCGCTTCAGGTTAAAGTGTTTGGTCGAGGTAGTTTTTGATGAAGTTGAAGTCCAATTGACTTCAAACTTGGTACACATGTTCCCTATGATATGATCTTTCTAATTTTAATGCCAAATTAGAGATTTTACCCCAATTTCACGGTCCACTGAACATAGAAAATGATAGTGCGAGTGGGGCATTCGTGTACTGAGGACACATTCTTGTTTGGAATGATTTTTGTACCATATATGATAAAGTTACAACTACTAAAGTTAATTGATAAAATTTGTAATGATAAATAAATGTTTATTTTTTTTTCTGAAAATCTTATACCCGCGAGCCTCCTTAAAAAGGTTAAAGTGTTCCTGTTTTTTTTTTAATTACAATTAGTAGGCACTATACACTAATATATAGCAAACTTAGTAGGTATAGTTGTCTCATTGACAACCATAGAACATTTCCTTATTTTTATATATTAACAAGCTCTAGTGTTAAAATAATGAAAGAATGGAAAGCTGCAAATAATCTTTCAAATCGGTGTTTCGAATAAGCATCAATTCACGCTTTGACACCACACGGACACATGCGAAGAGGTTTGTTTTTTACTATTAAAAAAATCAAGTTATAGTTATTCCTTTTTTTTAAACATATGCATCATGAAGTAATGTTTTCATCTTATTTTTATTTTTTCAGAGGTACCTATTTAGTTGTAACAAAATCGCACTTTGACAACCGCTTTCACAAAGTAGCATTTGATGGTCAAAAACTTTTTGATATCAACCTGCAAGATGATTATGTGAACGCTATACAGCCGGGTAAAATCTATCAATTTAATGTTATGTATCCAACTTCAATCGCAGCAAAGACAATCAGTGTGCAAGGGCAACCAAAGCCCATTAAAATGCCTCCATTTGGTATGTTCTGTGCGCTCGGAAAATTGGCTTACACTGCTTTTAATGATATGCTTAAGGTGTCACCCGAAGAACCATATCTAGACGTCGGAAGTAATATCCCTCCACCAAAATCATATCTTTGCCAAGGAGACTGCATAAAGAAACAGCTTACGTCCGATGGTAAAACGAGATGTTTTATCAGCATAAATAGTCGAGAAATGAACCTGCAGTATGCTGGATATGGCATAAATGGTGTCCATTTAGATAGCTTTGATGGATTACCCATCGAGTATGATCCGGACTTAGCATGGCGCACATATACACTCATATTCCTTGTAGCTGATCCAATCACCGGTTCATGGTATGGACCAAGAAATTACATCATTGTGGCCGCAATATTTTAGTTTTTATAACACCGAGGAAAATATTGAAATATTTTAATTCATTTAATGAAAAATTATGCAAATGATTTGATATAATCATAACTATGTTGATTAATCATCTTGATAAAACAGATTGTAAGGCACAATAGAGTCCCTAGTGTGGAGAGTGTGTTACTAGCCAATTTTGTTTTATACCCCTTCCAACTTTTATTTCTTCATGTTGTATGCCTCAAATAGCAAGTAAGGGGAAAGGGGAGGGGGGCTGGGGTGACATTTCACTGTAAAAAAAATTGGCTCATGCATTTTAAAGTAAATTAGTGATTTGGTCCAGCTGAAAAGATAAAAAATTAGCATTTCGGAAGCTTTCAGAAGATTTCAAGACCCCTTAACATACAATTGTCCATATTTTGAGTTAGAGCTGATGACGTTTTCTATAATTTTGATATAGTTTGTCCCAAAAGTAATACAGCACACTATAACTATACAGGTATTATTGTGAAAGTGCAGGTGGGATTTTTTTTATTCACATTTATTGTCTAAATAAAAATGCACTACGAAATATCTGTGTACTCTGACCATTATTCTTGTGATAAAATATGTACTCATCAGACATTTCGCTTGATGTCCACCCTACATTAAAATACTGTTTGATATAAAAAGCAAAGCGAACTTTGTGGTGTTAAGACATCCTTCAAGACGACATGGAATAGTTGCCAATGAAACAACTTCTCAAAGAGACAATTGGACAAAGATGATAACAATTACAGGTCACTGTATGACCTTTAACAATGACCAAAACTCAGACCGTACATGTATGTTAATCTATAAAAGATTCCTGTAGAACAAAATGTGCAACAATTCAAATGATAAAAACTTTTATATTTAATTATGTAGCTATCGATTTGCACAGATTAATACATAGCTACTTAACTACATTACCAGAAATGTAATATATTATAATATTATTAATTCGTATATTTTAACAAATTTTATTCGTTAGGGATAGTCACATGTTAAACTATATTTTCGAAGGTAGAGAGAAAACGGCGGATAGCAAAAAGCATATTGACCGGCAAAAAGCATATTGCACGGTTATTTTTAGAATATCTAAAAACCGATATACTTTGTGACGTCATGTAATGAATTGCAGGATATTGTTTAACGTTTTGAAACAAATGATATCTGTGATCGATTATTTGACGGAAAAAAAATCTTAAAATGCATAAGATGTCAAAAAAAAGTAAATGAAATAACAACTAATATGTTGTTTTTGTCAAGGAGACAATGTTGTATCTATAAAATTCCAACAAACCTAAATGACGATTTTCATACAAACATGGTCGGAAATTAATAATATAACAAATATAGCCTTTGTATGAGGTCAATATATCCTTGTATCGACCTCATGCAAAGACTATATTTGTATAATACCGATTAAAACTGGCAATTGCATTCCTAATTATTGTTGTAGCGTTAAAAACAGAACGTTGTTTTATAACACTGGACACTTTTAATTTGCAAAACACTCATTTGCAAATCCGCCGCCGCCTCAAACAAGAGCTACAATATCATGTATATAACCAAAATGTGCGGAATTACATGGGATTCAATAATTTCATTGGTTTTATACTGTTACTTTCATATTTATTTTGCAATTTGAATTATAAAAACATGGGATTTTCAATATCCCATGGGACAGGGCAAAATCCCATGGGATTTACCATTATCCCATGGGATTTTGGTTAAATCCCATGGGATTTTTTTGGTCCCATGGGATTATTGTAGTCCCATGGGATATTTGTTGTCCCATGGGACAAAAAAAATCCCATGGGACTATAATTATCCCATGGGATTTTTAATATCCCATGGGACAAAATAAAATCCTATGGGATTAAAATTATAAATATATATATATATATAAATATAAAGTTATGTGTATGTTACAATGAATGCTGTTTGGTAGTAAAATGTTTTAAATGTATACAAGTTTTTTTTATATTTTTTATATATACATATATATAATTTTTTTAAATTTTGTCACAAACATGTTTTTTATTTGTTTATATGACAATAAAGATTATTCTTATTTTGGAATGTATAATAATAATATTTTACAGTCAAAGAATAAAGTCCTTTCACTGAAACAAAATGATGAAATTTCTAAATAAATGAAAAAATATTGTTTTGAAATCTTTGTCTTGTTTATTCTATTATGAAAAATAGAACTGAAAAAATATTTCATATTCTGACTGAATAGTTCACTCTTTTCATGAGGTAAGATTTTCTTTGTTATAGGTTCATTGCAATACTTGTATAGGCAAACGATTTGAATTATAATATATAACTTTGTGGTGTACATAATAGTATGCTTATATTTGCAAATTTATAATATAAACACTTTTTGTTAAAGTTTTTGCTTTCTTTATTCACAACTTGCTATGTACAATTATTCAGTCCACTATATAAGAGTGAAGTCAATAAATAATTTCATTCACTAGAATATTCCTGCAATTCTTAGACAAAACATTTTTTCAATCTGTTCTTCAAAGATCTTCCTCTGTACATCTTTATTGAATCGAGAGATTCAAATGAGAAGACAAAGCAAGTTTATTTGGACAACAACATTCTAATATCTTGTTCATTCGTTCCATCTTTCAATTGATAATTACATTGTTGTATTTATATGATCAAGTTCTTGTGCATCAATGATCGTGATGATATGACTCCTTTTTACAGAGGATGACCTTGAGGTCACTCCGATGTATTGCTATCGCTTAAATTTCCGTCATTCATAAATAATAGTCAAATTAGTTTTGGGTTTTCAACACCAGTGAAAAAAGTGCATTTTCATACCTGCGATTTCTGTTCTCCGGTTGTACGATGTTTCAACAAAATATGGAATCATTTCAGTTGTTGATTTAGTGGTGAAAATTTGACTGAATTATATCTTAATAAATACGATTTATATGTTTAATTGGTGTTTCAGAAAGAGGTCAGGTGCTCTTGTTCATTCATAAAATATCGTTCATTCATAAATTTATCGTAAAATAAAAATCACTACACAGGTTATACGTGTAGTGTAAATGACCACCTGTAATCTAAAAATAGCGGTCTCACTAATAACGACAAGAAGAATTTTAGCGACAAGAAGCGTCAAGAACGGACAAGTAGAATAAATTAAGCGACAAGAAGACTATTTAGCGACATGAAAACTTCTCGTATCGCATGAGGATGACACATATCAAATGAACAATTATGTGTGGGACTTAGTTTTAAAAAATGATGTCAAAGTAACACTATGAAAATATTTTTAGTAAGCTGAAATATATATTTATTTTTTACATGTTTATGTCTTGTAAGTTATTTTATTTCTGTCCCATTTTTCAACATTAGCGTCTCGAAAGGTGAAATGTTTTAACTGAATGGTTAATTTAAATTAATTATGAAAATTGTTAAAATTAAATAAATAAAAGTAATTATTGCCCAGTTACAAACACTACCAGGGGATAATCCATAATTACCCCCAACTTTAGCCTGGTAAACTTGTTGTCTCCTTGTGAAATATAAAACATATTAAAAATGATTTCCTGCTTAAGTCTTTTATTGATATAAAGTCAAAACCTTCTTGATTTTCACTAGACAACCATGTCCTGTCAGGTTTAATTCTTATATATGTAGATGAAAAATAAAAGTCCCCAAAACATTAACATGGCAGCAATTGCTTTTACAGCCTTAAAGGCTTTAATTTTTTTACAGAAGAGTGTCCACCATGCACTTGCACTGCACTATAATAATAGTAGAATAGAATTATCATATACAAATAGATGAAAATTAGATATACATGCAATCGTAATATTAATAATATATATAACAACAAACCAGTGTATTCTCTACGACTATTATTATATAAGTATAATAGTCCAAGGTATACTGATTTCTTGCACTACAATATAATAGTTATTACGGTGAGGTTGAATTTCCTGTCATTTATTCATCATCCAAGCACGAACTTGTATCAGAAAAAAATATCTCTGTAAATTAACCCAAGTTTCAGGTATAGAGATGTGATCTGTTTCTGTGACATGTGCTTTTGACCATCCACAAGAACCTGCGGTCATCCGATGTTCAGTACTTCAGTACTTTGATTGTTTATAGTCATCATGTTGAAATTTCCTCTTTCAAATAAATGTAGGAAAAAACATGTTCCATTTCAAATTAATAAAAAAGTCGCACTATGGAGAAAAATATCAGCTTTAAGTTTTCCGTTCAGTATTGATCTGTGAATGATGACCATGAAAATCCAGATTTCTGACCTACAGATACACAAACTCAAAAATTATCAGTGAAGAGATCAATAAAATGGCTATTTTATCATGTTTATGATTAATATGATAAACTTTCATTTAAATATTCAAGTACTAAATTACAGAAATCGCTTAAATTTTATAATAGTTTAGTTAAAGTACAGCTTATTTAAAATTATAATAAAAAATATAGGCCACCGTTGAGTTAAATAAGATATTACATTTTTAATGCCAAAAAATGGCATTTTTGCACCAAAGGGAGATAATTTGGAGCTTTTTCAATGATATATGCATTTTAAAAGTCATCTGGGGCCAAACCGAATTGATTGTTTTGAATGATTTGGTGTACCATATGATAAAGATATAAATAAATTGAGTTATGAAAAAAAAATATTAAAACATTTTTCTGAAATTGTTATACCCTAGAGCCTCCTTAAATGTCATTTGATCTCTATTGGAGAAATGTCTCATTGGAAATCAGACTGCTAAGTGTTTCTTATTTTTATATCAACCCAGCCATATTATACCTGTCTAATATCAGGAGCTTGTACATAGTTCAGTGGTTGATGTTGGTTCATACCCGTCATTTTTATTTTTCATAATTTTTTGTTTTTATAAATTAGTCTGGTATATTTGACGTTTGAATTGATGCTCTGTTTCAAATTTGGTTAGTGTTGACTTTTATAGATTACTATAACATGTATAGGGTATGGGTTTTCTCATTACTTACAGGTCATCAATGGCCTCTAATAAGTAATTACAATGCTTACATCCACTAAATTGAACTCTGATGGATAGTTTCTCTTTAATCATACCACATCTTATTTTAATAAATATTTAATTATTATTCAAGGACAAAATTTTATATAACAGTGGACTTACCATTTAGGCTTTGTTGACCTCTGTTCCCCTTTATCTTTCATGTTCTTGCCCTACACATAAAAGGGTAAACATCATTTAATGACAAAAATAACTACTACATGTATTACATAATTAGTAGGCAACTGAAAATTTTGTCTTATTTGTATATAACATCAACTTACTCATCATTCTTGCTGTTCAATATCATGAATATTATCATTATTCTATGAATATGAGGTCACAGTAAAATTAACCTTGGCAGGCAGACATCTTTTGTTATTTGATACCTTGTAGTCATTCCATACAACAAGTAGACCTATGCTTAAAAAATCTAAGGCCAAAATTAAAAATATGTTTGTTTCCCCTCCCCCCACACGGGTCAAAAATAAGCGCCCGGGTCAAAAAATTATTTTCCACAAAAAAATCGAAATTATTTTTTTCCTGAAAATAATTTGTTTCCATTTTTGCAAAGTGCTTGAAAGCAGAAGGATTGATAATCTAAATAAATACACTCAAATTGAGCACAAACAACTGATAAGTGGCCTGGACTGGACAAGTCAAACCATTCATGTGACCATGCTATGACAATCACATCCAGTTAAAAAAAACTAGAGGCTCTCAAGAGCCTGTGTCGCTCACCTGTTAATGTGTTTACTGATGTCGGCCATCTTCGTTGGTAGGCGGGGTCATTAGACACTTTTTTTTTAAATAGATACCCTAGTATTATGATTGTGGCCAAGTTTGGTTAAATTTGGCCAAGTAGTTTTAGAAATGATTTTTATACAAGTTACAAAAATGACGAAAAGTTGTTCAATATTGACTATAAAGGGCAATAACTCCTTAAGGGGTCCTCTAACAATTTTGATCATGGTGACTTATTTGTAGATCTTACTTTGCTGAACATTATTGCTGTCTACAGTTTATCTCTATCTATAATAGTATTCAAGATAATAACCAAAAACTGCAAAATTACCTTAAAATCACCAATTTTAGGGCAGCAACCCAACAACAGGTTGTCCAATTCAACTGAAAATTTGTGAGGGGATATATCTTATTCTGATGGACATTTAAATCTTGAAAGATTTGCCCTAAATGTCTTAGTTTCAAAGATATAAAGCAAAACCTGCATTTTACCACTTTGTTCTAATTTTAGCCATGTCGGCCATTTTGTTTGGTAGGCTGGGTCAGCGGACACATTTTTTAAACTACAAACCACAATGATAATTGTGGCCAAGTTTGGTTAAATTTGGCAAAGTAGTTTCAGAGAAGAAGATTTTTAAAAAAGTTACAAAAAATGATGAAAAGTTGTTAAAAATTGACTATAAAGGGCAATAACTCCTTAAGGGGTCGACTGACAATTTTGGTCATGTTGACTTATTTGTAGGTCTTACTTTGCTGAACATTATTGCTTTTACAGTTTATCTCTATCTATAATAGTATTCAAGATAATAACCAAAAACTGCAAAATTTCCTTAAAATAACCATTTCTCGGGCAGCAACCCATCAACAGGTTGTCCGATTCGTCTGAAAATTTCAGGGCAGATAGATCTTGACCTGATCAACAATTTTAATCCTGTCAGATTTGCTCTAAATGCTTTGGTTTTTGAGTTATAAGCCAAAAACTGCATTTTACCCCTATGTTCTATTTTTAGCCATGGCGGCCATCTTGGTTGGTTTGACAGGTCACGCCACACATTTTTTAAACTAGATACCCCAAGGATGATTGTGGTCAAGTTTGGTAGAATTTGGCCAAGTAGTTTCAGAGGAGAAGATTTTTGTAAAAGTTTACGGACGACGGACGCAGGACGACAGACGACGAACGCCAAGTGATGAGAAAAGCTCACTTGACCTTTCAGGTCAGGTGAGCTAAAAAAAACCTGCCTTCCTGGTCTGTTTACAAAGGGTAGACCCGGGGGAGGGGAAACAGACATTCTTTTAAATGTGGCCTGATAAAATGACAAAACCAAGAAAACTTATCATTGACCAAAGAACAATAAAATGCGGTCATGGTTTATATATGAATCTGCCATTCAGACATGCACACCTTACAATTGTTTCATTTCTACCAAATATAATCTACCTGTAACTTTAAACATATGATAAACTGACAAAACAATGCAGTGTTTCATTGACCAATGAACCATGCATGAAAATGAGGTCAAGTTCATATAAAATATGACAGACAGCTAAGTGCATCTTACAATTATTTCATTCACTAAATAAAGGGGCCTTATTGCTTACAGTATCCGGAAAATAGACCAAACCACAAAAACTAAATATTTTCAAAGTTCCTTATACCCTGCCAATTTGTTATGGTTGTGCCTGTTCCAAGTCAGGATCCGATAATTCAGTGATTGTCGTTTGTTTATGTGTAACATATCTGTTTTTCAATTTTTTTGTACATAAATTAAAGCACAATACATTTGTACATGAAACACAAAGCTCATCACTGAGATAGTAGTCTCAGATAGAGGGAGGCGGGGTCAACCAAACTCCCCTATTCAATCTGAATGCAGGACAGAAAGTCACAGTCAAAAAGTCACACACTGTCACAGGACAAAAAGTCACAATTTAGTTTTGAGATTATTTTTCTTTGAACAAGAAAACACTCTTTTTGTATTTTTCTTGAAGTTTTATACATGAACATGATGTAGCAACTTTTAAATTAAAATTTATTAAAAACAAATAAATCAGTGCATTAGGTTTGCGCACATTACCATTACATTTGCACACAAAAATCATTACGTTTGTGTGCAGCTTTTGATTACATTTGCACGCATTTTTTAACATGTAAATATAAAAAAAAGATATAGTATGATTGTCTTTTACAGCTGACTATGCGGTATGGGCTTTACCTCGGGCTTTGCTCATTGTTGAAGGCTGTTTGGTGACCTATGGTTGTTAATGTCTGTGTCATTTTGGTTTCTTGTGGACAGTTGTCTCATTGGCAATCATACCACATCTTCTTTTTTATATTATGAACAATTTCCTAAAATTAAAAATGAATATATGTAATAAAAAGAAGATATTTCAAAATCTTTTTTCATTTATATTCAATCAATTGTCAACAAATTGTGTGTGACTTTTTGTCCTATCAACTTTGTTACTTTATGCCTGAGTTTGACATGTGTTTGACTCGAGGTTTGACTTTTTGTCCTGTGACTTTTTGTCGGAATGTCCTGTGACTTTCTGTTCATTTACCTTCCATCTAAATCAGTGAACTGAATAATTGTTTTTTGCAGAAGTCCGGGGAGTGTTAAAAAATCACATGTGCAAGTTGAGAGTCAACACTTACACAGGGACTACACAATACTTTTTCAGAATGTCAGCAAAACAGAATCACTGGTGACAGGGGAGTGTAACCGATGAATTGATCCTGAATCAGATAAGATTTTCCCTGTACGTCTAAACACCGCTCAGGAGGACCTCCTGGGTGCACACATGCAGGACATACAAAGTGCACTCATGGCAGACCCTATATAGTCGCCGTCGTATCTGCACACATGATGGATGTATATATTCGTTATAGATCGTCATACACTTCTCATTTTAGAGTTAAATTTGCAAGCAACCTCTTAAGATTTTAAAATAATAATGCTACTAAAAATATATTATTTCCCCCAATTTTCGCAATTTTTTCGCCATATAAAATATTTAGGCGACTGTGCTTTTAGTGAATATAAACGATTACGAGGCCTCACGAATAAATATAAATATGAAATATACTGGAACATCGATTAGCATAGATCGAGCAGCAGAGTAAACTTCCACATAAATCTCGAAGTTATTTACGCCGGATAATATAGACTGTGAATAAAGTTGTCAAATACATTAATTTGTGTTTTTTACTTCTACAAGAAATTTGATTCAAATGCTAATTACACACCATTTGCTGAGCAGAGAATCATTCTAAGCCAGGAACCGTCTATACTAACTGATAACAGTAAGAATAGAACTTGAAGTCTCTCAGTGTAAAAAGGCAGTCAATCCTAACAGAACTGTATTAACTTAATGATACATGTACATCAAGTTCCAGCACCTCACCAAGCACCCTTGCCTTGCATACTGAGATGGCAAACTGGTGTTTGTCAGTATTTTAATATAAAACTGCGTAGGTTCATATCGTTTGATTCAACGTTTGTTTGGTTATTTTTTAAGGATCGTTGTAAAATTATATCTAAATCTTTGTTAAAATACGATTTTAAATTGTTCAATTCTTTCTATTTCATAATTTTGTCAAAGTCTACTTTTTAAAGTTTTAAATTTTACAGAAAAAATGAATATTCCATTTTGATTTGAAGAAAATCTTTTTGAACTGTCATGACATGGTGTTGCAAAGCTGATTACAGGTAACTATAACATACAGTAATTTTCCATTTCGACAGTGCGTGTATTCTCGGGTGTGTATAACGTATAGTTTTCTAGAGAACATCCTGTCTACGTGTAATACAGATTGATGACATTATACAACATTTCTTTGGTTAAATGTGATAAGGTATCTGTGTCCATTCCCTATTTCAACACCACTAATTTTTCGAAGAAAAAAAATCAAAAATTTTTTATATGAAATTAAGAAGAAAAGTAGCAAATATAAACTTCAGTAATTGCGCATTGAGTAAACATAATTCCAATATTGCATGAACAAATCCGTGAGAAAACGTATATATACATGTATGAATAAAGATGTGTTTTAAAAGACCTATTGGCATTATTTCACACTAGGACCTAAGATAACTAGAACTAAGCAATGGTTGATCCAGAAATTTTCATAAGTGGGGACTCATTGACTGCCTTAGAGTGTTCACGTCCAGTCATGCTTCCGTGATTCCCTATATAATCTACCATTTGTTTCCAAAGATTTAGGAGGGGGGCTGGTACACACATATATATATAAATATACCTCTGCGGCGGAGCCAGCCATTTGAAAAGGAGGGGGGTCTCAACCCAGGACAAAAGGGGGAGGGGGTGGTTCCAACCATATGTCCCCATTCAAATGCATTGATCGTTAAAAAAAGGGGAGGTTCCAACCCCCGAAACCCTCCCCCTGGATCCGCCACTGATACCTAGTATGCATATAATTAAGAACAGCTTTGAATATATGCATATAAAATAATGGTACGTTTAAAAACCGTTCAGGATCTCCTGGTTGCACACAGGACATTAAGTAACTTAGGACATATATATATAATAGTAAGAGTTCAGGGTATACATTCGATAACTAACATATTTTATAATTTTGTTATTTTTGTTTTGATAAAATCAGAGACATATAATACATGTATTGAGACATATATATATGTGTGTCTCTGGAAAAATCAAACCATCTTTAAAGAAGTTATTTCAGTTTGAATCGACTGTCTTTTGCATTAGAATTCCAAAACGTTAATGTTATTTACAAATGCCAAAACCTGCAAGAAAGAAACATTTATATTCGGTGATTTTTACACTAAACGTTTTCGTAATTTGTTTTAAAAAATATTAAAAAGTACATGTACATCGTTTTTTCAAGATTTGTATAGTAACTGGTTTAATTAAGTCCCCTTGATGAAATTTAAATTGCGAGACGCTAATTAATAAACTATGATCTATCTATCGGCATGCGTCGTTATTTGGGATACGTCACGGATGACCGATGATCATATTCAATACGATATACCAATCATCATTTGAATTTGGTCAATTGATCTTTAATAATTAGGACTAATAGGTGATGGCAGAGAATAAGTCGCTGGTGATGGTTAAAAACACATAGAAGTAAACTTTGCAAAAAAAAAAGGTTTCCTCGGAAAAAATTATGAAAATATATGAATATGCTAAATATTTTTTTTTTTCGAAATAATAATTAAAGACGTTTAGAAATAACAAATTTTCACAGTTGGGAAATTTTCAATTCAAGTTATTTCATTTTGAAAACGTTGAGAAATATAGATCTTATTATATGTTAAATGTGGGCCGCTTGGAGATCAACTTGTGAAACCCTGCATAATTAGGGTTTGTCTACTTTCGTCTTTTTCAATTGCCAAACATTCTATAATCAAGGATTTGTACAAGGCCTTGTTATAATGAATATTATCGCCAATATCACCATAATTAAATAAAGAACAGATACAATATTCGCCTAAAGAGTTTGCCATCTAACAATTCAAAATGAAATGTTGAGTCGAAACTGAGGTACCAAATCTATAAAAAGAATCACTATTTTAGTCGAAATTAAACTGTATATATTCTTTTTTTCAAAACTCCTGAAATAATTTAACATTATCTATAGAGAGCTTACATATGCAAATCTGTTTAGAAGTATGTGAGCGTAAATAAAATTTGTTTATTACCCCCCCCCCCCCTCTTTTTCCTTCTATAAAATTTAATTGTAAACGATTTTCGTTCTTAATTTGTGTTTGCTCATTAACTGGGGTTCATGCTGTCAACAAAAAACAAAAATGTCTCCTTGTGTAAAAGTTATTGATAAAAAAAAAATTGAAGCTTCCAGAAGAATAACGGTACGTCTAAACACCGCTTGAAGGACCTCCTGATTGCACTCATGACATACGAAGTGCACTCAGGACCCTTTATAGTCATCGCACACAGGATGGATGCATATATTCTTTATACGCTTCTTATTTTAGAGTTAAATTTGGTAGAATTTGAAATCGAACTTAGATAGATATGTTACATTTGTAATTCTTAGAAAATAATAAGGACACGTGTCACTGATTACACAACTACTGAGCCATGAATTATCCAATCAACAAAATTAATTGGATTATCTTTATTGTTGTTTTATACATTGTGTTGTTAGTACAGTGTGACCATGCGGGAAGTAATATTGTGACGTCTAGAATGAATATCACGATGTTTTAAGATTTTCGTCTTTTATTAAGATTTCGTTCCATAAATTTTTAAGTTTTATTCTTAATTTTATTATCATGTCCTGGACCAGTAATTAATTCTTTGCACGAGTTTGAAAAGGGAAATAAATGTTCATACTTTAAAAGAATTTATATTAATTAAAGTTTTGTATATGGAATCCGTTCTAAACGGTAAAAGCCGTACTTTTCAAACAATCAAACTCATATACATGTAGTTAGATGTTATTTCTCATTTTTATCGAACTTGTCCAGGAATTTTATTTTTGAGTTATACGAATATTTTAAGAAATCCGTTTTTATTAAGTTTTTTTTCTCTAATTAACGTCGTTCTGTCCAGTTTCACAAGCCTGAAACGAATTTCAATGCGAAAATAAATTCTGAAAATGAACTTGTCTCCGTTTTCGTCTCCGTTTTTTAAAATTATGATATTTTGGGTATAATTATTTCTAAAAAAATATGTAAGTTAGATTGTAGTAGCGAGAAATTATAAAAAAGAAGATATGGTATGATTGCTAATGAGACAACTATCCACAAAAGACCAAAATGACACAAACATTAACAAAGAAAGACTATTTCGAAGACAGTTTATTGACACGAAATCCGTTCAAACCACGACTAAGTCTTCGTGCACAGATTTCCGTTAAGGTTAAACTGAATATTGTACATAATTGTCTTCTCTTGTATAATGGTTTGTTGAGAATAAAGATATACAAATGTAATAAAATTTGATATTCAGTCAACATTGTGTTTGTTTAAAAACTTGATTTAGATAGAGAGAGAGAAAAGAATCACACTGAAAAACAAAAATCGAACTTGTTACAGAAAAAAACTATAAAATAATTTTCTTTATTCGTGAACTGCAAAACACAACAAATTAATTTACCCGTCATCATGAAAAATAAACTGAAAAAGCACATCGAATGAGATATATATTTTATTTTTTCTATATGCAAATTCATGTTAAAGGTAAAACTGAACTAAACAATACAATTCCTAAAAAACAATAAAGATAATCCAATCAATTTTGTTGATTGGATAATTCATGGCTCAGTAGTTGTGTAATCAGTGACACGTGCCCTCATTATTTTATAAGAATTAACATATCTATCTAAGTTCGATTCAGGCGCGGATCCAGAGAGGGGAGGGGGTTCGGGGGGGGTTGGAACCCCCCCTTTTTTTGGCCGATCAATGCATTTGAATGGGGACATGTAGTTGAACCCCCCCCCTTTTTTTGCCCTGGGTTAGGACCCCCCCCCTTTTTAAAATGGCTGGATCCGCCCCTGCGATTTCAACTTCTACCAAAATTTAACTCTAAAATAAGAAGCGTATAACGAATATAAACATCCATCATGTGTGCAGATATGATTACGGTAATGGGTCCTGAGTGCACTTTGTATGTCCTGAGTGCACTCAGGAGGTCCTGAGCGGTTGTTTAGACGTACCCGAAGAATAAATCATTTCCTGAACCTAAAATACATTTATCTGTAATTAAAGAAAATTCGCCTAAAACATTCTCTCATATAAAAATTCGCCTAAAACATTCTCTCATATATTTAAACAATTAATTGTAAAATAATTAATTCAACGTCGGACTTTCTGTCAGCTGTTTACTAATACTTTTCTTGTTCAGTTTAGTTTATACCCATAATAGATGAACGGAAATAAGTACTTTTTTTAGGAAAATTTACAACTAGATGAACGGAATTAAGTACTTTTTAGGAAAATTTACAACTCAAATTTTCAAAAACAAAATTCTACACTTTTTACCTGGATGTTTTTCTCTGTCTCGAAGCCGCAACCTTTGACCCCGTATCAAACGTAGCGACCAACACCTCACATGACGTATTCTCGATGTTGAGGTATTGACAATATACAATCACATTTATCAATATACAGCAAGTAAGTAATTTGGTGTTGAATGCCAGTAGATCAGAATTTGTTAATTGAACTTTACCTGTTTAAGGGGCACTAGCTGCCAAATTCATGTTCTGCATCGATTTTAATAAAATTCACATTAAACGTGTATATAGTGTTGAATTGTTTATTAAAATGTTGCGCACAATCTTGACACTGCATGAAAAAGAAATTGACTTATCGTATAATACCAGAACCAGAGACATATATATTGTATCTAATATCTCTGCCAGAACTAAAAAATAAACTACAGTAAGTCCACATACACATAAGAGGGTATGGATGTGAATTAACAGAATAGAGAACAAAGGACAAAGGAAAAAAAAAGGAATAAAGAATAGTGAAAGAAAGAGAATAATGGAAAAAAGTGTAAGTTATTAAAAATATAACTAAAAAAAGAAGACAGAAAAAAAGACACCCCTCCGAGACGAGCCTTACATGCACTGTTATTACCCAAGGTTAATTTTACGGCGGCTCATTTTATTTTGGCTTAGAAATAAACATAATTGACAAGTTTCCTTCCCCTGCATTCTCGATCCCACATGTAAATAGCACGGTGATTTTCAAAAAGACATTGATACATCATTACAACACACACTTGCCGTCAGTATTTGAATATATTGATTAAGAAGGTATAGAAGATTAATGCACGCACACTATTATCCACCACTGGCCTAAATAGTTAGTCCGCAAACAACGAGGGTAATAAAAACCCAGCACTTTGAACACAGCCACCGGCATGGTGTGAATCTGAAAGCTTCCCACTATCCATTTCTACCCATAGAAAACTTTTGCCTTTCATTCATCAAAAATGAAATATGTTGATATTAATGGTATATAAGAATTATTGGGGAATTCAAACCATTCCTATTGTAAGTGATAAAACTAAATTTATATCAGGGTGATTGAAATGAGGAAAAAAAAGGGGGATCAGGAGTTCAGGGCCCCATGTTTGGGAAAAGAATTGGTTGATTATATATGGAATCACTGAGTCATGGCAGGAGCAGGCCCCTCTTAGGCAGTCGGTGGGCCCCACTTATGAAAAATTCTGGATCCACCACTGTGGTCAGGGTAGTCTTCAGTTGTATTATCTTTTTAAAAAAAAATTACACCTGTATAGTGTATATTCTTTAGTGTAAATCAAGGGAAAATACTGTGAACTATCTGTGCATTGGGGCTTATTAAAAGGTATTTCGGGGGGGAAGAAAGAAGGGAGGGTGAGTCCATGGGAGGTAATCCCCACCCCTTTCAATTTGAGAATATGCTATTATCTTGTAAACGGTCCAGATCCCCATCCCTAAACCATATATATTCTTGAATGGGACGATAAAACAAATCAAATGAAATTAAAAGGAGGTCTTTGGGGTTTCACCAAGTGCTCTGTTCAATTTGAGAATGTGCTATTATCTTGTGAACGATCCAGATCCCCACCCCTAAACCATATATATTCTTGTCGGGGACAATAAAATTAATAATGAAATAAAATAAAAGTGAAGTCCCACCCCCTCTAGTTTGAAAACTTGTAAACGGTCAAGATCCCCACCCCTAAACCATATTTATATATTCTTGTATAGAACAATAAAACAAATAAAAGGAAATATAGGGAGAGTCCATGGGGTTCACCCCCCCCCCCCCCCACATGTTTGAGAAACTTTTAAATGGTTGAGATCCCCTGTCATCCAGTGGTTAGGTGAAAAAATTTCAGGATCCCTGATCCCCACCGTCAAACCATATATATTCTTGTATGAGACAATAAAACAAATGAAATGAATATAGGATCATCCCCTTTGTCTTGGGTTGGGAACCCCTCTTTTTAAAATGGCTGGATCCGCCCCGGCATACCATCTAGCTAGCTATAAAGGCTTTAAAAATATGAAATCAAACAAGGAAATTAACAGTGTAGGCAACTGTTTTGAATTTAAAAAAAAGTCTTTTACATATATAACAATGTTAAATTTTTTGTGCATTTATTTTTGCTTATCGTATTTTCAATAATGGACAAAATTGCATGATTGAATATTGTAATTTAAGAAAAATCAGCATACATGATATAAAATGGGAAGTGGAAACTGGGAATTTGACAAAGAGACAACAACCCAATCAAAGAGCAGACAACGGCCAAGGTCACCTATGGGTCTTCAATGCAGTGAGAAAAATTCGGCACTGGTCTTCAGCTCATAAATATGTATCAGAAATGAAAACGAGATACAGCTTTCAGTTGTATTAATAAAAACCTCACAATAAGTTCTGAATATCAGAATATACAGTATTGCAAGATTCTCTCAAAATGTACACATAGAGCTGAAAAACTGTCAGTGTCAGACTAAAATTAATCATGCTAACATTAAAGTCCATGGAGTCCATCTTAATATGCATACTCTCGTACAAAGGAATATAAGTATGCAATAGACATCAAGTTTTCAAAAATAAGAGTATCTATGCCATTAATTTACGACAAGATCTTAATCAAGTAATAATTTCGGTTTGTTTAAATATTTCGGAGGTTAGTATGACCTCCTCTTTGGTGATGATGTTTTCGTTTTAAAGTTGGGAAAATTGTTTGTACATGTACCAACAAAAATAAAAACACAAAGTCAACCTAGAATTATGTTTTTATCATTTTTTTATGTTTAGGTTGTCAGCAAGATGAAAAGGACAAGTATGCAGTTCAAAATTCAAAATGTGGATAAGTTGAGGTTCTTGGTCTTACCTTTGCAGATTTTCATATTTTGCATGAATGAAATCAAAGGTTATATGATGGACAGCAGAGAAAGAAAAAAACAACTTTTCAATTATATCCTGCTCCTGGATAAATGTAAAACATCTTGTTTTTCGGTAAGTTTTATGCTCTGTTTTGATAGTGTTAGTGCATTCATCTTTCCAGTCTTTCCTCTAAATTGTAAGTTTTTGGTGAGTGTTCACCATGAATTTCAGTAAGTAACTTGTGGATTTACATGTATATACTCAAAATTTAGTACTAATATTAATGGGATTTTAGCATGACATCCTGCCAAATGCTTGTTAATCATGTTTATGTTCCAGAACAAACAAGTATTTGGACTGTACGCTTGCCCAATTTTAAGAAGTTGGTCAAGTTTATTACAAACAAATGTACAGTACAGATCAACATAACTGAAATCTTTAATAGATTAATACAAAAAGTTTAATTGCAGTTAAAATAAAAACACAGGTTTGGTCGAGCTGGTACCAGACAGTACAAATATACTTAAATGGTCTGACTGTACACATATGGTGGGACTGTAAGTTCTGGACCGTAAAAGTAACATCCGAATACTGATATGGTCTGGAACATTTATACATGTCTTAAAATTAATATCAAACACATTGGTGTTTGATAAAACTATAATATTTTGGGATATCAAAATCAAAAATATCCCATTTTTACTTTTAATAAAGAAGAAGATTATTGATGTATGTTTAAATGTATATTAAAATGAGACAGCAAGCCAACAACACAAAAAATAAGGATAAAACATACATATTTTTTTTGTATCAATGTTATAATTTCCAATATGTTCAAGGTATTTTTTCATTGAAATAAAACACAAATTGAAATCTGTCTGAACTTCAAAAGCTTAAAGAAATATTGTTTCTGTTGTCTGCATTTTGTATAATATATTGCAAATTCTTGTGAATAATGGAATGTTATTATAGTTGTCTAAAGTTTTAACATTGATCTTTATACTGTAAATTCATAAATTATTGCGTGCATTTATTATTGCGATTCTGTCATTTTAGACTTAAATGCGATTTTAAATTTTACGATTTTGAGAAAAATCCTGTTTAATCCATATAAAATATTTCATAATGCGAGTTTAAATTATTGCGTTTACAACTCCGTTGCATTTTTTCGCAATAAAAAAAAACTCGCATTAATTCCGAATTTACAGTATATATATATATATTATGTATATAACTTGGGAAAATACCCAAATGTTATAAAGAAGAATAAATTAATTGATTGTTATATGGTATTAGAATAGGAAGATGTGGTATATTGCTAATTTGACAACCCTCCATCAGAGACCAAAGGATGTAGGCCGTTAGCAACTGATGACACTGGACAACCTTTAACAATCAGTAAAATCCATATCGCATAGCTATTTTTATTGAAAATCATATTATTGCTACATGTATGAAAACAATTTTGTATAATCCATTACTTTAGATTTTATTGGTTCTTTTTCAGAAGGATTGAAATTCACCACCTAGAATAAATGGAGAAAACATAGAAACAAGACCAGAATAAATTCAAAGACAAAAGTTGGATCAGTTATTATTTTCATCACTCAGTCAATGATTTGAAGTTCTTTTAAATTCAAAAAAATATTGAAACCACAATAATGTCAAAGTTCTGTGCTGAATGTCCAAAAAGTGGACTATACCATCAAACAATGCTGGATGATAAGAAACTATTAATGTTTTGTGTTGAGGGATATTGTGAAAAAAATAGATTTACTTAAATAGCTACTAGTATGTTAAACCTAACAATAGAGTTTTTATTGATTTCAAATTGGCAAATAATTGTGTTTCAAGAAAGTATTCTATAATTCATGAATAAACATATATTGATACTTACATTATCTGCTTTGTTGTTTAAAAGTTTAGTTTTGAACAGTTAAAGAACAATATCCTAAATTAACATTTCCCAAGAAAAAAAGAATATTCAATTAAAAAGATTCATCTTATAATAATTTACTACCAAATAGAAAACATTGTAACATACACATTACTGTTTATTTATATCTATATATTTACAATTAGAATCCCATAGGATTTTAATTTGTCCCATGGGATATTAAAAATCCCATGGGATAATAAAAATCCCATGGGACAACAAATATCCCATGGGACTACAATAATCCCATGGGACAAAAAAAAATCCCATGGGATTTAACCAAAATCCCATGGGATAATGGTAAATCCCATGGGATTTTGCCCTGTCCCATGGGATATTGAAAATCCCATGTTTTTATAATTCAAATTGCAAAATAAATATGAAAGTAACTGTAGAAAACCAATGAAATTATTGAATCCCATGTAATTCTGCACATTTTGGTTATATACATGATATTGTAGCTCTTGTTTGAGGCGGCGGCGGATTTGCAAATGAGTGTTTTGCAAATTAAAAGTGTCCAGTGTTTTATTTCAATTTACAATATTTCAAAGATTCCGAGATACAACAAATGACTGGAAACTCGTATTTTCCCCAGATTTGCCTGTTTTATATTTTATGAAAATAAGTCAGCAATACTACGATCTAGTTAGAAGGGATGAACAGCGGAACACAGGGGAGGGAATGAGGAGGAGGGGCTGGAAAAAGGATCGAGCTAGGGGCGGGAACCGGGGAAAGACGGGAGATCATAAAGGAATATTTTGAGGAAAGCTTTTTGATCGATTTTCGTCTGGGCGTTAGGGGAAGAAAATGGGAGTTTGGGGTAGCGAAGTGGGAATCAGGGACTCCCCTATCAACCCATCTATTTTAATACCGACAATTTATTTGTTTTGGGAAGGGGGTCATTTTTAAATTTATCAAATTATTTGATTATGAATTTCTTGAGAAAAATATGATTTGTTTCAAAAGGGAAGTGATAATAATGGTTGTTTCTTTTGAAAAAATAGAATGAAAAATAAAATTCACCATTGTGTTCTATCTTTTTTCTTTTTCCTGTATTAATAGAAAGATTACTTTATTAATTTCGGGCGCCGGTAGTGCTTTTTTATTTGACCTCATCAGGAACGCTCAACCCAAACGTTTAAAAGCAAAGAATGTATAAACCTGAACACACGTAGAGCTACATGGCCAAATGGGAATAACTATTGGCCAAATTCACCAAAGGTGTGGAGGAGTTTGAATCTTAGTTTCCTAAGAAATTTCTGATATATAAACGCAACATTTAAGAACATTTTATTAAACACCATGTCATGATACTCTCTAAAATTAACAGTATGTCTGATTTTTGTTTTGATTAAAGTCGAAAAAACCTATGCCTGGCCATCCTCACAAGATCTGAATGGTCGATGCCTTCGCAATGTGGATATAAATAAAATAAAATAAGATAATAATAGTTAAGCGGATTCCACTGTACCCTCGTGGCTCTCGAGTGGTGCTCCGTAAACAGGGGGATCTACGTACATACAAAAATGTACATACAGTTGTAAACAATTATTTCCAAGTTTTAGACATGTTACGAAAAGAGCGTATATTCTCGACGCTGAGGATGACAATTTAGTCTTTACTAGAACACACCCGCGGGCTTTTAGTGCGTAGTTGAAAGAATGTAAACTGTTGTAGGATGAAATTTTCGTAAAATATTTTATGACTGGCTAATTTCAGGAAAGGTATCAAAAGTCTTAGCCTGCGGGTGCCATGTTGACAGGACATTTTGTTTTAGCCCTCCCCATTTTTCCAAAGTCCGTTATTGGTTGTTTTCTGTTTTGCTTTATACTATGAACATAGATATAGGAAGATGTGGTGTGAGTGCCAAGGAGACAACTCTCCATCCAAATAACAATTTATAAAGTAAACCATTATAGGTCATTCTAATGCAACAACGTTTGTAACGTTCATTTTGATTGGATAACGTCACTTATTTACATGGCATCAATTGACAATTGATGCTATGGGACGTACGCGCAAGCGCAGACGGCATATGACAGATTTTAAAACATGTTTTAACGTTGTTTTCTGTCAGTTTCATTAGAATGGAGATAACAATATTGTATTTTAAGCTCCGACGGCATCAATTGGGATTTGATGGTCGCAAATACCCGTTTACTGTCTCCGCTTACGCGTCGCCAGTAAACTTAATTTGCGACCATCAAATCCCCAATTGATGCCGTCGGAGCTTAAAATACAATACAGTTATCTCCTAAATGTACATATATACAAAAAATATATTTACTATCATTCATAGTTTATTATACACGGCAGTCCTGATATATCATATATAAAGAAACTCTTTAAATAACATATATAGCTAACACGTCAGCGACCGCCGTGGATAGTAAACTTGGAACTGATAGTAAATAGCAAATACATTTGATTAATATAATAGTATATGTATGATCATAGTATACAGAAAACCGTGATAAAGTAAATGTCCTGCCCCAAGTACTTTTGAAAATTATGTGAAATTTTAAAACAGTTTTTAAGCTGCAAACTGAAGTCTTGTTTATGACTTAAAAGTCAGTCCGATGACGGACACAATATCCGGACGCCTTTTTCCGTTTTTCTTCCAAAATAACCCAAACTGAATAATCATAATTATCGAATACAAATGCGATTATGCATGGTACCTATAGGACACATGGACATGATGATTAATTTATTGTGGAAGGAAGAGAAGCGACACACAAAAGGAGGTCTTTTCGTTTAATAGTATAGAAATGTGGGGACGGTGTCAAACATTGATATAGATTTAAACAAGTAACATTTAAATTTCAGGTTTCACGAGTATCAGAAGAGTGGCCGAGAAATAAATTCGAAACTAAGGCATGTTGGTCCATGTTACACTTATCAATTCAAAGTTTTAAAAAGTCTTAAATTTTTAGTTAGTTTGATTATTTTTTCTTCAAAATTCTATTAATTGTTTTTTTGAACTTTAAATATTTGTGCTTTGGATTTTGTATCGTTTGGTGATTTTCCAATTAATTCATGATGTTTGGTTTTTTTTTTTTTTAATCTTGTTTGGTTATGTTGTTTATTGATTTGTTTTGTAAACGTTTGATTTTATAATTCTCCTCCTAGTATATTTATTTGAATCAATTGTGTCTTATAAAAACGACGTTATTACAGCCGTGAAACCTACATTAATATCTCATTTTTTCTATGAGTCTTTAAAATACGTAACGGTACAAGTAAGTGGTTGAAACTGTGTCTGCTCGTAAAATACCCTCGCAGTTACTGCCCGGGAAATCCGAACTTGACCGAGTTTTAGACAACAATCCGCTCGTCCAAATATAATGTCTTTTGTCTTGAAAGTAATTATTATCGTCATTTTCATTCATTTTAGTATCGTTGGTGTCCTATATATGCATGAGATACTTGCCACTGGACATAAAGCAATCACCAATCAATAGACCCAATCATTTATTAAGTTTTCATTTGATATTAATTGAAACATTTGACATTATTTCGTTATGACATGTACATTAACCTTATAAATGTTATTTAACATTGTAATTATATATGTAACGCAGAAAAAAATTGTTGTATTCTGCCAAACTTGTCGGAAAAAACAAATGTCGGATGGACGTTCAAGTTTTCCTGCTTTCCTCCATGTGTTATATAATAAAGATGATGATAGGTATCAACGCTCGGATATCCTTCTGCATAGCGGTGCTATATAATTATACACATCTTGGCTTTTGTTCATTTTCATGTTTGGATTTTTAATTTTCACCAGATATTTTAGAGGTCAAAGCATGAACCTGTTTACAGTGCTTGCCGTTTTGGTAGTAGTTATCTGTTGCAATAGTCCCTGTTTTGGTAGAGACATTATCAAAGGCAGGAACGAACCTCTTCTCTTTAGCCAAGTTGGTATGTAGACTATTTATTACAGATTTGTATTTTTTCAAAAAAAATATGTCAATGAAGATATGTTGAAATAGAATAAAACAGAATAAATTTATTCACCAAATTAGGGGCCCAGGCGGGCATTTAGCATACAAACAGGAATGCACACAGATACCCTATATATTGTGAAAATTATTTTTGCATTATTGAATAAAATGTCGGTAGCAGACAATGATTAACACCCCCTAATATCGTACCAGGGTTGCGTTCAATATAGTTGAAGCTATAGGGGTACGTAGACTTTTGACTAGCAAACGTGTAGCTAGCCTAGCTGCTATAAAGATATATTTAGTAGCTAGGCTAGCTACACGCTCAATAGGTAAAAATCTTCTTAGCACTATGTAGCTGCTACGATATTGAACACAACCCTGGGTTGAGTTCAATATCGTAGCTGCTACGTAGTTCTACGTCGATTTGACTATTGAATGTGTAGCTATAGACTAGCTGCTACATAGATATTGATAGCAGCTATGTAGCTGCTACGATATTGAACTCAATCCTGTACATACAAATGTAAGTGTGCATTCAATATCAGATGTATAATTATGTTTATACCATTTTCTATTGGTCACCAGTTTAATTCTGATTTCTTTAGATTTCACGGAGCCCTAAGCAAACGACCATTTAATTTCAAAAGTTGGGGGCGGCGGTTATGGTTTTTCTGTAAACAATAATATTCTGATACCCAATTTGATGAAAAAAATATTCTGGTCAAGCAGATGACCAAAAAAAATTTATTCTGAATCCAGATTTTCCCCATACCTTATAGTGTTAAATTTTGAAAAAACAAATTTGATCAATAGGGTTGAAAAACTGAATAAAATTGTTCGCGTTGCTTCCTTAGAGGAGTATGCGAGCTTAACCGTAGTTCGATTATCTCGTACAAAATAATTGCATTACAAATTTATCGAAAACTGTGGTTTATACTTATTTGGAAGATCTCAGTTTGACTTAGTCATATATGAAGAGTAAGATGAGTATTTTGTTTTTGTTTTATTGTTCTTTACAATTAAATTCGGTTTGCAAATACTAAGCATATTGTATCAGGATTTATTGAAATTCTTTGTTTATTTTATTTTTCTTCTACAAAACAAAAATTAGTAGAAGTTAATATAGGGGGGGGGGGGGATATATGGCCTGCGTTTTGATAAGTGACGACAATACTTTTAATAATATGCTAAATTATATTACATGTTGAATTTCATTTATACAAGTTTTTCTTCATGCAGGTCCTTATCTTCGTACCAGAAGACGTATCATTGCATTCACTGCAGAGTTGTCGATAGATACGAAACTAGGGACGAACCAGGCTGTGGTATATAACGAAGTTTTGCTTAACAAAGGAGACGCTTACAATCGCTTTCATGGTCATTTCACTGCACCTGTAAGAGGAATCTATCTATTATCAGCCAGTATGCTTGTTAAACAAGTTGGAAAGCATATATTATTAGATATTGTCCACAATGGTGTCACAATTGCTGTTTTAAGATCGGGAAGCTATTATAACACACAGTCGTCTAGGAGTTTCCCAGTTATGTTACAACGAGGTGATCAAGTATGGATGCGAACATCTTCAGTTGCAGCATCTTCCGTTGGTTACACTTTGATAGGAAAAGCTCGTTCTATGTATAACTCATTCTCTGGTGTTCTCTTGAATTAGTTTTGATGGTTTTCTGCTGCTTTACTCACATTGTGTGAAATGAAATTAGTATAGATTACTTCTTCTATTACAACCATTACTTTTACTACTGCAACTAATATTACTGCTGCTACTAATAATAAAGAGATTCAAGTACTAGTATACTGAAATAAACTTGATTTTTTTAATTCAAAGAGAAATATTATAATAGTTCATTTATTTACGTTAAACATGAAATTGTAGAATGTTTAATACTAAATTTCAGCATCTTAAATGCGAACTATAGACACTTTTAAACTCCTAAAAAATCCCAGCTGAATTAGATATGTACAATCTATTTCAAAATGTTTGTAATAATACATAAGTGTCACACACGTTGACATTACTGTTGCACTTTTATAATTTATAACGCCAGACGCGCGTTTCGTCTACATATGTTATAAAGCCAAACATGAACAAAGTTGAAGAGCATTAAGGATTCAAAATTCCAAAAAATTGTGCCAAAAACGGCTATTGTAATCTATTCCGGGGATAAGAAAATAGTTGAAATTTGACTTTAAACGAGCAATAATAAATCAATCATTATTTCCGTGGTAGAGTGTCAATTAGTTCACGCATCATTGTAAATATAACGGAATTTGATGAGACTGTCACCAAGTGAGAGGTTTAGCGCTATAAAACCAGGTTTAATCCACCACTTTCTACATTTGAAAATGCCTGTACCAAGTCAGGAATATGACAGACCTTATCCATTCGTTTTTTATGTGTTTTGTCATTTGATTTTGCCATGTGATTAAGGACTTTCCGAATTGATTTTCCTCAGAGTTCAGTATTTTTGTGATTTTACTTTTTAATGCTTCAAGAGGAGACTACTGAACAATATCGGGTCAATGAACCAATGCGGCTTATTATCGGATTTGTCCTTGATGGAGCAGGATCTGTTTACTCTTCCGGAGCATCTATTCGAAGATTTATTGGGGTTACAAAATTGACGTGTACCAACAAACATATGTTTACAGGAATAACACTACCGTCGCTAGTGGTGGATCAGATACTGCTGACATTTCCGGATCACATGAGTTCCTCCCCTTTGTTGCTACATTTTTTTTGTTGCTTTATCTTCATTCTATGTAGTGTTTTGTGGACTGTTTTGTTCACATTTGTTTCTACCTTCATTAATTATGGACTAAAATGAGTATTTTAACTTTTCAGTAGTTTAGTTTGTATTGTTCACCTTATAGTGTTTTATGAAGTATTTTGTCCTTCATTTCATTTCACTGATATTTTCTTTTTCGACAGAAGTTAACCATTGCATGACTGTGATTAAGAGGCGATAAAGTGTGTAAGACCCAGTGATCCAATCAGTGTTGGGTGTCGATTGCGTGTATTTTAACACCGCAGTTTATAATATTTGCACTGTCAATATTGCAACCATCATTTACACCTTGCAATTAGAGAAGGCCAAGAAAAGTGTATATGTATGTGCTGTTAATTCATTTGAGAATGTTGTGTTTTGTGTATATTTTTTTTGTCTTTTTCTTTTAGCCATGACATTTTCTGTTTATTTTCGAAATGCGAATTTGAATCTCTCTTTGGTGTCGATCGCCTTTCTTTTAACATCCTTAAATAAAGACAACAGTAGTATACCGCTGTTCGAAATTCATAAATCGATTGATGAAAAAATAAACTGGTTTTGTGGCATGCCAAACCTCCCGCTTTTATGGCAATGTTAAATATAACATTAAAATGAAATTATAACGTGATAGGACTACAATACAAATACATGGGAGAACATATAGGACAGAGAAACACACGAATAATAGCTAACAAAAGGTGCCAGGTTAAAAAAGATCCTGAAAAAATGCATCATAACTTAAACAGAAGTGAAATATTGATACTGATAAGTGAACACTGAAATGTAAGTACAGATTCGTTAGGGAAATAAATAGTTCCGTGAAACGTTCAATTACGGTACTGAAAAAAACACTAAGCTGTCACATTGCTGAAAAAAAAATGATGGTAAAAAAAAGTTACTGTACAAATATAAGTACAAAATTCAGCAGTACTGAATTTACTTAAAGTACAAAATTACAATTGTGTTGCTCAGTCTTTGGATTTCGATGTTGTGTCTTCTGTGCTATTGTTTGTCTGTTTGTCCTTTTATTTTTAGCCATGGCGTTGTCAGTTTATTTTCAATCTATGAGTTTGACTGTCCCTCTGGTATCTTTCGTCTATCTTTTTGAAGCCGTTCAATGCCGATTTACATTTTATTGTTTGAAGAGTTTTCATTTAATGCCTCAGATACAAAACTGTTGAACAAACTCTAAAACTTCGAATTCAGCATGCTCATCTTATTATATTTGGAATTCATATAATATGTTATAATGCTTATTTTTAAGCAGCAACTCATTAATGATTGGTTGCTGTCTAAATTTATTATAAGCAGAACGTCGTTTTTTAAAGTAAAATTATGATGTGTTTTCTATGTCGTACCCGTAATGAATATATAAGTTCTATGTTTTCAAGTTATAAAACTTGACTGCATGACAAACTAGCTCAAACAAAAACTGTAACCTGACATTGTAATGATTTCACAGTACCACATTTTCATTTAAAGTATACCGCGAAAGTTGGAACAAAAACATATTTTAACATATATTTTTAAACTGTCACTTCATATTGACCATTGGTGATGAAAGTTCAAGGTTAACTAATTTTCATATTTGTTTTTCGTTTTTTGTTCTGTTCATAAACCAGACCGTTAGTTTTCTCGATTGAATTGTTTTACATTTGTAATTGCGGGGCCTTTTGTGTTTTAGAAGCAATATACCAACCTCACCTGCATATGGGATATACATTTCCATACTCATTAGGTATTCCATAGCTTGCAACTACTACTCCGACTTTATAAAACGTCACCAGTGTCTGAGAAGAAAGATCATGAACCAGGGTTATGTCAATACACGTCTTGTCTTTTTACTAAACAAAGTTCATCGGAAGATACCAAAACCTTGTTGATAAATATTCCGTATCAAATTAACAAATAATACATAATGGTCTTGATGTATAGATTCTAAGTACTGACGTTGTTTATTATCTTAATTACGTATTGTAGAGTTCTTTTTATTTGTCTTTGTATAGTTTTAACCTTAAAAGTTTACAACTAAGTCAGTCGTCTTTTTGTAATACATGACTTTGTATACTTTTTGCGTGGCTACGTATTTATACATCTCGCCAATATGTTATTGTGCTATGGTATTTTTGGTGTTCTTGTATTTCATTTTTGCTCATGTCCTTTGTCTTTAGAGTTTCTGTCTTTATGTTATTTTGTTTTTCTTGTTGCATTGGTTATAGTTTTTTTATAAAGTGGTTAAGATTAAAACATAATGTTGACTGGAGTACCCCAATGTCTTACTTTTTTACCTACTAGTATTATAAAAAAGAAGGTGTGGTATGATTTCCAATGAGACAACTCTCCATAAGATATCCAATAACACAGAAATTAACAAATAAAGGTCACAGTACGGCCTTCAATAATGAACAAAACCCATAACGCAGAGTCAGTTACAAAAGGCCCGTATATGACAAATGTAAAACAATTCAAACGAGTAAACTGACGGCCTAATTTATGTACAAAAATGAACGAAAAACAAATAAGTAACTCATTTACAAACGACAACCACTGAATTACAGGCTCCTGACTTGGGACAGGCACATACATAAAGAATGAGGTGGGGTTAAACATGTTAGTGGGATCCAACCTTCCTCATAACCTGGGACAATGGTGTAACAGCACAACATTAAAACGAGCTATACAAATCAGTTGAAAAAGGATTAACTCATCAGATTGACACAAATAGAAATAAGTCTTTTTTTGGCTCACATATTGTTGTAAATATAATCGAATTATATATGACTATCATTTCATTATAGATTTATCCAGCTCAAAACCAGGTTTAATCCATCATTTTCTACATGTGGAAACCTCTGTACTAGGTCAAGAATAAGACAGTTGTTTTCCATTCGTTTGATCTGTTTAAATAGAAAGTTCCATGTCAATTGTTCAACTAAATACGTATGGCACGTTAAGGAAGTTCGCTACTCAGTTTCAAAATAACAAGCTTGGCATAACACTAGTATATATTGATAGGGGTTTAATAAAGGAACCAATAAAGTAAAACATAAATATAGGTCGATGTACTTGTTTTCGAGATATTAGCCTTTGAAAATTTGGTTGGAAAATGATCTCTTTTGATTTTTCATTGCTTTATCATTGACAAGTTAAAGCTCTCAAAAACTATTAAAAAATAACAACGATTTTATAAGACTTTTACAGATTGTTTATAATCACACATATGTGAAAGATTTATAAAAAGAAGAATAGGGGTCAATGGGCAATTTTTTTAAGGCATTCAAATGGATAAAACCAGAGGATTCCGAAAATCTGACAAAAATCCAAAAACATGACAAGGGAACATCCTTAACACTTCCTAAAGGAAATTAACATTGACGTATAGTACGTTAGGTATGTCTGAAGAAAAAGAACTGGCTCGACTATCATAAAACACTTTGTTTAGTTTACATGTATGTGCTATCAAACCTACTTCTTTTCTGTTGACATCGTCAATTAATAGAATTTGAAGCATACCATGTTAGTCGTGACTTTGGTAACTATGAATTGGGTGAAACTTTATGAACATATCATTGTGCGATGAGGCGATATTTCATTCGTCAATCAAAACATCTGTATTGTTCCGCCATACGGTGATAATTTATATATTATTAGTTTAAAGTTCTGTTTTCCAAATGTAAATAAGGGTAAGGTGGCGATATATGTACAAAAGGACAAAACAGATTAATTTTTAATAATTGTTATTCATAAAATTTGTAAGGCCACGTCGTATCTGTTCCTCAACTAAAAGCTTGGCTTTGATATCTTTCCTTTATGAATAACCATCTGAAAAATAAAAGAAAGGTTATGATAGCTACTTTTAAAAATCATTTATAGTGTTGAATATGCATAAAATATTTATCAATAAATATTAAGCAAGCAATGACCATCTTTACGACAACAGGGTGACATCAGCTTTCTATTCTGATCTTTTCAGTAAAAGGTAGAATCATTAAACCAACGCCTGCATATGGATTTAACATTAAATTTAACATTAAACAGTTTATGTGATATATTGTGTGAGCTGTCAAAAAAGGTTATGAACCCCAAATAGCAGTGTAAATGCATCAGTTATTTGCATAGTATATATTTCACGCTTAACGTTAAGCAAGCAACATTTTTATCATTTACAACAATTATTTATTATCATATGATCACTGATAATGACTGTTCAGTTATAGAAAAGGGCAGTCTTAACAAGAGTTAAGATATAAGCGTTTCGAATTGATCTTCAATGGGCGTATTCGTCAATTAAACCGATCTTTTAAGACAGAATATGTGTCTTTAGGAATCTAACTTAACCACCGAGACAGACACAATACAATCAATACACTTTCATTGACGTCTAAGATATGGTCAGTTGAATATCAGACACATTATATATTAGTAACAGTAATTTCCCACAATTTTATGGGTTTTAAGGAATCCTGAGTCTGATGTTAGAAAAGGTAACAAATGAAACTAAGCAAAATGACAATGATCAACATAAACTTATAAAGGATTGTATTGAAAACTTTAAGTACGATATTGCCAACTGTTAAAAGTCATACCAGACTAATAAAGGCCAGAGTTTCCTGACTTGAGAAAAACTGCGACCGGTATAAACATGTTAAGTGCGATCGCAATCATCCCCCTATACCTCTAGCCAATGTCAATAACAAACACACAGCAATATACACAGTAAAACTTAGTTTAAAAGAAGTTCGGGTCCGATGCCAGAATATTTAACAAAAGAAACTAAGGAAAATGACAATGATACATAAATTAACTAAGGACCACAAGCAGTTACTGACATACCAGCTACAGGCCCCAACTTATAAAACTGATTGAAACAGTATGTCTTCATCATATGCAAATCAAGCATACTGTGGATTCATTATTATTCGTTGGATACCAATTTTCGTGGATTTCGAGAGTAAAGTCGAACCAACATATTAAATGTTCAACAAATAACAATTTTTTCTATAGGATTGTGTGCAAACAACTGCTAAACCACGAAATTAAATATCCCCCAACATGTAAGATTTCCTTCATCCACGAAAATTAGTACCAACGCAAATAAGTGAATCCACAGTACTAGTATACTAACTAAGGGAAGCGAGAAAAACAACACGTTTTTACTTCTTTGCACTTGAAATGCATTTCAGTTTTATACAGAGTGCACCCTCTTTTACAGCTATACTCAGTTTCATTGCAGGGCGGATCTGTAAATTGAAAATGTCTATTGTCATTAACCTTTATTTAATACAATCTCATTTAAATGGATCTCCTAAATAAACCGTTGGATTTGACTTCTTTATGTTTACTGTATATCTTGCTTTTAATATAAATGCTTAAGTGGTTCATATTGTCCACATTCTCTTGCATCATGAGTAGATCCAGTAAGACCCCTTTTTGGCCCCAAAATATAGCAGTTTTACAAAATTGTGAAATGTAAACTTTTAGTTTCTTAGGCCCGAGAACACAGTTATTTCGTAGTGCATTTCTTTTAGACAATAAATTCAAATTAAAAAAATCGCACCTGCTCTTTCTCAAAAAGATTTTTACAGTGTAGTGTACTACCAGTGAGACAAATAATATCAAAATTATAGAAACTTCTACCAGCTCTAACTCAAAATATTGACAATTCTGTGTTAAGGGGGTGTAAAATTCAGTTTGACAGCTTCAGACGTGCTAAAATTTGACCTTTTAGAACTGGACCAATTTACTTCTTAACATAAAGATTCAGCACCCAATTTTTTTTTACATGTAATTACATCCCCCTACTTGATATTTCATGCATTTAATATCAAGAAATAAATTGGGAAAGTGTATCAAATAAGACATGCAAGTTATACACTGTTTACACTAGGGACTATATTCGTAGACAACGAAAACCAAAGGACGATAACTGTGTCCTTGGACCTAATAGGACAGAAAGACTTGACCAATCTTTATAAAACTTTGCATAACCTAAGCTTAGGCAATTGTGAGATAGGTTGCCAAGTTTCATGGCCATATGACATATATTAGAGACACTAGGGTCATTTTAATATAGACATTTGAATGTTTATTTTTGACGTGTAAATCAAATATCTTCAACTGTCAAGATTTTGGCCTTAAAATTTTAAATTTTGCAAAAATTTGCTTTTTAAATGCTCTTGAATATCAAATATTAAGTATTAAAAGCATCTGAACACTCTTTTATTTATCAGATGTATTGTAATTATTCCAAAGTTAAATTTATATAAGCCTATGCCTGAAAATAGAGATTTTCCAATTTAGGGACGCCTTATATAAATATGCATTTTTCTCAGCCAATTTGAAGATTTTGAAGTTTTTTATGCCTAATTTATTCTTTCATATATATAAAATGTACTTTAAATGTATAGAAAAGTGTCAAAAAGCATACCACATGAGTATAAAATGGTCTTGGGCCATGTAGTACTGAGAATTATTTAGAGTCGATTTAGGCGGTAGCCCATATTGACATATAAAAATGCACACAGAAGCTATTAGAAATGAAAATGTGTAACTTTTTGCTCATTTCTATGCTAAGGCGTTATGATACAAGAAGTCTAATTGCAAAAGGACTCTTGCATTTAATTTTTTTAGAAACAATATGGTCTGATGGCCAGTTTTTTCACTTTTCAATGGAAAACTTGCATTTAGTTTTAGCCTTAATAGGCATAAAGTTGGACCACTTACTATCATACAGAGAAAAAAAATGGTAGCCTATGAAAGGAGTAAGGTGTACTGAGTATAATAAAGTGCTTTTTTTACAGATTTAGTGAAATATTGTGTGATGGACTACAGATTTGATGTACAAAGCTCTTCACATTTTACATACATCTATTAGGCCGTTTAACCATGGCCGTGAATACAAATATCTGCACTTTTTTTCTATGATAATCTACTTTTCTCTATATCCAGAGTTCACAAATGGTTAATTAAATTTGAATTAATCATAGAAACACAAATATCAGGAACAAAAAAGAAAGCTGTCAGATAGAAAGTCAGCATGCCTCTTAGCCATAAAATGTAAACTGCTTTAAAATGCTTATTATAGCCGTAGAATGCCAAAATGGCACATTTTAACAGAATTTCTGTAAACCAAAGATGTAAATCCTTTACTTTGATTGAGTTTGACAAACTGAAACCAGCAAATCATTCAGGAAAGTTGCCAAAGTACAGAATCTAGATTTCAGGAATCCATCTCTTAGGCCCGAGAACACAGTTATTTCGTAGTGCATTTCTTTTAGACAATAAATTCAAATTAAAAAAATCGCACCTGCTCTTTCTCAAAAAGATTTTTACAGTGTAGTGTACTACCAGTGAGACAAATAATATCAAAATTATAGAAACTTCTACCAGCTCTAACTCAAAATATTGACAATTCTGTGTTAAGGGGGTGTAAAATTCAGTTTGACAGCTTCAGACGTGCTAAAATTTGACCTTTTAGAACTGGACCAATTTACTTCTTAACATAAAGATTCAGCACCCAATTTTTTTTTACATGTAATTACATCCCCCTACTTGATATTTCATGCATTTAATATCAAGAAATAAATTGGGAAAGTGTATCAAATAAGACATGCAAGTTATACACTGTTTACACTAGGGACTATATTCGTAGACAACGAAAACCAAAGGACGATAACTGTGTCCTTGGACCTAATACTTATTGGAAAGTAGAATGCTTCTGCTACAGTAATATGGGCTGTTTTTGACAATACAATGCACGTATATCGGGTACTAGCATCATATATTCATGCTAAATTACTAAAATCTTCACAATTTTAGCATTTTAGTCAAATTTTAGACGGTTTCCGTCTTAAATGAAAGTGGCCGCATTTGTGTTCATTCTTAATATTGAAATGTAAGTTGTATTTGATGATAATACATAACATATATAAAGGTTGAGGATAAACACGGATGCGGCCACTTTCATTTTTGACTATCAGAAAACTATCAGAAAAGTGAAATGTTTTGGCATATTTGGTAGATTTTTCATACTTCAGCTTGTATAGGAGCGTTTTTAATGATTAAATCAGTTAAAATCTTCACATAAACTAATCAAATCAACAAAGATAGACACTTAAGAGTTTAAAAAGTGTCCAAAATATTTCGTCAGAGGAACCCGAAATTTGAGGCCAAAATCGGCCGTTACCTACTCCTTTGTTTAGATCCTTATTTGTTTTGATGTTTTAAAACGTTTGATGTATTTAGCTTCCATTTATTTCGGTTCAGAAGAATTTGTAAAGAATTCTGGAGACAGTTTTCTTGTTACATATCAACATATAAAAATATGATTAATTGTCAACATCTTTGTTGTTGTATTTTTGTAATTTAAACACATGTTTTTAAACCACCGTTTCAGTATGAATGTCCTTTTTGTTATGTTTTAATCTAAGTCTATATAATATATCATATGGTATTCTATGTTTCAAATATATAGTTGGCATTCATGTATCATTTTTCAACGTTTGTATTTTCAAATATTTTGAATAAAAGCATCATTGAAGAGGCGGTAATTGTCCAATTGCACATCTGATGCAGTAAAATATATTGAAGCAGTAAATTGGAACACACTGGATGATTTTTAGGTGCATACACGTTATCATTGTATCTATCTGTGCTTTTATGTATTACTATGGATTCATTATTATTCGTTGGATACAAATTTTGGTGAATTTCGTTGGTACAGGTAAACCACGAAATTAGATGTTCAACGAATGAGAAATTTTCTTTCGGCTTGTATGCAGACCTCGACAAAACCACTAAATTAAATATCCACGAACACACAAGTTTTCTTTCGTCCACGAAAATTGGTACCCACGAAAATAAATGAATCAACAGTTATTGAACGATACGTATGTTAATAATAACTAATTTATCATTCTCGTTTCTCAATGTAATTTACCTTCGGATGGTGTACAGCAGACTCCACACAACACCCAGTAGGGTCAACGGTGCCGTTGTCATCATCACACAAAGCGTCACGGTCATTACAATATGAACCTTCTGGGCACGTATCTAGATTAAATAAAATATATATTAAAAGCTTATTCAATAAAAAAAAACAAAAAAAAAACAAAAAAAACAAAACAAAGGCAACACTAGTATACCACTGTTCGAAAGTCATAAATCGATTGAGACAAAAACAAATCTTGGTAACAAACTAAATAGGAAATACTGATAGTTTACATAAAACACCTTCCAATATAACAAAACAGCAATGTGCTTTCAATCAACAAATAATCACAATCTATATGTTTTTGTGACTCTCGCAAACAGATACAATAGTTAAACTCGAAGAGAATATGTCCTGAACATGTCAAATTAAAGATTTTATCTTAAATAAATGCGCTAACTTAATAAGAAAATCACATAGAAATTAAGTATACAGTCGGCCAAAAGAAATAAATCCGAGATAACAAACTGATTTATAATTATTGTTGTTAAACAAAGAATATTTATTTTAGCCATATTCAATGATGAATTTCGATAGGAACGACAACTATATGAATATTTAAACAATTTTGAACAGTTGAACAAATAAACCTGTCAAGTTATGATTAATACTGCGTGTCATGTTACCCTCAGTCAATTTATCGCCAGGTATGCATACATACAGGCATTGCAGGATGATTAACTGTTTCATTTTTAGATTCCGAAAACAAAACATGTATTTCATTGAATCCTTTTCGCCGTTACGATGAAGTTCCAAATTAATGTAAACTTAAACATGCAACTTATTGTGGTATAATTAGAAATGAAATGCATTAAAGAGGGTGGTAAAGGGTTATTTTCGTGCAACGTGTTTTGCCATTTTTTTTCAGGTGTAGCCATGAAAAAAGCTTCGTTATTAACCGTGTTTCTTGAAATCTGTAAAAAGATCAACGTGCAAGAATTTTTTTATTGTTCGTTTATCGTTAAATGTCAATTTTATTTCGCGATCTTCCGTGCTTGTACCCCTTCATTAACGGCTTGTTCGACATGATAATGTATTAACTAGCTTAACTGTAGTATTTATGTGTCGTAGAATATATTATGTTGTAATCAGACTTGAATTGATAAAGGTACTAACAAGTGCACTTGCAACAAGCTTTCGCTCGGCGACATTTTCCTCTTAGCTTTTCCTGTTCGCCTCCAGTTGAAGGACAGTCATAGGAATCAGAACATTTTCCTCCACGTTTAGTACATCCATAGTTAGCACCGACTATTAAGAAAAAATAAATGTAAAGTATCCTTTTGCCAGATAAAACTAATCAGGATTTTTTGTATGATTTTTACAATAATACATTAAAACATACAAAAAATAAAATCTGTAAAAAAATCGAGATATTGCAAAAAGCAAATTATTAAATCAACATTCCTTTTTTCTGTTACTTTCTTTGTCACAAAACAAGCAAACATAGGAATGAAAAAAGTTAGTCCAGTTTTACTTTTGACGCTGACGCTCCATAAATCCTCAGCAATAAGGACAGAGAAAAAATAACATCAAGTTTTGAATCTTTACATTTTAGCTGAAAAGTACCGTATTTGATGTATATTATTTTTTTCAAATTTGAAATTATGTAAAGAAAATCGAAAATATCATATAAAACTATTCTTTATTTCAAAATAAAAACACAGTTAAAGTTTTAAACTAGTTCTAACTTATCTGTTGTGAAAACAACAAAGATGACGAAAGTCGAAAAAATACGAACTGCAATTGTGATGAAGATTTTTCGTTGTTATTTTTGATTTTATCAAAGTCTTGAATTACCGTTCTTTACTTCGCTTAAGGTAACTTGCTTTGAGTTTGATTCTATTGTACCATGTATTCACTTTATATATGTACCGATAGAAATCACTACTCTTTAATTAGATTTTATCAACCGATGATATATTTCTAAATGCACCATCTGTATTGGTGATTGTTCATTTAATTGCAAAACTTTTTCGAACCCTACAGAAAAAAAAATCAAAGATTAAGATCAGTCAGAAACTATACAGTTGAATAATTACTTCGTTACTGAAATTCCTTTCAACTATTTGGATCTATTCATTCATACTTTCAATCTCAAAATTATATTTTGTAATAGTAATGTTAATAATATGCGAAAAAAACGTGTGTGTCCGTTCCGATTTGCTGAAAATGACATCTTCTTGTAAAACTTTATCACTATATTTTGGTCGCTTATTGACTGCAGTACTTATTGGCCTATCATTCGGATGAATCATTTGCTTCAAATATCTTTTACAAAGGTATCAATTGCACCAATATAAAGAGTGTTCATTTGCGATAATGTCCCTGTACTCATATGTATCATATATAAGATTTCCAAATACACAATTGTACCCTATAAAGAATAGCTTATGGGAGACATGATACTCTTGTTGCAATACATGTCAAAATAACAAGACATAATGAGATGTTATGGTGACAATACTTTGTGATCACAACCATTATGAACTGAAACATCATCAACTGCGACCACAGGCATGTCATCAGTGATATAATAAACATTCGCGCAAATGAGCTTATCCCGACGATTTTCTTGTTAAAAGTAAACCCAAGAGGAAAATCAAACCTAACACATTTGACATCTTGTAAGTGCCAATATAGTTTCTATGAATAACTCTTCACATACACCAGGTTTAAAATTGTGTAATCAAGTAAACTCATCAATAATGCTCGTATGAATGTTTTGTAAAAGAAAGCTTAGGTAATCTATTCCTGGGGTAGAAAATGCTAAATTCTAGGAAAAAAATGAGCGAAAACAATATATAGGTCCGTATGCTTGTTTTCGACATATTAGCTATTGCAATTTTGGCGGGGAAGTGTTCTCTCTTGATTTTTCATAGCTTTATCATTGACAAGTTTAAGTTCTTAAAATCTATTAAAAAAACAAAGATGTTATAAGACTTTTACAGATTGCTTATAATTACACATGTGAAAGATTTATAAAATGAAAAATGGGCTTAGTGGGCAATTTATTTTAAGGCATTCAAATGGATAAAACCAGAGGATTCCGAAAATCTGACAGAAATTACAAAACATGACTTGCGAACATCCTTAAATATTTGAAAAAAGTGATATGAAAAAACATTGACATATAAGGCCAGGACCAAACTATTACTGCAAATTTTGTAAAATCAATTGCCTATTTTAAACTCATCATATTCAATGATTCAACATTTAATTTCGTGTTACACCTGTACCCACGAATTCCACGAACATTGGTATCCAACGAAAAATAATGAATCTTCCGTATATTTGTAAACAATTACAGATTTGCTTATTGGTGTATTTCCATGTTTAAACTTTGACACAACCCGTGACTCTTTTTTGCCTAAAATAATTTTTTGCAGTCGATACAAAATCAATGTATGTAAATTTATTATAAGATTTGCTAAAAATGTGATACCACCATTTATTTTCCCCTGTTAGTCTTTGTTAAATATGCACTTTTCAAACAAATGTGCAGAATTTATCTGTGTTTCAAAAAAAGAAATACTTGGCATGAGTAGAGGTTTATCCTGTCCAGGACTATAGAAAAAAATTCACATAACATTTCAGTGCATATAAGAAAAGAACCATCACTGGAAGTTAACCAAACAAATGTCTCCCTCTTTTTAACATGTGTACAAGATTTAGAAACCATGTAACCTAAAGTTCACAAAATTTTCTACAGAAACCCCAAATACAAAAATAGTGGTGCTTTGAAATAACCAAGACATATGTTTATGACACAGAAATGTTTTACTGCAATAAAATGTAGGATTAATTACCTACAACTGTCAAATTCAAGGGAATATTTTTTTTTCGACCTATTTTCGTATACAACCGGATGTCACGTACCATGATTTGGAGGTATTACACCTTAATACAAAAGGAAGAATCAGTTTCAACTGCGTGTCGCAATTAACATTCTGAGATATAACGCGGAATATTACTTATCATCCTGATGTTGATTTACTATCATCTTCCTATTCTTCAAAAGAAATGGTTTTGACTCATTTTACTGTTATTAATATGCTTTTGGTTGCGTGTGTAAGTATTTTTATAGTTTCAAAAGAGAGTCGAAAGATACCAGAGGGACATTCAAAGTCATATATCGAAAACAAACTGACATTTCCAATTCAAAGTTCATGCATTTGAATAAGTATTTCTATGATAAAACATTAAATAAACTGTAACTCAGAATGTTACAGTATTAGTCATATATACATTTTAATAAGAAACCTTTTTTGCAGAAATGGCTGTCCCTTACCACCAATAGACTGAATTCAGAAGTTGATAGTGTTCATGTTGTTCAATCATTGAATTAAACACCTTGTTTTCCTTTTTTTTTAACATTATGTTGCCAGTTTTTGCCCCTGTGGTATCATTCATAATAATGCTATTTGTTACACTATTATAATATTATAAATATTACAAAAGAGCTGGGCAGAATTCATAGCTTTAGATCGAATATTATACTTTTATTGTATTAATGTATTAAGGTGGTACCAAACACCTTGACTAAAATTGATTTGCCTCGTTTGGTTTTATAAAGTATTGACAAAAATATTTACTCCAGCCTTTTGGCAAAATATAAAATTTAAAAAAAAAATTGAACCACACACTTTATTGGAAAATTTCATTGAATATTTAGCAGTTTGACAAGAACTTATTGTGATTCTTGAGAAGCCCAACATTTCCTTAACAATAAAACGCGATTAAAACGTTCACTTGATTTTTTTACAGAGTTATATCCCTATAGTGTGATGTACCACCTCAGATTTATGTCAAATATCGCCATATCTATGAAAACAAACGTCCTTGAAGGAAAATGTAGACATCTGTAGATTGATGAACTTATATTACCAATCGGCAATCATCGGGTGAATCCGCTTCTCTCCTTCTATTCGGAACGAAACGGAATCAGCCGAGTTGTGACGAATGTCTATATAACTTGTTTATGGTCGTTGAGAAGTATCGATAAACATGTCAACAATAACTGCTTTACCTGATATTATAACCACGTTACGTTATTGAAGCAGTCCTTCAGAAGATATTCATCTTTACCTTTGAAAATTACCAAAGATCTTTAGCCAATATTCATAGAGATCATTTGTATATACGATAAAACATCAACTTAATTTATTGCAAGCACACCTGGCTATTTACATATGTTGTATCTACACTTTGAATTTTAAATAACAAATAAAAAGCATATAATAAACCATGAATATTCTCGTGTGAATCACAAAAGTATCTCAATTATAATTAAAAAAAAGATGTTTGTTAATATTTGTTTTTTGATGAGTTATATCGTTGACAAACTGTTGGTGTGGTTAAGTTTTAATAAATATATATATAAATAATGATATGCTAATTATAATTATAAGTCAGAATATTCAGAAATGGAATCATTGCAAATGTTTCAAGAAAAAGGTTAGGCAAATCAACTGTCTAATTATGAATCTTTTTGGTAGATAACAAACTATGTTATTCAAACTTAATAACTTAAAAATTCAGACGTATTTTTATAATTTAGTATCATAAACAACTCATCATTTATACCAGGTTATCTTGTTTATTTCTGATACCTTTTTACTATTGACGAAGGTTAGAAATGGGATATAACAAATGCCTTTAACAAATCAAAACAGAAGTTATATATACGACAATAATTAAGTTTTGGATGTAACGCGTCTTTTGATTGTCTGACGTTGCTTTGTCAATCAAGTCATAGATATAATGTTGCCATGTGAACGTGACGTCATCAACGTTTTTTTCAAGATTTACTCCGACTTCAAATGGAATTTAGAATTAAATTGAAAGGAAAGACTATTTTTTCCTCTGTCTATTCATATAACATATAAAATGATGTGCAAATTTTAAAGTAACCCACTAACACAAGGGCTGCCATCAATACCGAGTTCGATAGAATACTTACAGCCGATTTCAATGAGTATGTAGCTAAAGGTAATATTTTTGGTTAGCTTGCATTCTTACATACTTTTGATTTTTTAACCCTGTATGCTAACATTCCCATGAAAATTTAAAAATTGTTTGTACGTACAATGAACGAAAAATTTATGTGACGTATAAAATTTTCTGACGTCAGACACTCAAATCAATAAATGTGTTCGTAGATAGTAGATGTTTTTGTGTTCTGTTATATTGTTCCTTTTAAAATTGTTAAACGATGATGACTGATGTACCCATATTTTGACTATCATATCTAGTGTGTCTGTTTATTTAACGCATCAATGTAAAAATATCGGAAATTGATGAAACTGTCATTAAAGTGAGAGGGTTAGCGCTATAGAACCAGGTTTAATCTACCATTTTCTACATTTGAAAATGCCTGTACCAAGTCAGGAATATGACAGTTTTTGTCCATTCGTTTTTGATGCGTTTCTTATTTGATTTTGCCATGTGATTATGGACTTTCTAAATTGATCTTCCTCTAAGTTCAGTATTTTTGTGATTTTACTTTTTGCTTGATAGCTGAACCGTGAAGTCATTGTTAGGTAAGGTATACTATATTTAGTGTCTGTTTGGCTTTGTCCTTTATAGCCATAGCGTTGTCAGTTTATTTTCGATCTATGAGATTGAATGTCCCTCTGGTACATTTCACCCCTCTTTGGTGATCTTATAATAACTGAAGCAATTCATATACAAAGCATTAAGGAGACAATAATTATATATTAGTTCTTTAATTTGTTAGTCATATTTAGTCATATTTATTCTACCGGATCGTTTGATGGAAACGGCCGTGTTACTATTTCTAAATATTTTAGTGTTTACAATTACCATGGTTGCCTATTTCAAAACCTAGAATTGATGATCCAATATATTTACATTTTTTATTTTAATACGTATATAATTAAATATTAAATCTATTGAAAAAATGAAATAGATTGCTTTGGTGTGTCACAGCTTAAAGGAGTGTAAATTGAACGCAAAAGACATTCTTTTATAATTAAATGTACTTAAGAATTGAATGCTTCTTTTTGTAACTTCATTGGTGTGTAAAAGCGTTGACCGACGTACATTTTGTATAAAGCGGAAGCGCTTCATTCTAAAAAATGTGCGCACGGTCAACGTTTTTACAACCCTGTGAAGTTACAAAAAGAAGCATTCAATACATATAATTACATTTTTTAGCTATGATCATGAAAACACGAATTATATATTTTTTTTCTTCACCTGTGCACTTTATTGTGGGACCACGTGTTATCATGAATGAAACGTTTTATTGAGTAATACAATTGCTTATGGAATAACATTTGATGTCCAGTTAGCCAAGCAGAATAAAGTATTATAATGAAACATACATCTAATGTAATTATAATGTTTTTGGTAACCATTTCTAATATGATATTTTTCTGCCTTTAACCATATTTTTTCTAGACGGTCTATAGTACCCTTTTTCTATTCGTTTGATATGTTTGATCTTTTAAATGTCTATTTGATACTGGAATTTCGATTTTCAGTTTTCCTATTGACTTCCCCTTTTTCAATTAAGTAAATTCAGAAAATCTATGTTTATTTGACAAAAATTTGAGAATATGCCACAATTATTTTAAATGATCCAACTTTAACTAGTTCTTGTTAGAAAATACAAGGTTTACCCCAGAGTCTATAACAAATTGTGTAACAAAAACTGTCATTGGTCAGAAATGTGTACATTTAATTTTCATAAATACAAATTAAGCAGTAACATTGCTTTTATTTTCAATTTTTAGAAGCATTTTGTGGTAAATGTTTTTATTGATCATGTGTTTTCTTATTCATGAATTTTATTCCTGCATGTCACAAAGGCTAGTAAGATACTAGATATTACATTTCTTACATATAAATCGTGAGCGACATTCCATGACCATGTGATTTCTAAAGAAATTGTAGCATTCCTGTTTCTGCTTTATAAAATCAAACATCAACAATAGAACATATGAAGCAAGAATGTGCTTCTTTGCAGAAAGTGCAAGTTTGGTGCATGAACTGATTTGTTTCGAATGTTGTTCTTGATAGTGGGTTGTTGCTCACAAGGAAGCTATTAAACCAAGAGTTCCAAATGGTGAAGTTGAAGTCATCCCTTCGTAAATTTTACGGACGCCATCACGAGTTGGTTGACCGTTATATAATAACCGTTTCACAAATGATATCGGATATGTTCCTTACGTCGTAACTACAATCCCCTTCCCTTTCATGAATGTGACCTATCGAATTACACTATTTACCGGATTTGTAATAACATAAGCAACACGACAGGTGCCACATGTGGAGCAGGATCTGCTAACCCTTCCGGAGCACCTGAGATCACCCCTAGTTTTTTTGTGGGGCTCGTGTTGTTTATTCTTTAGTTTTCTATGTTGTGTCATATGTACTATTGTTTGTCTGTTTGTCTTTTTCATTTTTAGCCATGGCGTTGTCAGTTTGTTTTAAATTTATGAGTTTGACTGTCCCTTTGGTATCTTTCGTCCCTCTTGTTCTGAAACGACCAACACATGTTTCCATGCTAATATGTCTCCCGTAAAGTTTGGTAGATCTAGTAATGGTGATCTATGATACAAGATTGTTTTTGTTGGGTTAGTGTTAGAATTTCTCTTAAAAGTTTAATCTGCATGGTTAGAGGTTTGATAAACAGTAATTGTTGATGGAAAATTTGATGTATGTGCTATGAGAACATTAGATGATTAAAGAAATGTGTGACTTTTTTGTTAAGTGAAATTACGTCCTTGTATTGGTGAATGGGGACTTACGCATTCAAATTGTATTGCTTGGCGTCAAACATGTGTTGTTTCGTGTTGTCATTGTCTATACGTCCAATATCTGACGAATGTCTAGATTATTTTCAAGGGTTTCCAATGCTGTGTGCAAATTTGGGGTACTAATGTCATTTTCTGCCATCTTGTGGTCGGTTCTGATTTTAATCGTGAAACTACATTGGGCTCTATATTTCACTATAAGTCATAGCACCAAGTTCGTGAAGGTTATGTCTAGTATTTCGCTTTGAGGTAATGACTAGTTGCACACAAGGCAACGTGTATAAAGGCCATTCATGAAGAATATGTAACGTTAGTTTCGTTAGTTAAATAGTTAATAAATAGCGGCAAATCTTTTTGCCTGTTTTTCCCCTTTCAACATACGGATATCTGAGACACTAGCATCTGTCATACAAGAACATATGAAGGAGAGAGAAATAGTATAAGGGGAACGTACTCTTTAAATACACTGAACTGTTTGTGTAATCTTTTTTCATTATACAGTTATTTCAAATGGACAAGAATGTTTACACATAATCAATGATAAAAAACCCAGTTAAGACTTTCGCTTATTATCGCATAATTAACAGCACTGTATTCAATTATTGACAATTTCCATTCTCAATTTTATAGTAGTCTAGCCTGTAGCTCATAAATCTGCCATTGCCTATGCGTAACATTGAGGCAATTCACGATTGTAATAAGGATTCGCCTTGTACATGTGTAAGATAACTTTGCTTGTTTCTAGATATTTCAGTTTCATTTCATCATAACTTGGTATTAGATTTTCAGCATCAACATTATTTATTTGTAAAGAATCTCCTGTAATACAATCAGGACATTTTTCCAGTCCTAGCATATTCATATCCCGAATTAAACAAATGTTTCCTTGTCTTGCAAAAGTACTGATCTCATTTTTTTAATAAGTTATAATCATTTCTAAATAGTTTGAATTTATAAGGGAACGTATATAACGTATATATATAAATCTTCCAAAGAACTTATTTTCAAGTGTTAGCCATAGTCTTTTTTTGTGATTTTGTACCACCTATATTTGTTATACCCTTAGCTATTTATATTTTTAATAAACAATTATCCCTCCTCTATGTCAACGTGCATTTTCTTTTTCTTTTTCGAATTTTTCAAAAAGTATTATAATTAAATATTTTGTAATCTTTACACTCCCCTTTCCAGGTTTGAAGTAATCTTTGTATCAAACTTCGAATTTTATCTATAAATAGTTCATCTTGGATCTTGTCCCCGAGGCCACGCTCATTCCAGGCAGAAATAGTCAGAAAATCTTTATTTTTATGTGTTCCCATGTTATTTTTTTTTATTAAAATAAATGGTCTGCAAAAAATCATTACATCTATCATTTTTATATGTTTCTAATCAAGATTGCATTTAAGTTTGTCTACTGCCATATCATTGACGTAAGAAAGAAAACCCTGGTTTATCATTGAAATACAAGATTCTTCATTGGCATATGATATATTTATATTTCAACTCATACTATATATTTGTATATAATAGAAATTTCAAGCAATATACAATATGTCATCATTCAAACAATGCCAGAGAGCAAAGAAAGATAATTCTTAATTGTTGAATACGCAAATGACAAACAAAGTTATTCTCTATTTTCTGTGAATTATTTCTTTTATGCACTAAATTCGTTGGTTAAACATGTTGTTCATACTTTAAAATGATTGATTACGAAGTTCATTTTTTATATGTGAATTATAGCAAATTTGGAATTGCTTTACCAAAAATATTTTCTAATTTCCTGAATTTTGTTTTGATTTTTTGTCCAAAAATAAACATAAAGAACAACTTTTACGCCTCCCTTTTGTCTAGTCTTATATCAATAATCTAATTTTGCCTGCTTGTTTTCAAGGATTTGCCAGGTATAATGCACATGCGCATATAATAATATCTATGTTATTTCTCTTAATGATATCTATACTATTAAACGAGAAGACCTCATTTTGTGTGTCGCTTCTCTTCTTTCCACAATTAACCATTCATCATGCCCCTATGTCCTATAAGTACCATGCATAGTTTCATTTGTCATCCATTCTTATGATTATTCGGTTTGGGTTATTTTGAGAGAAAAACGAAAAAAAGAAATCCGAATATTGTTTCGTCATTGGAAGTAATTTTAAGTCAGAATAGACATTCGGTTTGCGTGTTTCTGTATATACTTTGATACATGAAAAAGTGTATTTGCTACCTGCTATCATTTTCAAGTTTTCTATCCACGACGGTCACTATGTAATCTATGTGGGTTTATGTAATATGTCAATGGCCGCTATGGATCGATATTAATAAACTGAGAATTGAAGTAAAATTCAACTTTATTTATAGTTACTGTAATGAATGTTCATAATATACAGATGTAAACGCTAACATTATTGAAATTTATAGACAAAATGGTAAAAAAAAGAGGACCGGGCTTGAAAAACAATCCTGTACCAAACTACCTAAGACTTTTGATACCTTTTCTGAAATCTCCAATCACAATTTTTTTTAACAAAAATTCATCGGGTCACAAAGTATATTAGATACAGAGGGTCTATATAAAATAGCAATGACCACCGTGGATTTATTAGTAAACTGAGAATTGATAGTAAAAAAAACTCCCTTTATAGTAATGAATGTTTATAATATTCTAAATGTATGTTCATATTAAAATTAATAAAAAACTAAAAAAATGGAAAATTTGGAGAAAGAAAGAGGAGGGGGTAGAAAACAATGTCCTCTCCCCAAGTACCTATGACTTTTGATACCATTTCTGAAATCTCCAGTCATAATTTTTTTTTACAAAATAGAATAGAAATTTTTTTTTTTCAAAATAGAATAGAAAAAAATATGGGAATTTTGAAAAAAAAGGAGGATAGAAGAATAATTGTCCTGTCCCCAAGAACCTATAACTTTTGATACCTTTCATTATGTTTTTTTTTACAAAAACTCATCTTTCAACACTTAACATACATACAACCACGCTCTGAACGCCCGCGATTTCGCGGTTGTCTTCTAGTATGTTTAAAAGTTAATATCCAACACACATTCTTATACTTTGTGTATCATCTTAACAACGTGTTTTATAGTTCTTTCATTTGTCTTTGTTCTATTATTAATATTACTTTTACTGTTGAATGGTTTCATGTGATATCCGTTTCACGTGGCTCGGTACTTATACATCTCGTCAATGTGTTTGTATTGGCTTTCATTTTTTTTGTGGTTTGTTTTGTATTTGCGACTTTTTGTATTTCTTTTGTTCTTATAACGTGACTCTGTACTTTAAAAGATCCCGTCAGTATGATATTGTTCTATTATATGTCATTATGATATATTTCTATTATGAATTACAATATACGTTGAACCACAAACGTCAAAATTATTCAATCGCGTAGTGGAATTACATATTTTTGGATTCTTATAAATTCTATATATAACTTTTGGACTAGTTTAAATCTCGGTCTATTTCTTAAATTTATTCTTACATACTTTTGATTTTTTAACCCTGTATGCTAACATTCCCATGAAAATTTTAAAATTGTTTGTACGCACATTGAACGACAAATTTATGTGACGTATAAAATTTTCTGACGTCAGACACTCAATAAATGTGTTCGTAGATAGTAGATGTTTTTGTGTTCTGTTAAATTGTTCCTTTTTAAAATTGTTAAACGATGATGACTGATGTACCCATATTTTGACTATTATATTTATTGTGTCTGTTTATTTAACGCATCAATGTAAAAATATCGGAAATTGATGAGACTGTCATTAAAGTGAGAGGGTTAGCGCTATAGAACCAGGTTTAATCCACCATTTTCTACATTTGAAAATGCCTGTACCAAGTCAGGAATATGACAGTTTTTGTCCATTCGTTTTTGATGCGTTTTGTTATTTGATTTTGCCATGTGATTATGGACTTTCCCAATTGATTGATCTTCCTCTAAGTTCAGTATTTTTGTGATTTTACTTTTTTCTGCCTATTTCAACCCAAAAACAAAGATGTAACAAAATTAATAAAAGATCATTATTTCTTATCATTACTTATAAATGTCCATCTCTCATTCCACTAAACATGTATTATGTACATGTTGTTACTATCATTGTTCATGAGCATGTTAATAGTTTTCGTAAAATTTGTTTATCTGTACATCTGTTATTTGTATTGCCTTTATATCTATTGTTTAAATTCTCTGTATATCTATTGTACGAATTCTACATGTCCTGTTTGTAACTCTGATATCCATATGTATCTCTTTTATTGTATCCACTTCTGTTCTGGTCATAATTTGACCTTAACGAATAGGCATTCTTGCAAGACCTGAATATTTGTTAATACAAGATGTATTTTACTTTGATATTAATGTGTGTATAGTATATTGTTTGGTAAGGTTGGCTCATAACTATTTGGATGAAACCTTTGTGTAAAATTCTATTTTTGGTTAAATAAAAGCGCTTTTCATACACCCTTTGCAAACTTCGGTTTTTTTTTGTAATTACGCATTGAAATGGAACTGTGTTGTGTAAAAAAAAGTAAAATCACAAAAATACTGAACTCAGAGGAAAATCAATTCGGAAAGTCCATAATCACATGGCAAAATCAAATAACAAAACGCATCAAAAACGAATGGACAAGAACTGTCATATTCCTGACTTGGTACAGGCATTTTCAAATGTAGAAAATGGTGGATTGAACCTGGTTTTATAGCTAGCTAAACCTCTCACTTGTATGACAGTCGCATCAAATTCCATTATGTAGTCACCGATGCGTGAACAAAACAAACAGACATAATAGGTAAAAATGTCAAAAATAGGGGTACAGCAGTCAACATTGTGTTATCATCTTAATCACTATAAAAACAACAAATGTAACAAAGAAGCACAAAAAGGCATACATCAAATTAACATCCTCATTTTGATTATATTATACGATTATATTTGTCTATGTAAAATGCACCCATCAAGGAAGGAGGGTATGGGTACTGGTGTAAAATTGCGCGTTTGAAATTCGCACAGTTAGACATGAAATAATTTTGTCGTTCAAAGTATGACGGGATGCATAAATACAGTCACGCAAAATAGATATAACAAACACTGACTTAGCAGTTAAAGTAATAATAATAAATAAAATAATAGTGTGGTTCAAAGTATGACGTGATACATAAGTACAGAGTCACGTAAAATGTATATCACAAAAAAAGTTGGTTAACAGTAAAAGTAATATTAATGAATAAAATAATTTTGTCATTCAAAGTATGACAAGATACATAGGTACAGAGTCACATCATAAAATAATTTTGTCATTCAAAGTATGACAAGATACATAGGTACAGAGTCACATCATAAAATAATTTTGTCGTTCAAAGTATGATGGGATACATAAGCACAGAGTTACGTCAAAAGGATATCTCAAAAAACAGACAACAGTAAAAGTAATATTAATATAGACAAATAAAAGAATAATATAACACGTAATTAAGATGATAAACAACGTCAGTACGCAAAATCTATACTTCAAGACCATCGTGTATTATTAATTGATGTTTATTCGTGTTTTGACTGAGTTAAGCCATTTCAAATGATATTTTATGGTATGTCATTCAATGTTGTGATGTTACACTAATATTTCAGGTCACTAAGAACGTTGGTAATCAAACGTTTAAACACGCTTCATTTATTTTTTTGCACTACTACGTACTAAGTCAGGAACCAGATGTTATGTAGTTGTCGTTTGTTGATGTGGTTCATAAGTGTTTTTCGTTTGTCGTTTTTTATATAGATTACACCGTTGGCTTTCTCGTTAGAATGCTTTTACCTGTGACGTCACTTTTGTAACGTTATCCAGTCGTGTATAAGACAATGCATGGGTTTTTTTTCATTGTGTGCTGTTTATGCGCTATCCTAGGTTGTTTTACGTACTCGTTTTTATTCTGTGATTAGTCACCACTTTGTTGTCCACATGAATATCATTTATATTGATATAGAACGATGTGGTATGAGTGTCAATGAGACAACTCTCCATCCAAGTTACAATTTATAAAAGTAAACTCTTATAGGTCAGGGTACGGCCTTCAACAAGGAGCCTTTGCTAACACCGAACAGCAGGTTATTAAAGGCCCCAAAATTTACTAGTGTAAAACCATTCAAACGGGAAAACTAATGGTCTAATCTAAATAAAAACGAGAAACGAGAAACACTAATGAACTACATAAAAAGACGACAACCACTGTACATTAGATTCCTGATATGGTCATTTTTATAAATTTACTGTTTGCAAAAGTACGAATCATTTTAAATGCATACGCAGGATTTTCTTATCCCAAGCATAGATAACCTATCAATCACGGCTGGTAATCTACACACGCAGAACATTTGGTTCTGCAATGAAAAGCGTGAGAGGATTTTCCGGTTGTGCTTGAGTGGAGTAATTGTCACCGCTTCAAAAGGTATGTACATTTCTAAATCTCAATTTTCTTATTCAACTGATCAAAATATTGAAAATCAAAGAATGCTATGCTGTGGTGAATACTTTAATGAAGAAATACATGTATCATTTACTGTTGTACGTAGAGTTGAACTCTTACAAAATCAGTTGCCCCACGAGAAATCGCCTAAAAAAGTGACATTTCAATTTTAAAATGGTTCTATTTACAGACTTACAAGTTCAAATTTAGTTTTTTTTAGGGCAATGTGTATGAATGTTGTTTTTGGCGGCGTGTACGCTGTCCGGTGTTGATAGACGTCTTAATAATTCCAAAAACTACATTTTTTCATTAAGTCATGCGTGAGGGGATCGGTTCTGATTGAGGACATCGTGAATGCGTGAGGGGAAGTACAGAAATTATTTTTAATCTTTGGCTTTGTGACTTTTGTTGACTCAATAAATGTGATCAATGCTGATTAAAAATCATCACAGATTTGTCCTTATACTTTAACAGATGTAAACTGATCACTGATTCAATGAAATCAAACTATTTAACTTGTTTACTCAAATTCAGAAAATGCCATTATTCAAAGGTAAAAGGAAAAAGAGGACTAGAATTGACTCTCTACAAAAACCCATGGAGATAAAAGTTATCCCCGCCCTCGAAGCGAACTAAACCCTGTGGGAGTAGTCCTGTCGTCAAATATACATTGTACGTCACAGAGATCACCACATATATTAAAGAAAAGTATATCGCCGATCAAAACTTCAACACCTATATATATTAGACGTAATCTGTTCACCCAAAGTCACGAAATTTTCGAAACAAAAAGGGCAGATATACAGAATTTATTATTCACGAACATCGATGTAAGCCAAGATAATCTCGAGGAAGACCATAAGGAAGAGCATGTATTAGACAACGAAGAAGACATAGAAGAAGTCACAGAAGAAGACCACGTAGTAGACCACGAGAAAGACCACATGGAAGACATTGAGGAAGAACAAAAAGTTTTTCAAAGTGCTTATGGACATTATTGAGTGGTTTGAAAAGGACGAATCAAGACGAATGAGATACTCCCCAACATCTCTGCAGTATTTTTGGTTATCGTTGACATTTTTTGTTTTTATTCTTCGTGAAACATATTATTAAACCCTACGTTCCAACAATTTATTTCAATATCAATCTCAGTGATTTTTTTAGCACACATTATGTGTTTTTTCATGAACAATACTCCATTCTCAACGAATATTCATAAGTTCCGCCTAAAATTTCAAATCGAGGCTAAGGTCGGTAAATCGAACAAAGATGGACGCCGAAAAAACATGCAAATCCAAAGGGAACGATAAGCACTGTTGTGTGCCGTTATGTAATGGCAACGGGCGGAGGCACTTGGAATTGTCGTTCCACAGGTTCCCCAAAACAGACAACATAAGAAATCTGTGGATACAAGCAATAAGAAGGGATCCAGGGCCCATGTTCAACGTAATAATTACCAAATTATCGGTGTCGTATAAACATCGCATGTTGTCTTTGTTGATGTACATAAGTTATAAGTCAAGGTTCAGTTGAATGAAAATGATTGTTTCTACTGCATTCATCACTGATACTGAACATTTTAATTAAATTATGAATATTTTAATAACGGGAAAAGCATTATTGTTATGACAAGTCAGTTTATAGATAATGATAATACCATGTAGTCTGTAGAAATGTGTAGTGAAATGGAACCATGTCAACTATTCACTTGCTAGCTGGTTCTCAACCAACCTGTACCCTACATGTATATTTACACACTCATACATTTTTTGTACTTCTACCAACTTGTAACCTGTATTTATTATTATATTATTATATTATAAATATAATTAACGTGCATTATATATAACTCGTCTAAACATCAGACAAAACCCTTGCTTAAAAAGAAAATTTTAAAGACATTTATATTATTATCTGTGAAAAGGATAACCAACTTGTGATGGTCCATAACATTTACCAAGACAAGTGATCAGATGACTTCCAACCTCACCACCTGTAACATTAAGCCTAGGAATCATTCACATTTAAATATAAAATGCAAAGGATATATTCCATGATTTTGGTCAAACAATGTAATTTTTTTGATGATTGCTGCTTTTCAACAAGTCATTTATTTATATCTAACTACCGGTACATATATATATATATTAAATGTAACTCAATTATATAGAAATAATGAATATAAATCCTAAAACTATTCAATTTCAGATCAGTGATCAAACAGTTCTTTGCTCAAGACATTTTAAACTCACTGATTTTAAATGGACACCTGTAAGAAAGACACTGAAACCAGACAGTGTTCCGTCGATCTTTGACTGGTCCAACCAAGTAACACCGCGGAGGGAACTTTTTAAACACCCAGTGCCACAGAAAAGGCCAAGACCAGAATATGAAGATGAAGCTGGAGTTAATGCTGCAGATCTAGGTTGTGAACCGATTCCAGAGATTCAAGATTGAGATCTAAGCTTATGGTAATTATTACATTGTACATAATGTATGTATATTGTTTCATAATCATGATGATAAAGACAAAAACATATCTGCTGGTCAGATTTTTTGATGTATTGTCTATATTTATTTCATTTATATTTAATTTTTTCTCTCAAATACATTTTGTATATACTAAAAATTGTGTATAACAATATAAAATGTAATTTGCATTAAAGATATATAGAATAATTAAATTTTTCAGTCTTTTTTATCAGAATTCTGTGATAGATTATGATTTATAGTTTGATGAGCTGAAAGTAAACACGACCCTAAATCATTCTCAAGATGATTATTCAGTTGTCAAACTGCTTCTTTATAATCAGTTTGCAATTGTAATTAATTATTTTGAATGAGTTAATTTACATCATGTACTGCTGCTGGACAGAGAGATGCTGGATCATCATAGTACTACGGTATGGGACCTTAAAAATCTGTTGTTACACATCTGCTGGTCAGTTGGAGTCTTCAATAGGATCAAGGTATATATGCATATATATATGACTTTCCAATACTATCTCGAGAAAGTTCTCAAACATGTTAGTTTTTTTGTTGCTTCTTTAAATTTATATGCAGTCTCCAATTATAAATTTAAAGTATGATACACTTGATGTGTCACCTTCAGAAATTTTTGCAGACACTCAGCATTCTTATGCAAATTCAGTGGTTGTTGTGTTATATATATTGTTTCAAATAATATATCAATAAACCTAATACAGTACTCATAATCATCTAAATAAAAAGACATAACCAAAACTATTCATTTTAATCAAATTTTATCACCAATTAATTACAATATTTATGAGTATAACACTGTTGCTTAGCCATTACCGTACATAATATACTTATAAATATATATATATATGATACTTTTATGTTCATGAATGTCAATTGTTTTGCAGTGCATTTGATGAAATTTCTTCATCAAGAGTTATTGAACTAGAAAAGAAATTACAGGAAAAAGAGGAAGAAATAAAGCGGCTACAGGATAAATTACAAATTGAAAGATTTGGCATTTTCAGATTTACCAAAGATGACTCAATGATTTTGTTTTATACTGGATTTGTATCAATGTCCATGTTCACTACATTTTTTAATTTCATTAAACCTGCTGCTAATTCCATGACAAGCTATTATTATAAATCTGTAGATAATGTTAATGTTACTATTGGAAGACAAAGAAATATGTTACTTATTGATGAACTTTTTATGTTTTTATGTAGACTAAAGTGTGGGCTCCTTACTCAAGATTTGGCGGTACGATTTAATTGTCATATATCTACAGTTAGTCGTAAGATAATTACTTGGTCTAATTTTTTATATTTTGTATTAGGTAGCTTTAATATATGGCCGAATAAGTATAACATTGAAGCTAAAATGCCAGCTGTTTTTAGAATGTTGTATCCAAGTACTAGAGTGGTCATTGATTGTACTGAGATAAAAACAGAGAGACCCTCATCCCTTGCACTTGGCTCAAAATGTTACTCTTCATATAAGAGTTCCCATACATGGAAAGGACTTGTTGGTATTGCATCTCATGGTGCTTTAACTTTTGTTTCTAGTTTATACACTGGTTCAATGTCAGATGTAGAAATCACAAAACTGTGTGGTTTAATTGATCTACTGGAGAGTGGGGATAGTATTATGGCGGACAAAGGTTTTGTACTTAACAAAGTTTTAGATGGTACAGGTATAACAGTAAACACTCCACCTTTCCTTATGAGCCACGGTCAGTTTAGCAGACAGGAAGTGGAGGAAACTCAAACTATTGCTAAATTAAGAATTCACATTGAGCGACATATTCGCAGGGTAAAGGAATATCATCTCTTTGATAATATAATTCCTTTAAGTATGGTTGGTACTATCAACCAGCTTTGGACTGTGGCAAACATGCTGACCTTGTTTAAAGGTCCTCTAGTTAAAGATTGGCATCAAGCGGTATAAAATCCTGAATTAAACATTAATTTTGAAAATTAAATTTAACTTTATTAAAAAATTTGTAATGACTAATCATACATAGTTGTTTTCATTGATGATAAGGTTACAAAAGAATACTTGTGCTCTTTCTAAAACTTTAGAAATAACTTTGGAAATTCATTCAACAGAGTATATATATACACTGTTATAAAATTAAGTGAGTTTTTTTTTTTTAAACCACAAATCATGGACAATTTTGAATCATATATACATAAATATATTGATAAACTATAAAATTGCAGGACTTTTATACATTCATCTTTAACTTTATTCCTGAAGCTATTGTAAACAAAATGCAATCAAGTTTTACTCAAGTACAAATGTACCTCCTGTCCCACATCATACATTCCATTTTAATTTAAAACCTTGTGGAAGAATCCCTTTAAATTTGTGAAAAGTTAATTACAGGAAAAATGTGTGCCAATACTGTTGTATTTCAATGTCACTCCCCAAAATAAAATATTCAAAGTTTAATTAATTTTGAATAATATATATATTTTTCAACAAGTGAAGTGAATATTGAAACTTATTTACCTACCCATCTTAACAACTTATTTTAAAGTTTTAAACCCCACTCTTTTCTTCAATTAACATAAATGAGATTATTTCTTTGTAAAAACACCTAAAAGTCCTGTTGATTGTGAAATACAAATTAAGATCAGTAATTTTTTTTAAAGAAAATGATAGAAGTAAAATATGTCCAATTTGCTTTTCATGTCTTTCCACACTTTCTCGTCAAATTTTACACACTCAAGATGGCTTTCATCTGAGCGCCACACATAAAAATGGCACCATTTTAACCCAGTAACAGCCAGTTGCATCATAATTTGGTGGTAATAGTTATGATTTCTTTTCAATGTCCAGGTGTTATCATCACTTTTTGTCAGATAAATGCATTCCTCTAACTGCTTGACAGGACACTTGATCTCCAATAACCCGTAAGGTGGCACCATTAATGGGTTATATACCTTTCTGTCTGGGCTTGCTGCCAGCCAAGGAGAGAATGGGCTTACAATTATGCCACAATGGTACACATTTACACTGTCATCTTGAAGCTGGAAGAAACACAAAAATGGTATGAAAAGCTACAAGTCGAATGAAATAGAAAAATTAACAGAAATGTTATTGAATTTATAGTTTTTCTATCTACGGTAATTCATTTCAACAGTACTTAATCACTCATATAGACAATTTGTTGAAACAGTAATAAAAGTAGTCATTCATTTCAGTACTTTTCCATTTTTCCCTGCAATCTTCAATTTTTGGTTGTTAATTATTCTCTACTGTTTTTGTCAATTATTCTTTTTTTTTTCTGATATTTAATGTGGTACCCAACACTTTAACTAAAATTATGGCTCGTTTTATTTTCATAAAATTTTGACAAAGTATTTACTTTATCCCTTTGACAAAAATATAAAAATAAAAAAAAATTGAACCAACCGTTTTATCAGAAAAATTACACTGGTTATATAGCAGTTTGACAAGTACTTATTTTGATCAACGAGAAGCTTAATATTCCCTAAACAACACAACGTAATTAAAACGTTTAGCTGATTTTGCAGAGTTTTCTCCCTGTAGTGTTAGGTACCACCTTAAGAAATCCAATAATCTCTTTTCTTTATTTTTTATTCATTTTACTGTTTATTTGGCTTATTATTCTCCAATATGTAAACCCCATGCACACTCTTGTACACTTAAAAATGTATTACAATACATGCAGTACAATTCGTTTGTGTTACATAAATGTTTACCTTATTAGGTCACAAACTTTAAGCCGTGAATGAACATACTTTGGATGAATTTATTGTGAAAAGTAAAGAAGAATTATTATATACATGTATAACTACAGAAACTGTATAATAGGCTATAAAATAGTAATTTCAAATACCTTGGCATATTCATTGGCAGCTACAGCCTCAAACAACAACCCATGTCTCATACTTTCTGTTACAACTTTACGAGTTGTTTTTAATCTTGCAACTAAAGGATCATTATCTGAAAAAATAAAACAATGTCTGGTTTTCATTATTCAGCATTTCATTAAAATAATATCTGTTATTCATTATTCAGCATTTTATTAAAATAATATTAACTGTGTCTACTTGTAAACAGAAGATTAGAGTTTTTATCTATAGATTTTTAACATTAGGATACTATTCATCATTGTTCGATCCATGTATATATATGTTTGTTTGTATTTTATGTTAGCAAATTTTTTTTAAGTTGACAATTATCATACAATTTGCAACGTTCTATCCAACAAGTCCTTTCCAAGTGTGCATTACACATGTATGCTATTTGTTTTATATCATAATTAAGCAGATATTTTTAATGTAAATAGTCCTTCATCTGCTTCATTTGAACTCTGTTCGATATCTACATGTATCCTACTGGCATTCATACAACATATCATAATTTTTATTATTGATGAAATCTTTTCTAATTTAATAAGATATATACTGTATAAAAATTCATTGACACTATCTAATGAATGGTCTTTTTTAAAAATATGTTGGCTACACATATAGATGTAAATCAATTATTAGTATACTCAATTCAATTCAATATTTATAATAATTTATGTTTGAATATATATATATATATATATAGATTTTGCATATGGACCCCCTTTTACATTTAAATATTGTACAATGTATATGTACTTCATGACACCCAATGCAATGAAGTGATAAATAAATGTTGATAAATGTCACTTTTTTTTTTTTTACATTAGGTATCTTGTTGACATCATTAAAATTTTATAGTTTTAAGAAATGTTCTTTAACTTGTGGCAAATGTGTGCATTTTTTTCTATATACATGTACAAACCAGCTCTTCTTTTTACGATATCCCCAGCTACCGATGCTGTTAATCTATCTTTGCGGATAGCATGCCACTTAGGATCGACACTCTGAAGACGGGTCATTTCTTCTATGTTGTGGCTCTCCTCAGCAGTTACACATATAGAGTCCAAACTGGTGCACTTTTTCTGATCTAAAACTGGATTCAATTCATTGACCATCAGGTTCTCAATAGGCTAAAGAGGGGAAATCTGCATCTAAGACATTCAGAATGAAATGGCTAGATAACTTTTGCTGGTAGCTAATTGGTGATCCTTTGGGATATTTTCCAAATCTGGTCTCAATCATGTTACATGTAGATGTATTGTGGTGTGAAGAGACCGACAACAAAAGACAGGTGTTATCTATGTCTGCTATTGCAGAACATAAATCAGATACAGGAGGCAGAGGTACTTTAATAGGATTGTAGAGGGTAGACCTTAATCCTCTTGGTTGCCTGTACGGTGATTTTGTGTCGTAGCCTACTACAATAACATCATCTGCTGTATTTCCCTTTACCTTTTCACCTCTGGGCATGTGCCAGGATTGTGGCAATGAAGTTTTTAAAACATCAGTTGGTATAGATCTGTAATTACTGGTCTTCATATGAGCTAAGCTGTACAATAAACCAGTTACATGGCCACACGTTCCCAATTTTCCAATTGCACATGAGCATTTACTCTCCTGTAGAATAGGTCCATCCAATAAAATGATCTGCAAAAATAATCATTGTTATACATGCATACATAATTACAAGCAGAAAATGCCTTTACATATATATATTAAATGTTTTATAAGTCAAAGGACATGTACATATAAGAAACAGAGATGTGGGGTGTACACAAATTACCATAAGACAGCAACCAAACTACAAACACAACCAAAATCAAATATAGAGGTCCATCCAGCTGTAATACAATGTGGCAAGCTTTTAAAAAAAGTTGTCCAGTCTATATAAAAGTTTCATTAATATTAAACAGAAACAATAATAAACTACTGAAAGATGTTGAGATGTATACAGTATCAATTCATGTTATATATATGGAGTAAACCATAAAATACTGTATCATAGAAAGCTCAAAGTTCTTAACTGGCTTGATACGAAACCAGGCTGTATTAAACTCTAAATGTCATGAATGTATGAATTTTTGCAAAAGTGAAATATTGCTTACAACATCAAATAGCAGTTAACACTGTCTATACTCCTTGTCGAGGATTCGAACCTCGATTTCTCATCAAAGATGGGTGTAATTGCCAATTATACTAACAAGGATTGTGTATAGATGTAATTAGTGTTAACATACTAAGAAATTATCACATAATTTTAAATAGAAATAAAAATTAACTGAAACACTTTCAATATATTTCTTAAATTTCATTGTGTGGCATCATAAGCCGTTGTAGAACTACTGAAATGTTAAAGAATAAAAATAAACATGATAAAAGAAACCAGATTAAAAATGGCCAAAAATAATCCTTGTGTAATGATCATATCAAAATTATTCATACATCTGCTTGTACTTTTCAGACAATTAAATTTGTTTTTCATAAACACCAGATTCTCATGAGTAACATGATTCATGAATAACATGAATAAGTAAAATTTAAACTTTTTACATAAATATAATTCGATTTGCCATTATCTATTGAATCTCCATTCTCGCACTAAAAACAGTCATCAATTGAACTTTTTTTGGTCTATCTAATTCTTTTTATAATAAAGATATACTCTCAGATGTTGATTTTATATCAAATATCATACCTCAATGTCATGTGGGCTTTCATTCTTTCTCTGTGACCTGTGGCACTTCCCTTTCACTAGGCATCCATTATCTACTTTATGCACTGAAAAAGACAAAGAAGTTCGTGCAAAATACAGGCAGTTACTCCTTATATACATGTATATTCATGTACTGTACATGTATGTATACAATCGTACCAAAACCTGTGTTACATGTAATTACATTGTATCAAGAAATTGAACAGTATTACAGTTTTTAATTACTTAAAGTCAAGTAATCAAACCTCTGTTAAATGTATATACATGTATGCTAGCAGTTTCAATTTATGAATGTCGTTTAAGGAGGGTTTGTCAGTTTGTGGCATATGGGCATACATGTACCACATCTCATTTTTATATATGTCTAATAAAGTTCCTAGTCCAAATAATTATGATGTCATGGAAGGCTATTTAAAATTTTTGCTTTGATACCTTCCTGCCAGTAAGACGCCAAAGAAAAAAAAAATATAATAGCCTTTCAAGATGTCATGATTATTTGGATTATAAAGTTCCATGAAGTCACAAATAACTTCAGCCACATCATACACATGAAGCTCTTCATCCTTTGTACAGATTCAATCCTTTTTATTAAATGGAAATTGTACATGTTGATTGCTAGTATATATTTGTAAAGTATAAAAGTAGTGGGAGGTAGAAAGTTTTATGTCTTTGTAAAGGGAGTCAGAGTCCCATCAGAAATATGGGAACTGTAATTTCGTTGATAAAGTCGCCTGAAGAATTCATAATTTTAGCGAAAAACATAGAGAAAAATGGAGGAAACAAATGGATGGAAGACGTTAGTATTTAGAGTATTTTTTCGTTAAAACTAGAGAAGAGGACAGTTGACACATGTACAAAAATGTAAATAAACACTTAAAGGCGGAAGTTGAACAAAAGGCAATAACTTACCAGTAATATTTGTAACGTACTTCTCGCTGAAGTACTTATAACCCTTTGATACTTCTTTAATTCCAAGACTCTGGCTACTGCCTTTAATTATATCTTCAACAAATCCAAATGTTATTGGTGGAACGATCGTTAAATCGTGTGTTCCACAACTGTCTTGTAAGCGATCTTGTTTATCGGCCATGTTGCTAGAATACGACCTTAACCTCGTTCTGATAATTATATGAATATTCATGACATCTCATTAAGAATGGAGTATGTAGCCTTATTTAGGTAAGTTTCAACGACTCATAGCTCGAATATAAAGATATGATTTGTACTTCCCCTCACGCATTCACGATGTTCTCAATCAGAACCGATCCCCTCACGCATGACTTAATGTAAAAATGTAGTTTTTGGAATAATTAAGACGTCTGACAATCCCGGACAGCGTACACGCCGCCAAAAACAACATTCATACCCATTGCCCTAAAAAAAACTAAATTTGAACTTGTAGGTCTGTAAATAGAACCATTTCAAAATTGAAATGTCACTTTTTTAGGCAATTTCTTCTGAGGCAACTGTTTTTGTAAGAGTTCAACTCTACGTACAACAGTAAATGATATATGTATTTCTTCGTTAAAGTATTCACCACAGCATAGCATTCTCTGATTTTCAATATTTTGATCAGTTGAATAAGAAAATTGAGATTTAGAAATGTACATACCTTTTGAAGCGGTGACAATTACTCCACTCAAGCACAACCGGAAAATCCTCTCACGGTTTTCATTGCAGAACCAAATGTTCTGCGTGTGTAGATTACCAGCCGTGTCAATATGTGTCACAATGTTTTGGGAATTTTGTCATCAATGCTTTTCAACCTTGTACTTGTTTCCCTTTTTTCTATTTTGATCTGAGTGTCACTGATGAGTATTCCGTAGATGTAACGCACGTATGGTGGCTTAAATTATAGGCCTTGTACCAACTATTAGCATGTCTAAATGTCCTATTATTATATTTATTTGTGTATTTTTCTGTCCTGAATGTTTTTGCATTTATTTGTAATGTAGTCCTGTCATGCAATCTTGTCATGTTAGTGTTATATTTAACATTGCCATCAAAGTGCGAGGTTTTGTCTTGCCGTAAAACCAGGTTCAACCAACCATTTTTATTCTTAAAATGTCCTGTACCAAGTCAGGAAAATGGCAGTTGTTATCTTATAGTTCGTTTCTATGTGTATTGCATTGCCGTTTTGGGTTTTTGTTGTACTTTAGTGTTTTGTTGTTTCGTTGTTTCCTCTTATAGTTGATGTGTTTAACTAAGTTTTAGTTTGTAACCCAGATTTGTTTTCTCTCAATCAATTTATGACTTGCAAACAGCGGTATACAACTGTTGCCTTTATTTAACACTAGTCATTTTTTTTTTATAGCTTACTGTTCGGTGTGAACCAAGGCTCCGTGTTGAAGACCTTACTTTGACCTATAATGGTTTTTCTTTTACAAATTATTACTTGGATTGAGATCATTCGTCACAATTCGGCCGATTCCGTGCCTTCATAGTAGCGAATTCACCCGAGGATTGCTGATTGGAATGGAGAGTTGTCTCATTAGCACTCATAACACATTTTCTTATATCTATATATGGCAATAATCTAGTGTATATTGTATGTTTATTTAAGAAGCTCGCAGTCGCATTTAATGCACAAAAAAACAATCTGTTATGAGCACACTTCTTAAGCTACTTTGTATCCACCAGTATTATTTGTTTGTTTTTGTTTTCCACATCGATATGTAAACACAGGACCAAAATTGTCATGTCAGTTTTTCTAGTTAAAACACTGAATAATATGCCTGTAAAATAGATTGCTAGATGTATAGCAGATATAAGTTAATCAATCTAATAATTGATGAATTTGATATACACCTTATGAAAAAAGTGTGAATTAGGAAATATTTCAAAATACAAGTTATCTCGACATGGACATTCTGGTCGTCGTCGTCCATTTTGGAACAATTCGGTGTTTAAACTTTATATAAAGCTCGGAATTCCTTATTTGTATTTATACATGTATCATTAGAAAAAGCGTTGATGGTACATCATACACATATGTTCATCACAAGGGGATATGAAAGTCGGTTTTTAGCAATTCAAGATTTTCGGTTATTGTTCTTCGTGGTTTTATAAGTATGAAGTAACCCCTGAGGTGCTCTTATGTAGCATGCTATAATATGTGAAACAAGTATTGAAAAGAAAGACATAAAATAACTCAATTGTAATGCTATGTTTTATTATTTCATTTTTCATTTAGGTTCATATAGTATCTTCTCATAAATAGCATGTCTTCTGATATCTTTATGGTACCAAAAACACTTGAATATAGAAACAAATGTTAATAGCGTCCATTGAAGCATAATTCTACTAGCATATTATTAGATAAGTACTCAATATAAAAAAATCATACGTCAATGAATGACATTAAAATGCATTTTCACTATTTATGTATAATCAAACTTAGAGGCGTATTAAAGGGGCACTAGCTGTCAAATCAATGTTCACAGATTGGACTCAAATCCTCATATTTGATTTATAATGGGATGGCAACGAGTATTCGAATACTCGGGTACTTGCTCGGAAGGCCGAGTACTCGAGTACAGTTTTAGTACTCGAATACTCGTTTCATATTATACATCTTGATATATTTCTCGTCACTTTTCCACTCACTTTTGTTGCGTTGAAATATCCCCTTCGTAATACTAAATAAAATCAATTGACCACATACATATGTTTATCCTGAAGATACTATTTGTTATGGTAGTATACCAGCAACGTCCTTTCCTTCTGAGGTAATTTTGTCAGATGCACTACTTGTAACAGAAAGCAAGAAATTCAAACAGTCTTCCGTCCGAAATTGTTGACTAGATCATATTTTTAACAAGAACAAAATCAAAGTGACCTGTTTTGAACCCTACGCAACTGATTAGAAACATTTTTACGGCGTTTGTACACGGACCAACACTTTCATTGATCAATAATTAACTCATCACAAGCCCTAAAAACTTACCTTTGTTTGCTTGTTTGTATGAAAACGTGATTGGTATGATATGTTCATTTAAACTAATTTAATTACTCTGAATTTGAAACTTAACTATTATTGTTTAATTTAAAATTTATAGATATGCGAAAGAACTAGAACGACACTCAAACCAAAACTGGGACGTATACCACTGCGGTGAATGCTATACACTCGGGACAAATTGTTTGTTGGCAACTAAGATAAGCTAAATTGATTTTTCATTTCGTTCATTTACATGTGTATTTGATAATTTGAAGAATATAAACAACTGAATTGACTGCCTACGTAACGTCTGAACAGCATCGAACTTCCATAAGAATAAGAACATGGGTTTCAAATTTTAAGTAGACATAACTTAAATAATGAGTCATTACAGATAATTTAATTAAAAATAAAGACATTTTTAATTTATTTGTTTTGTTAATTTGAATCCGAAATGATAAGTTAAGGCAGGTATAGTTTAGCGATATTAACATCTCAAGGAAAATAACAAAAATACCGAACTTTAAGGAAAATTCTACACGGAAAGTCCCAGCTCAGACACATCAACTGTCATATTCTTGACTTCGAAGAGGCATTTCTTATTTACAAAATCGTGGATAAAACTTAGTTTTATTGCTAGCCAAACCTCCACATCAATAACGATCACATAATATTCCAAATCAAATAGGAAGACAAATCGAGATAATAGACAAAACCGGACGGAAACGCATGAACTTCAGAACAAGAAGGGATATACCGACAAACCAAAGTTTAAGAATTTGTCGAACGAGTTTTCTGACAACAGCAGGACAGTGTCGTAATAACACAGCCACTGTATTAGGCAGTGCTTTTCATAACTATTATTTTTGTAGTACAATTTTAGCCGTAACAGGAGTTCCTATGGGAAATTGCATTGCAGACATTTACAGATATGCAACCTATAAGGTTAAATGACATGATATGGATAATTCCATTTCTTAACAAATGATAATCATTTTCTATTCGCTAAAGAGTTGGTGAAAATACTTACCGGTGCACTTGCTGCAACCCTTTGCATAACGAAACTTAACTTTAAGTTTTCACCTCCAGTCCTTTGACAATCCGAAGAATCGGACCATATTCTACACACTTAGTGCATCCATAATTAGCATTAACTGTCATATAAAGGGAATATTAAATATTTGATATGAAATGCTTAGTAAAGAGCATGTATCATGTGTATGTCAGCGTAAGCTGATTTAAGATTTTCGTACCTAAAAAAGAAATCTAAAAACATTATTTATTAAAAACGTCAATAGATATTACACGAATGAGTCATGATAAATGTGTTCCCTTATTTGTATGACAGGCCTAAATCAACTAAATACAAAAGGTGACAAAATCATACAAAATCTTACCAATTTTCAATTGTCAATAGAAAAACTTGACCTTTCTTTAGACTTTTTACCGCATTTGTAAAACCACAAGCAACACGACGGGTGCCACATGTGTAACAGGATCTGCTTACCCTTCCGGAGCACCTGAGATCAATCCCATTTTTGGTGTGGTTCGTATTGTTAAGTCTTTAGTTTTCTATGTCTTGTCTTCTGTACTATTTTTTGTCTGGTTGTCTTTTTAGTTTTAGTCAATACGTTGTCAGTTTATTTTCAATCTATGAGTTTGGCTGTCCCTCTAGTATCTTTCATCCCTCTGTTTAAGCTAGTGAAATATAGAGATTAGGTTATCCTCGAGGAGTTAAGCCTGACATTTCTGCAGTTTTTTTGGGGTTTTTTTTTTTTTATTAAAATAAATATAGCTTATCATGATAAGTATCTTACTTATTATTAGACAAATGTTTCATTGAAAAAATTACCTACCCGTGTTGAAAATAACGAAGATGTCAAAATTCGAAAACACAAGCGTTTTCTGTCTGCCATTCTCTTCTGGGATATCTCTATCTAGATATACTGTAATTTGAATCTATTGTATCGTACATACTTGTATATGTACCTCTAAAAACTAGCTCTGGTTTTTTTTTTGGTTTTTTTTTTAAGAAAAGGAAAACTGACAATTTGCAATAAACAACATCAGCGGCAGAAGATCTAAACAAAACTCGATTGAAATAAGATATCAAAGATAAAAATCAGTCAGACAGTATAGTTTATTTACTCACGAAAGCATATACAATCGTTTAATCAAAGATGAGCATGAATAGATACTTGTGCATGCGTACTATTATACTATTATATATTTGTTCACGTCATGGACATAGTAAAGTCCTTTGTTGAGTTTATAAATAATGTAATGAATGTTACGATACAAAAATCAAAGATTTTGTTTTTCTCTTTAAAATTTTGAACAGGAAGTGATTAATATTGAAAATAATAGTAGGTATTTATTTTCATATTAGATACCATTACATAATAATTTAAAATATCGTTTGACGACAGTTTCCTTATCCAACTAGGTAGATTCTCCCTTTTTGATATCAAGATACATCGGCCCAGCCAGAATTGTGTACCAAGTGTTGATAAAATTGAGAATCGAAATTGGAAACATTCAAAAGAGACAACAATCCAACCAAAGAGCAGACAACAGCCGAAGACCACCAATGAGTCTTCCGCGCAGCGAAAAAAATCCCGCCTTCAGATGGCACCTTAACATAATTGTGTACTAGTTCAGTGAATATGGACTTCACACTAAACTCCAAAACATATAGATAAACGAAAAATACAAAATAAGACTTACAAAGGCCATGGGCTCCTGACTTGGGACAACAATTCTGCGGGGATAAACAGGATTGACCACAGCAAGAGAGGCCATGGTCAATGTCCCCATCATTGCACGAAACCTGACAATAAGAGCCTTCATTGCCGTTCTTTTTGCACATAGAATTCGTAAAACCTGTCAAATAAAAGGCGATATGGTTAACATTAATTTTCCTTGAGAATGTCCTAAAAGCATGCATTATTTAGGTAATCATAATTTTATTCCTTGAAATAATTTCATTATTTTTGCGTCCAGTATTTTCCCTATCTAGAATATTTTTCGGGTTTCAAAGCATTATATTGTGCATTTGAATAGCAGATACAATATCAAAAATAGAGATACTCAATTTTATGATTTCATCAATGTAGATTTTCTTCCCTAATGTGTGAGTTGTCACTTTTTCATATTTCAGTCATAGTCTTGGTACTTCTCCCCTCTAGATCGAATATGGATTTTATTTCAGGTAGTCATATGTACTTATGTCCAGAAATTGTTGATAAGCGAAATGTCTAAAGAATTTATCAAAGATATATTACAGACTACTACGTACACTAGTGTATCGTGGTTACTTCATTAGTTCTAAATCTATATTTATATATCAGTGCTGGGTTGGTTTTATTTGTTATCACTTTTTTATTTAAATAGGATGGGCGATCCTCAATTTTATCAACACTCGGTACAACATGGCTGGGGCAATGTATTTTGATATTAAACGGGGAGAAAACACCCAGTGAGACCAGAAATTGTCGTCAAATTATATTTCAAATTATTATTATGTAACGATATCCAATGTGTAAATACGTATAGATTACGGCTTTCGTAAAAATCGTGCATGTGAGGATCATATATTCACCCTTAACAGCATAATAAAAAACAATCCTAATGTTATTGCCTCATTTATTGATCTAAAAAAGGCTTTTGATTTCGTAGATCGTGATATGTTGCTGTACAAACTGTTGCTTAATAATATTGATGGGAAAATATATAACTCTATTAAGAGTTTATATGTGCAAACAACCGCAAGTATTCGATTAAACAATAAAATGTCCGATTGGTTTTTATGTAACTCTGGTGTAAAACAAGGTGATAATTTATCTCCGACATTATTTTCTGTTTTTATTGATGATCTTGTAGATGAAATCAACCAACTTGGACTTGGTATTAATATTGGAGAATCGAAATTGTCTTTACTTTTATATGCGGACGATATTGTCTTGATGGCAGAGAATGAATGTGATATGCAAAAGATGCTAGATAAATTACATGATTGGTGTAAAAAATGGAGAGTCTTAATTAACACAGACAAGTCAAAAGTCGTTCACTTTAGAGCATCTCGCAAAAAACGGAGCGTATTTCAGTTCAGAATCGGAGGGAACATTTTGCAAATTACAGACAAATATAAATACCTTGGAGTTATTTTTAACGAGAAAAAAGATTATACATCGAATGCTGAAAATCTTTCTGCAGCTGGTGGAAGAGCACTCGGAGCTATTATATCGAAGATACACAGTTTAAAGAATTTGGTATAAAGACTTATGAAAAACTGTATGTCTCTTGTATTGTACCTATACTCGACTACTGTTCTTCAGTGTGGGGTTTTAAAGACTTAAATTGTGTCGACACTGTTCAAAACAAGGCCATAAGATACTTTTTGGGAGTTCACAAGTTTGCTCCAAAGCTGGCTATCAACGGAGATGTTGGATGGTTACCTTCAAAAGAACGTCGCTAATGTAATATGGTTAGATCTTGGAACCGATTGATGGATATGGACAATAGTAGACTTTGTAAAAGGGTGTTCCTATGGGACTACGAATTATCTACGAACAATTGGTCAACTAGTGTAAGATCAATAATGTCTTTAGTTGGTATGGATGATAACTTTCAACAAATGCTAAAATGTGATGTTACTAGCGTCAGAAACAATCTTATGGATATATGTGCAACAAAATTGCATACGAACTTATCTAACTTTCCAAAACTTCGTACATATAGAACTTTTAAATCTACATATTCAACAGAAACATATGTTAAACAAAATTTAAAACGTAGAGAAAGATCGGTACTGGCCCAGTTTAGATGTGGCATTCTTCCGCTAAGATTAGAAACAGGACGTTTTGTTGGTGAGCCAGAATACCAACGGATATGTAGAATGTGCGATTCCGGACATGTTGAAAATGAACTACACTTTCTGATTGAATGCCAATTTTACAATGGACTACGTAATAAATTATTCTCTGGACTTAGTGAAACCGTATTAAATTTGAATAACAGTGAAAAGTTAAATTTATTATTGTCAGAATATCCTCGAAATACAGCTCAATACTTAGAACATTCATTAACAAAACGCAGACAACACTTATATTTAAATAATTAACATGTATATATAATTCCTGAGACAATCTGAATTAATACTATATTATCTATATTTGAAGTGACTTATAGGTCCATTGGGCCGGGTGTAATTTAATTGAAATATTTCAATATTGTACATAATTTGTTATACACAATGTCACTATAATAAACATATTTGTATTGTATTGTATAACATGCCCTTTTCCATATTGGCCCTGGTATCATCATGAGACTCCCATATCGACCAGAGGCTAAAGCCGAGGGCCGATATGGGGCGAGGGATGATACCAGGGTCAATATGGAAAAGACATGTTATAATCTATGTATCACATATTTAAGTTCTGCAGAAAAGAGAAAAACGTTCTGATTAACGTCAAAAGTTAAAATCGAAACAGATTTATCACATTTTCCATATTTTGTTTTATCATTTACTGTATACAAATGTATTGTAACATTCAACTTATTTTTGAATATGGTACTACATCAAAGCAATAATTTAATTGGCATAACTGTGGCAAAGTTATTATCGTTAAGGACGCAATGACATTACGTCATTTTGGAATCATTGCACAATAACCAATAACCTCTTGTTTGCCCAGGGCAATTTTTATGTTATTACATATGCAAAACCTAACGTATTCGTAACAAATATGTGATACCTTTTCTTAGTTTATTATTATTATCAGTATAAATCACTTCCTGTTCAAAATGTCAAAGAAACACACATTGTTTTGATATTTGTATCGTATAATTCATTACATAGTTTTATTTGTCAACAAAGGACTTTACATGTCCATGACGTCTGTCTCTGTCGTGAAAAATTAGATAATAGTACGCATGCAAAAGTATCTGTTCAAGCCTATTTCTGATCAAACGATTATAGATGCTTTTGATTTTTAAAGTAAATGAATTGTTTACTCTCTGACTGATCTTCGTCTTTGATCTCTTATCTAATCGAGTTACTTTACATATTCTGTCGCAAAATTAAATGTTTTTTTCTTCTTCAAATTTTCAGTTTTCCCTTTTAAACAAAAAAAACAACAAAAAAAACTAAAAAAAAACAAAAGCGATTTTTAAAGGAAGATATATAAGTATGTATGACACAATAGATTCAAAGTATATCTAGATAATCTGGAGATACGTGTGGTACTTCAAGATTTAGAATTAAGACTAAATTCAATACCTCAACAGAATGACATATAGAAAAACGGTTATGTTTTCGATTTGTGTCATCTTCGTTATTTTCAACACTGGTAGGTTATTTATTTAATGCAACATTTGTCTTATAATGGTTAAGATATTTATCAAAATAAGCTATATTTATTTCAACAAAAAAATACAAATCTGCAAAAAAGGTCAAGCTTGACTATTCGTGGATAACCTATTCTCTATATTTTACTAGCTACAATTGGTGAAGTTTTTCTAGTGAAAGATTAAAATAGGTAACTTTCACAGGATTTTTGTCACCGTTTGCACTAAGGTGATTAAGGCATGTAATACAGACGAGCATTCTTATAATATCTTTTGACTTTTTTGTCAAATGTTTTTTTTCATATACATTTCCTTTTCTTGGCGTGTAAAACTTCAAATCATTTTACGCTGACATTCATGATCTTTGTTAAGAATTTCATATTAAATATTTAATATTCTCTTTAATTGACAGTTAATGCTAATTATGGATGTACGGAGCGAGGAGGAATATGTTCCAATTCGTCGGACTGTCCTATGAATGGAGGCGATCAAGAGAAACTCGAAGTTAATTGTTGCAAAGGAAAGGCTTGTTGCAAGTGCAACGGTAAGTATTTTCACTAACTTATTCGCGTGTAGAAAATTATTATCATGTTGTTTCAGAAATGGAATTATCCATATAATGTCATTTAACTGTAAATTTTGGAGCCTGCAGTCTAATGTTTCATCATAACCGTTGCTAATGTTTTTCCGTGTTATTCTGATTACAACTTCTATTTTGAATTAATTCACTTGTTGTTATTCCGGTGTGCATATTTGTTAGGATTTTGCTCATTATTAGGGACAAACATTGACCTACAATTATTTGTTACATTTCTCTGTGTCAATATTAGCCCCTGGTGGGTAGTTGACTTATTGGCAATAGTACAACCTTCTTTAGTAAATATAAAAAAAAGAAGATATGGTATGATTGCCAATTAGACAACTTTCCACACGATACAAAAGTAAAACAGAAATTAACAGCTATAACTCTCCGTACGTCCTTCAACAATGAGCAAAGCCCATAGTCAGCTATAAAAAGCCCCGAAATGACAATGTAAAACAATTCAAACGAGAAAACTAACGGCCATCTCTATTTAAAAAAAATTAAGTTTGCTTAAAAATCATTACAAGTTATTGTCCCTTTTGTATTACACTTCCGAAAATAAAGCTTAAATATTAAAATTCAAAAATAATAATTTTCAGTAAGTTTTCCTGCAGAGATCTTAAGCTGTTAAGAATCAAAATGAATTATAGATAAAAAAGAAACACACGTTTTTAAAAGAAACACTTGGCTTTTTCACTTATACCATTTTTGCTCTAATAATTATTGAAATCTGACTTATTTTTTAGATATATTTTGACTTGTATAAGTCCCAACTTTTTTTTTAAATTTTTTAAATTTTTTTTTAAATAAATTGGGTTTTTTTTTTTTTCTCTTTCAAGTATGATGACATAACTCAATTCGTGTCTATCTATTGGTGTCAGACTGACACCATAAAGTGTATTAATTAATGTACGCCCAATTATTATCTTTACAAGTTTAATGTTTCAATCTTTGATTATATTTTCAAAACTGAAGATACGTGTCCATCAGGTTCGTCCTGTATTCCAAGCAACGCTACGTGTGATGGTGGAAATGGCATAGTGGATCCTTCATTGTGCTGTGGTGATCAAGTCTGCTGCACACCATGTAAGTTGGACTTACATAAAATAGATAATTGTATCAAAATGCATGATCTTCTTGTTTAATTGATAACAATATAAACTTTAAAATCTATAACAAATACAAAGTTTTACAAATGCAAAAGTATTTGAAATTCCTAAATTAAAACCAAATGTTCTAATTATTTGTAAATCTATACAACAAAAACGAAACATTACCACAGCAGTCTTTTTCTTTATATATTTCGCCCCTCCCTTTTAATTAAAAATGCGATAATCAAATAAAATCAATCCAGCACTGATATATGGATTGATTTTATTTGATTATCGCATTTTTAATTAAAAGGGAGGGGCGAAATATATAAGGAAAAAGAATGCTGTGGTAATGTTTCGTTTTTGTTGTATAGATTTACAAATAATTAGAACATTTGTTTTTAATTTAGGAATTTCAAATATATTTTATATATATATATATATATAGAATGAAGTAGAACTAATGAAGAAACCATGATACACTAGTGTAGTAGTCTGTAAAATATCTTTGATATATTCCCCCGAAATTTTTCTTACCAAAATAAACCACAACCATTTCTGGACATACTAAACTCGATAAATATTCCTGATAGCGATAAACCTGGATGCAAAAATAATGAAATGTTTAAAGAATAAACTTGTGGTTATCTGAATAATGCATGCTTAAATGAAATTATCAAGGACAATTAATTTTATCCACATTTCTTTATATTTGACAGGTGTTGAGAATAATGGATGTACTAACCGTGGAGGAATGTGTTCTGATTCTTCTGACTGTCCTACGACTGGAGGAGAACAAGAAAAACTAGAAGTCAATTGTTGTCAAGCAAAGGCTTGTTGCAATTGCACCGGTAAATATTTTCTTCAACTTATTCTCGATGAGAAAATATTATCATTTTGTTTAAAGAAAGTTAATTATCCATATAATACAAGTTAACTCCAAAGTATGGAGCCTGTAGTCTAATATTTCTTTGTTACCATCTTGAATGTTTTTGCCATGTTAATCGGATTATACACCCTCTTCTTGTTTTTGAATTAATTCGCATGTTTTATTCCGATGTTCACATGAGTCATGATTTTGCTCATTATTATGAACTTACATTGACCTACAATTGTTATTTATATGTATCTGTGTCAATTGGCCTCTGTTGGGCATTTGTCTAATAGGGCAATAGAACAGTCATCTTCAGGTAAGTTTGGTTTAGAATCGTTACAAGTTATTGCCTCTGTTTATATAGAAATCGTCTAGCTTTTTTCAATTAACTAATTTGTGAAACTGTAACACTCTGTTGTTTAGATGCGGGTGCAAACCTCTTCATTACTTTCATGTGCATAATTTAGAACTTTTCGTTACATAGTTACATGTGCAGCTAAAAATCCTACTGTTGATTAAAAAATAAATGATGCAAGCTATACTTTATTGTAGTTTTAACCTGGGTAGGCATTATATTCGTGATTTGTTTTTGCCTGAGCCATAGTGAGGGCTAACATAACACGAATATAATGCCAACACATGTTAAAACTACAATAACGTATAGCTGGCATCAATTATTTCGATTCTGATTAGGACAATTAAAGTAATTTCTATGTCCGATGTGTATAAGTGTAGATCGTTTTTGTGTATGCTATTCCATGAACCTCCATTGTTTGTGTGTAAAGAAGCAAACAACTGGCACTGTGATTTTTCAGAGGGAGAAGTTGGAACAGCCAACATGAACGGGTGTTGTATCTAGGTCAAATATGTCAATTTCGGAATACAACACGTTACAATTATAATAAATGAGTTAGTAACAACATGTGCATCATTTAAAAGTATAGAAGTGTTTTAAGTTAATGAAATACATTAAATGCATGCCAATTTAACAAAATTCATTATTCTGCAGAAGTCAAAATACGCACGTGCAAACAAATTTTATTGGATTTAGAGCATGGATTTGTTCACAAAGCGAAAGAAGCACGTCATATTAGAATGGTTCTTTTAATTTATAATCTGTACCTATGTAAACTTTGTTTGAAAGACCTTTGTTACATATTCTTAAATCGCGTAGTTTGTTCTATGTCTAATTGAGAGAAAAAAAAATTGACATTCATCCTCACGCCTAAAGCATATGAACTATTGTTCAGCTTTTCGTTTTGACACTTATACAACATCACTGCACCACACTTTATAAGTAATGTTTTGTTGCTTTTTTTTCTGTGCATTTTGTATCTTTTTAGCCATGTGCTATTAGTGTTTTTATATTAGCTCTAAGAGTGGGTTTTTTCAACAACATAACATGTTGTTAAATCGTAACAGTAAATGTTTGCAGAAGTTAGTCAAGCGGAATTATACTTACGAAAATAATGTTCAAATATTAAAATTTGATAATAATAATTCTTATCAAGTTTTTCCTTCAGAGATGTTAAGACGATACGAATCAAAATGAAATTCAAACTTTATTTAAACAAATGTTCATGCATGGAGTCGTCGATTCATTATAAATAATACTAGTTTATAAAAAATAAATAAGTGGTTTTTACTTTTATTCTACTTTTGCTCTAACAATTACTGAAATCGGACTAATTTTTGAGAAATATTTTGACTTGATTATATGGGAGTATTTTTTTGCAAACATCATGGCATAAATCAATTTATGTCTAACTATTGGTGCCAGGCAGACGTCGTAAAGTGTATTTATTAATGTTCGCCCACCAATTATCTTTACTAGTTTTATATTTTAATCTTTACCAAGTCAGGAAAATTACCATTGGTATGTCATAGTTCGTTTCTGTGTGTGTTACATTTCAGTGTTTCTGAGGTGTCGTAGTTCTCATCTTATATTTGATGTGTTTCCATCAGTTTTAGTTTGTAACCAGGATTTGTTTTTTTCTCAATCGATTTATAAATTTCAAACAGCGGTATACTACAGTCTTTATTTACTCATATTTTCAAAACTTTAGATATGTGTCCAGAAGGTTCATCCTGTATTTCAAGCAACGCTACGTGTGATGGTGGAAATGGTACAGTGAACGCTTCATTGTGCTGTGGTGATCAAGTCTGCTGCACACCATGTAAATTCGACTGATATAAAATAGATAATTGTATCAAATGCATGATCTTCTAGTTTAATTGATAACAATATAAAGATTAAAATTCATAACTATTGCTCAGTTTTACAAATACAAAAGTATTTGAAACTCTCAAATAAAATCATATATTCTAATTACTTGTAAATGAAAACAACAAAAAAGAAACATAACCGCAGCAGTCTTTTTCTTTATACAGTTCGCCCCTCCCCTTTAATTAATAATACGATAACCAAACAAAACCAATTCAGTACTTATATGTAGATATCTATATATATAGAGAGAGATTAAGAGCTAATGAAGTAAGCACGATACTAATGTAGAAATCTGTAAAATATCTTTGATAAATTCTCCCAAAATTATTCTTACCATAATATATCAACCATTTCTTGACATTAGTACATATGATTGCCTAAATTAAGTACCTTTATCTTTTACATTTAACCTTCCATTCAAATGCACACTATAAAGACGCTGAACCCGAACAATATTCCAGATAGCGAAAATAATGGATGCAAAAAATAATGGAATGTTTTAAAGAATAAATTTATAGTTACCTAAATAATGCATGCTTAAATTAAATTATCAAGAAAAATTAATGTTTTCCATATTTCATTTTATTTGACAGGTAATGCGAGTTTTATGTGCAAAACGTATGGCGCTGAAGGCTCCTACTGTCAGGATACTTGCAATTTTGAGGACACTACCCAAAGCCAGTCTTGCTGTGGTGGACAATCTTGTTGTGCTCCCAACCCTGTTATTATCCTGAATTAATACCAATCGGTATATCAATCTAAATGGAAAAATGAACTAATAAAACATAGCATAACAATTGAGTAATTTCCTGTCTATCTCTTTAATATTTGTTTCACATATTATAGCATGCTTCATAAGAGCAAATACAATTATGCCATAATCTAAGTGCTCCTCAGAAGTCATTTCAAACTTATAAAACAAAGAATTCCAGTTCTATGCTAGCTAGAAACCGACCTTCAAATCCCCTTGTTATTAACATATTTGTATAGTGTATCATCAACGCTTTCTTTTGACACATGTATGAAAATGACAACTCCGAAGATTTGGAAAAGTTCCAACACTGAATTGTACAAAACGGACGAAGAATGAAATGTCCATTTTAATGTTACTTTACTTGTATTTTAAAATAGTCATTTTAATTATCATTATTATCATAACAACAAAAGAAGGACGAAAGATACCAGAAGGACAGTCAAACTCATAAATCGAAAATAAACTGACAACGCCATGGCTAAAATGAAAAATACAAACAGACAAACAATAGTACAGATGACACAACATAGAAAACAAAAGAATAAGCAACACGAACCCCACCAAAAACTAGGGGTGTGATATCAGGTGCTCCGGAAGGGTAAGTAGATCCTGCTCCACATGTGGCACCCGTCAATATTAGAAAATTACGTATTATGAAATTTTTGTCGTAATAACTTGATGAACATCAGATTTTTCTCTATAGCCGTGGTCTTTCAAATGCTCCAAACAAGCTATTGTCGAGAACATTATACAAAATGATGATGAGACACATCTTTGATTATCAGTTGCAATTTGTAAATAAAGCTGTTTCTCAAACCAAGCCTCTTTTGGGGAGATATAGATAATATTCATAGATAATTAATTTCGTTTACATACTGGTTCCCAGTTATGATCTCGATGTTGCATCTCATAGAGACATTACTTGGGAATCCTGGTGGAGTTTTAATTCCCTTAGTGTATCACCAGCCCAATAGTCAGCACTAGTCAGCACGTTTGTGCTGACATGAATTATCATTGATATGTGGTACAATAAAAGCTGCAAAAGTTGACAGTTTACACATTTTTTCTAGGGTCAATAATACTTATATTTGTTAAGAGTACTACGTCAGAATAAAATGTCAGTATTCACCTCAAAAGCTTACAAAACCTTTAAACGGACTTATTAAGAAGGGATAGGGATATTGTTACGATACTTTGTCAGGTCATTAAAGATTGCATATCTTGGCTTAAATATTGATTCACTTATAGGGTCTGTGCATCGGACTAAACACATTTATTTGAAAAACAGTTGTTGGCATGACGCGGGTTATGTTCTTCTCATATATTTTATGATAGTATTATACTAAACCCCTAACGGGAGGGATTGTACCTGATATTCATATGATGAAGACATAATCTTTCAATCAGTTGATTTGAGGTCTGGAGCTGGCATGTCAGTTAACTGCTAGTAGTCTGTTGTTATTTATGTATTATTGTCATTTTATTTATTGTCTTTTGTTACATCTTCTGACATCGGACTCTGACTTCTCTTGGACTGAATTTTAATATGCGTATTGTTATGCGTTTACTTTTCCACATTGGCTAGAGGTATAGGGGGAGGTTTGAGATCTCATAAACATATTTAACCCCGCCGCAATTTTGCGCCTGTCCAAAGTCAGGAGCCTCTGGCCTTTGTTAGTCTTGCATGATTTTTAATTTTAATTTTTTGTGTATAATTCGGAGTTTAGTATGACGTCCATTATCACTGTACTAGTATACATATTTGTTAAGGGGTCAGCTGAAGGACATCTACGGGTGCGGAAGTTTCCCGCTACATTGAAGACCCATTGGTGGTGTTCGGCTGTTGTCTGCTCTATGGTTGGGTTGTTGTCGCTTTGAAATATTCCCCATTTCCTTTCTCAATTTTACGATAAGACCCCTAGCTGAAGGACTTTTCCGGGTGCGGGAGTTTCTCACTGCATTGAATTTCCAATGGTGGACTTCGGCTATTGTCTACTCTTTGGTCGGGTTGTTGTCTCTTTGACACATTCCCCATTTCCATATTCGATTTCATAACTAAAAAAAACGTAAAAAATTGCACATACAGAATTAAGATATATTTTTGACCCCAGATTAGTTTTTAACTTGACAGTGGTACCGCGTACCGTGAATGATGGATCATCAGTCAATGGATCTTGACTGGGTAGTCCGTCAAATTTTGTAAACAATTTCTTACTCTTACACACGAATACAACACAAAACACTGACATTGCTGTCAATGTTTTTTCAAAAACTAAAAGTGAAAATATGTAACTTGTATTGTAAAATATGCATTCAGATGCCAATGAACACGACATTAAATGGAGAGCTTGTCTGTAAAACGACAATTACTTATAGTTCTTGTACATACAAAGAACTAAATAAAAAGGTACTGGTAGTATTCAGGTAGATATGATATACATATGATGTGGTATAAGTGCCGATGAGACAACTCTCTATCCAAGTCACAATGTATAAAATGTAAATAATCATAGGTCAAAATACGGCATTCAACACGGAGCATTGGCTGCTAACACCGAACAGCAAATTATAAAAGCCTCAAAATAACTAGTGCAAAATGATACAAACAGGAAAACCGACGGTCTTATTTAGGGAGCTACCATTTGATTTTTATGGGGGGGCTAAGATGAAAAATTTTGTCCTGCATTTTTTTTTTAGTTGTAATCTCTGTCCTGCCTTTTTATTTTTCACTCTATTCGGTCCTGCCTTTTTTTTTTTAGTTTATCCTGACTTTTTTTTACCTAAATTGCCATCCTGACTTTTTTTTTGCAAGTGTCTCACAACGAGAACAAATAACAACGGAGAAACTAGCACACTAAGATACTATGCAACAAGATAAAATCATCAACATTCGCCAATTTAACACCTTCTATGAAAATCAATTTTTCATAATAACTTGATAAGAATATCAGACCTTTCTCGTTTGCCTCCGTTTTTCACACGCACCAAGATATTGTCTAGAAATAAACTCCTCATAGAAACAGGGTTAAAATTTTATAATATATAATAACTTAATTACAATGAGACCAATCTTTGACTACTTTGATGCAATTGATTCCTCTTGCACTTTACTAGTTTGATTTTAATATACTTGAGAAAAAAATCAGAGGCCAACATCATTATTAATTACCACTGCAATCAAGATGATAAAAGTGAAACTCTGTTAGAGGAGATTAGTATATCTACTGATAACAGTCAACGGCAAATGTATCGTACCAATTAAAAAAATATATGGTCATGGCAAACTTCTTGCACAATAAATACCTCTTTGTCATCGTAAAACAGCACACTTTGACTTAAAAAGAAATATTAAAGAGTACAACAACTGATCCAACAGGGTTATGAGGGTTACACTACTTTAGCAATTGAAGGTCATCATTTCAAAGCTATTGATCAATACGAATTGTATATGTCTAAACTCACAAAAGACATATTTCACATTCATATATTATAAGATATGAGTCGTCTGATTTGCAAACCGATTATGTTCCATAAGTGTTATGGTTCGCATTCCGGATGATACATGCATAGTATGAGTGAGACTCACAGTTACTTTCTTGAGTACATGCGATTCTCACATTATTGTTATCTTGTTTTATTTCGTCTCCCATTTTATAATACCATTAGAACTATCATATGCTGCAAATAGAATTTAACTTTTTTTCTACATTGGCTAGAGGTATAGGGTTGAGATCTCAAAAACATGTTTAAACCCCCGGCAATTTTTCGCCTGTCCCAAGTCAGGCGCCTCTGACCTTTGTTAGTTTTGTATGGTTTTTAATTTTAGTTTCTTGTGTATAATTCGGAGTTGAGTATGACGTCCTTTATCACTGAACTAGTATAGATATTTGTTTAGGGGCCAGCAAAACAACAAGTTTTCTAGATACATTGAAGACCCATTGGTGGCCTTCGGTTGTTGTTTGCTCTATGGTTGGGTTGTTGTCGCTTAGACACATTCCCCATTTCCTTTCTCAATTTTAGTATCCTAAGAATTAGTGTTAAACAAATCGCCTGCCACTCAACATCTTCGCTAGCCAAGGGGTACAATCCACTCCCGTGAAGAGAACAGGGTTGGCTCGTAACCATTGGCTAGCGAAGATGGCCACTCAATTGTGTCAATTTGTCACCAGGGAAGAAAATGTTTTTAAAGTGTATCATTTGATGAAATGTGTTCATATATGGGCTAATAATTCCTATTTCATAATGCATTTTTCACACACTTCACGATAGGGTAAAACATATTAAAATTATAAACTAATACTAACGTTCTCAAGATTTTAGTTGATCATTACATAATCTAAGGCTTGTTCACATTGAGCTAAACTTGGTGTTGTGTTAGTGAGTTAAACTAAACATTATTACATTCCCATTGATAAAACTCAACGTTTAAATGTAGTTTAAATCATATTATGTCTGCATGCAGTCGATAGTAGATGTAGGCCTTGTGTAGGTTAAGTGTACACAAAACTAGGCATTCAGAACTTTTAATTTTCCGATGTAAATTTAAAAATAAACGATTTTTATATAAAATTGATACTTATAACACTTATTAATAAAGTTCTTTACAGAAATGTTTATCTAATCTTGATATATTTATTTGTTATAAAAACACTTTACGTAGCCTTAATAACCCCTTATCAAGACTCATCCATCATCATTGCCGAACACATAATTCATTTGAAATGGTCTTCCCGAATCGACTGGACGTACACACTGACAGAAATATTTGACACTGGTCTTAACTCAAACACCGATTCACTCGTAAATGCATTACTGAAAAAGAGTGAGGTTAATTGTTTGTTTGTGTAGTATCTCAGACCCGTTAAAATAAAATTAGAAATAAAAAAAAACATTACTCCTTCCCTTTGTCAAATACTCCTTTTAGAAAAAATACCATTTGAAACAAACAGAAAAGATAGAAATGTAGTGATCCTCAACATCGCAATTCTGTTTCTTCGTCTGTAAGCACGCTGATGCAGCCTACGTTTTAATGCGTAATCGAGACATCTTTAAACTGCTGCAAATCATCCACAATTACTTTCTTAAAAAAGACCACTTAACTTTAAAAAAAAAGGGGGGGGGGGGGGGGGGGTTCTGAGTCAGAATTTTTTCTCGCGCGAAAGTTTATATGTAGTTGTTTTTCGATGGTACCAATTCAATATTTAACACTATAATGTATGGGGAAACTGTGGATTCAGAATATTTGTTCATTCTATTCATCTGTATGACCCGATTTCTTTTTAAATCAAATTGTGGGAAAATCCATCCTCTTGTTTTTTAAGTCAAGTGGTCGTTCCCTAACTGCTAGAAAAGTTGTTCGAAAATTTGAATTTGGCTCTAAGTAATGAACATTTAAATGACATATAGTTTACAAGTGTGAACAAATTTAATGTGAAACTAGTGTACATTACATTAAACCAAATGTAAACATATGTAATGTACACAGCGTTTGGTGTGAACATGGCCTAAGTTTACATGTTAATTAAATCATAAGTTACATATTTCACTTATATTAGTTATCAGTTGTTTACACCCTGGCCATTTGTTCCCGTATTATTTATAAATGTTGAAATATTCTAAACACAAAGCTTTCCCTACCCCTCCCATAGAAAGACTATGTTGTATATCATTTCGGAATTTTCTCTTTTTAATATGCTTTAGCTTCTTATTTTATTTGTTCCACCAACTTTTTTTTATTCGAGTACCACTATTGAGTCTTATGCACAAAACTTTCATTTAGTATGCGTTATGGAATTAGAAAAGTTACGCCTAGATAATAAATAGTGAATAAAGTTCGATTGTTCTTATTTGTTAGTATTAGTCTAGTCAATCTGTTCTAAATAAGGGTCAACCTCAAACTAATTGCAACAAAAGATTTTAATGGTAAAAACCAAAGTTTATATACATATACATCACATAGTAAAAATATACAAAAATATATTTTGCGGAAAAGGGTCATTTTGGGGTAAAAAATGAGATTTTGAAAGTAAAACTGCGGAAAATTGGGAAAACTCTAAAATCCAGTGTTTTTTTAACTAATGCTGATTTTTTTTTCTCTAGAATGCAGAACCTTAATGAATGAATTATTAAAAGATAGTGAGACATTTATCTGCAATCAATGTGTTTATATATTATCATTATCATACTGAAAAACATCATAAAAAACAGCTAAAACCGGGAAAAATCAAAGTTTTAAGATTTTGATTGGTTTTTTTTCGTTTGAAAGCCGAATCCTACTATTTGTCATATCTAACCATAATTAAACTTTTAAAACTGGATTTAGCTTAATAATATCTCTTTATCGACTATCAAAGTATGTTTGTTGTGTAATGTAATATAATGCATTTGATGAATTTAGTAATCGAAAATAAAATTGTTGAAAAATTGATTTTTTTTAAATTTTTTACCAAGAATAGTTTAGTGATTGTCTAATGATAAGTCAACTTTTTATCAAATTTAGCAACAACAGACAATTATACAGTCAAGTGTCCTCATTTTCTTCAACATCAAGTTCCTCTAGTTCGAGTTTGGAATTTGAACAATTTATTCCCCTGCACTCCCCACAACCACTGGAGCAAGGGATGCCATTCTTGCGGCAGCTACACCTACGGTTGTCACAATCAGTCTTGCAATTACAATGAATTATCTTCAAAAGGAATTCAGGTGCTGGCTGCTTTGTCATTTCGATTGGGAAGAGTTTTTCATTTTTCAAAGTCCAACCCCATTTCAGGGGGTCCATTTCCTCTGCTGTTTTCCCCTCCAGTACTGACACTGAAGATAAACTCGCATCGAATGAAACTTTGCAGCATCAGAAGTAGGTGGGAGAGTCTGAACTTGCACTATAGATGATCTGTTTAGTGCCATCGTTTTGGTGGTGAACTTTCTCCAACGCAGTATGTTTAGTCCTTCTAAGGGCATGCCGCCATACAAGTTTACAAGTGCCTCTTCACCAGCTTTGCAAACGTCATCTTTTCCCATTGACTCCATTAAAAAAACTTCTCCTTGAGTCTGAAGATGACGGTCGGATTTTATTTTCTTTAATACGGCAGGTTTACCTATTCCATGCAATCGGCTTGTTGTGTCACAACCAGTAATGGCATGAACAAACGGAAGTTGATGGCATACCTCTTCACCAAGAACTTGTTGTGTTTTTTGTATATTCCAAACCTTTGAATTTTTCATCGCACTTTGCTTGTCCGTGGTAAAGAATATGCAATGAGAATTCTTTTCTGCAAGATGACAAAGTAGTATCAACAAGTCAGTGTCTTCTCCGTATATCACAACTTCTTGTCTGGTTGATTTTTCTACAGCTGTCCTTACTATAAGTAAATCTGCATCTTCCTTGGCCTGTATTGTTTCGATGCTATGTTCTTGAAATATGTCAATCAGCATTTCAACAAATCTTTGTTTGTTAGATTGGTTTAAGAGAAATGTTTCTTTCTTAACTCGTAGTGGCATGTCTCTCGTGAATGTGATTGTGTTTGATTGTATTCCTTTGCTTCTTCTCAAGTGAGTGATGTCTTTTGTTGATGAACTATCATAGCCATCCATGACTACCGTTGGGTTGGAAAATCGTTTTCTGATATGATCTATATACGTCATACAAATTTGAGAAAATGTCTGACCTTTAATCCATGGTATTCTATATAATAGAGATCCTCCGTCAATGACATGAACAATATTAGTTTCTGGTAGTTCTTGAGCTTGACAGTCACCCATGTTCCAAATAGCGTCTGCAAGTGTTGCTTTTGCTGCTTGCTTTGGAAGACCATTAGCCTCAAATAAAGAAGATGGAAAACTTGATAGTTCGTATTCAAACAGTTCTGCTGTATTGTTAAGTGAGTCTTGTCCTACTGCTGTAAGTCGTTGAAACATTAGCTGAGGATCGACTTGTGGCTGTTGAGAGATATTTGAGCCTGATGGTCGTTTAGCGTCAAGTGTAACAATTTGGTCTTTCTTCTTAAATGAAATTTCTGAAACAAGATTTCCAGCTAAAGACTCTATAATTTTATCGCCGACTGTCTTTGCTTCGTCTGCATTTGCATCGCTATCCGCTACCATTCCAGTTTCGATGTTTCTTAGTGTCTTGTCATTTGTGAAAGGATTACGCTCTGTCAAGAATTCAGTGAGCATATTTGAATCTTTGTTGTCTCTTTCCATTCTAGTTTTGCTGTTTTCAATGTGCTGGTCACTAGTTTTGTATCCCGTGCCAGTTAACTGCTGCATGGCATGATTGTATTCGGCTAAAGTTGGTATAGACAAGAGCCATAGTGTTCTTTGGACTTCTCCCATACCTCTGCCTCTAGTTAACCCTCCTGTTGACTTTACGCTTCTCATAAGCACTTGCTCTATCACCAAATCTGTCGACAAGCCAGCCCAAAATCGGTCACTTCTTCGAACAACATGTTTACCATTCATAAAATGAGCATGGATATCTGGATGGTCAGATTCTAGGTTCTGCATCTGAGAGAGGTAAAAATAGGCAGATTTAGTGTACAGATTGTGGCCTGAAGCTGCCAAATATGGTAGCATTTCCTTCAGTGTTGATAAATGTAGCAGCCAATCCCCGGTTCTTTCTGCAATTAGGAAACGTTTTAAAATGGCCACCATGTCTAGAAATGAAAGCCAAAGTTTAGATGTCCTGGATTGTTTTAGCTCATTCCGTTTCTTTTGTAGTAATTCTTGTACGGCTTGTAAAGTTTGACTCTTAAGTGCGTTTTGTAGAGAGATTTTCTCTTCGTGTAAGTGTTCGTATAATTCACAAGCTTCCGTTAGCAGTGGATGTTCAATACTTGGGGAATGATTGATTTCGTTTTCATGTTCTTCTAAAACGTTATGCCCAAAAATTTCATTTGTCATCAAAGTGTGAAGAGCTGTGTCAACGAGCATGAATCCACGGACAGCACGGGATACGGCTTTTCCATATAACATATGTGTTACTGCATTAGGTGCATAAATAAGTTCAAGTACTTCTTTCAGGCCTGAGCCCGACATGATCCGCCCAATACTGCCCAGAAAACTCATCTGTGTATGAAAACCACCTAATCGTACAATAATGTTACTGCATTCTTCTCCACTTGTGATCATGATAGATTTCCAGTAGAGTGGTTGATCAAATGTGATTACTGGAGTTCGTCCTTGACGAGAGGCCTGTTTTGATACGAACATAAGGGTGGAGAAGATGCAGCTCATATCACTTGGATTTAGGTCAATCATAGGCAAAAAAGTAACATCAGAGACACCTGTACTGCTACCTTTCTGAAACATCTGCATTGTTCCTGACCATTCAGGAATAGGGGACTTTAATTGCCTTGTCACATGTCTTAATGCATCGATTCGCCATGAGTTGTTGAACACTCTGCCTTTCAAACTTTGAAGTTCTGGAAATTTCAATGATGCAAAACCTTTGTGTTTATCTGCATTGTAGTAATACATGTTGATTTGACCACATGCTAGTATTTCTTCTGTTGTAACATCTAACCTAGGAATGTGAATAGGTGCTTTTTCTATGCCTGGTGTAATACATGAAATTATCCCCATACCATGAAAGGTATTGTTTCCGTCAACAGTACAAAGGTTGTGATCTACGTTGTCAGCCACGTATTGGAGACAATGTGATTCATCATAATGATTTGATGTGTTTTCTTGTTTCGAGATTACAGCAGATGTTTCAAATTTCTGAACCTCTGAATATGACGAACAGAAACCCATGTTGCTTAGTGTATCAACTAAAAATCTTGAGCCAAACATATGATGCATCTGTATGGCAAGTCCAAGCTGCAGTGGTTCAATTACAAGTCTAGGTCTTGTTGCTTGCATGATGGCCTGTCCTATCGAACTTATTTTCAATGAGGCATCCTTTTCCGAAAATAAAATTTTCAAAAATACAGCCAAACTTTCGGGAATGTGTTTTTCATGTGACAAAATATCGTTGTTGCTTGGATAATAATTCTTGTCCACTGGCATAGATCTAATTTCGGATTTAATAAGTGCTGCTGCTGTTTTTAACAAGAAAAGCTTGCTGTCTTCGTCTGATTTTTTTAGCTGAGATTCTTTATAAAAGTTGTGAATTATAGTAGACGCAGTCTGTCGGAATGTTACTACATTTGGTTTTCCATTAAGCTCTGTTATTAAAATTGATGATCCATAATGTTCTTGCACCTTCTGCTTCATGTATGGTTGACTATATGCTTCATCACCACACAAAGCTTTCATTCGATCAACTAGGTCTTTGATGGTTAATTGTTCATCGTCGTTATCTTCCAAAAAATCAAGCACTTTTAAGAAATGTTGGTCATTTGTATTTGGTCTGCCTCTTTTTATTTGGCTCTTGTCTGACTTTGGTGAAAATAGCTGTGGTACATTCTTTCCAGTTCTGAAGTTTGTGCTGCAGGAGCTATGGTATAATGCGTCAACTGCGTGTAAATCCCGTGCAAACTCTATTCTTCCTTTGACTTCGGTTGCCCATTCATCTTTTCTTTCAATGCAAATCTGCTCTACGGTTGTCTGAAATTCCGTTGTTTGAACGGCATGCACGTCAAATAATTTTCTTTTAGCTGTTGTTTCAATGGTAGAATTACCACAAAATAAGCAGTCTTCTTGAAAGCTGAACTGTTTCTCTGACCGAAGTGTAGGTGGTGTAGCTAGCGGTGCTGGTGATGTAGATTTTCTTTTTAATCCTTTGATGACGAGTGGATTTACGTAAGAACGGCGGCAGTGTAAATGCACAAGCTGACCTGACCTGGCAACAATAGTGTCTCCTCTTTCTATACTTGCATTATTGATTCCAATACTGCCCTTTTCTCGTAGTTCAACAGTCTTGCTTCCATTTTGTATATCATCATTACATATTATGCAAGTATCCATGTTTTCTTTATTTCAGCAACCTACAAAATATAACGAAACTCATAAATATATGTTTTTTGATTGTTACAAATTATGCAGATTTATGTAAATACTACTAATATACAATCAAAATTATGGTGGTTTTTTTTTAAATAATTATTTTTCTAAATACTAAATTGTTAGTTCCATCTAACTGTAATTTACTAATAATAAAACATGATTCATAGAAAATCCATATCAGTCATTTTCGCTACGAATATTAATGATATTTAGCCATTAATATTTTTAAATATATTTCTCTCACTGAAATATCACTATGGATCAATCTCTCTTTTGTAAAACTGTTGAAAAGTTATTTCATTTAGTAAAGTTATATCGTTTTTCCTTTTTTTCCCCTGAGTTTATAGCATAATACGAAATATGTCAAATAATGACATGTTTATGTTAATTCGGCGCTTCGTACTTTTTTTTCCCGAAATAGGGGAGTTAGGAAAAAACAGTTTTATCGTATTTTAATGCGTTCTTTGTAATGTATTTTGTTTTTGTTTATTAATTTCTAGGTTTATATACTTAGAAAACGTAGCAGTTCATTTTATTTACGGCTATATTTATGAAAACAAAATATCAAATATCAAAGGGAGATAATCAAAATTCGCGGAGTAGAATGTCTTTGTTTTGATTAAAGTTACGCATATATTTGGAATAATGTAGTGTGTATTGGTTGCAGATTTATTTACAATTATAATATCTTAGTTATCATTTGATATACATACCATTCTCTGTTGAAATTGAGAGTTTCAACGTTGTTTACTTCGTGTACCGTTTACATGACGTCATCTTTAACTGTGTATGGTGGGCGGTCTTGACAAAAATACTCGACGTTATATTGTACATTTTAAATCCGATTTTTAAATATGTTCCGCAAAATATATTTTTGTATATTTTTATTATGTTCTTTTTCAAATACAACACAATGATTTACCACAAAAAAAGCTTGTGTTGCAATTAGTTTGAGGTTAATTTTTATATTGACTAGACTATATCTCAATGGTGGCAAGCTATAAGTGATGTTTTAACTTGATGAAATATCAAGTGAGAACATATACTAAATTTTAAACAAATGCGCTAAATAACTATGAACACAAAAGGATTACAAAGGATCCCTATGGTGACTTTTGTAGACAAGCTAAAATGAATTCAGTTTAAAAGTTTATACTATTGTTATAAAACCATCAAAATAACAGGCATTCAAAACACTAGTATATATATACTATAATTCAAATAGAAGCGCCTTACCACCCTATTCTACCATCTCTATGACTCCCTAATTTCTTGATTTTTTTAACCGAAAATGTAGCGTAAAGAAACAGTCAAAACATTTTTGTTTAAATATTACAGTAGTAATTTGAAATAATTAGATATAGGAAGATGTGGTATGATTGCCAATGAGACAATTATCTATCCAAGTAACAAATTATAAAAATAAACCATCATATGTCAAGGCAAAAAGCGAAAATAAACTGACAACGCCATGGCTAAAAATGAAAAAGACAAACAGACAAACAATAGTACACATATAAAACTAAAGAATAAGCAACACGAACCCCACCACAAACAAGGGTGATCTTAGGTGCTCCGGAAGGGTAAGCAGATCCTGCTCCACATTTGGCACCCGTCGTGTGGTTCATGTTATAACAAATCCTGTAAATAGTCTATTTCGGTAAACATATATTAATCGTTTATGTTTAAACCATTTATTCCACTTTGTTTGTTTAGCATTGCGTTAACACATCATGTTAAATAATTTTACATACTCTAAATAACAAAATATATAACCACATAATACTAACTCAAACATGTAATGCTTTGAATGAAAACTTGCATTCATTGTTGTATATAGTAATTGTATATGGATTATTTGTAAACTTGGCAAATTCTTCAAACATTATCATATGTTTGTCCCTAAATGAAACATTGCTAAACCACAAGAAGACATTTCTGACTTCGTGTTCAAACTAAAAGAACTTCTGATCTACGGAAAAAATAAAATCACAAAATAACCGAACACCGAGGAAAACTCAAAACGGAAAGTCCCTAACCAAATGGCAAAAATAAAAAGCTATTAAACATCAAAATAATGAAAGATACATGTGCATGCTTAATATATCCGATAAGAATAAGAAGCGAAAGAAGCGAATCGCTGATGATCAGTATATGTAAAGAATTTTGCATATAGAATAGCCAAATTATACACCTGTTTTAAGCTATCGTTTTTCATTTCTCAAGGTTACATTAATAGTTTATTAACAAATACCAAGAATGTTGTATCAATTAGTTACCGATATCAAGAGAGGGTGATTAGTTCTGCAAATAGTTGCACTACATTTTCAGTGGGAGTTTAGAGAGTTTGATCAGGAATAGTATAACGCAGTTCAAATGTAAGTGTTTACTCGTTTTAATTATATTTCATTCCATTTACTTAGAAGTCACATTATATACAAATGTTAAAACATTGTTTAGTGTTTTTATCATCTATTGCATTCGTTTTATAAATGTCCTGTACCAAGTCAGTAATATGTTATCTAGTAGTGCGTGGCTATGAATGTTGCATTATTTTTTGTTGCACTTCTCAGTTCTCTTATTTCGTTGTTTTTCTGTTATAGTTGATGTGTTTCTCTCGGTTTTAGTTTGTAACCCGGATTTGTTTTCTCTCAATCGATTGATGACTTTTGAATAGCGGTAAACTACTGTTACTTTATTTATTTTTTTAATTTATTTTTTTATTCAATCATACTAATCATAATATTTCCACACTATACAATTATAATGCGTTTTCATGTAAATTAAAAATCAAATTACAGTTTAAAGATAGTCCCTACAGCACCCTACACAGATATATTCATACTTTACATATTGCAGCATTTGCACTTTGTTTTATTCTTATTTTGTTAATTTATTTCATAAAATTAAAATTAAAATTTGAATTGACAGATTGTCTCCAGCCAAACAAAAATAATAATTGTATAATTTTGTACAACAACACCTTAGGTTAAAATAGATATGCTCATATGAAAACAAAAATTGCATGTATGTAGATGTGTTCCTTTTATAGAGACGTGGTGAAACGTTATTTTTTAAAGACTGCATATTGATCTATATTTATTTTGGTTATATGTGTCATTGGGTTTTTGTTTTAATGACTTATAACCACCATGTCAAAAGTAAAATAACAAAAATACCGGAATCAAAATAATAGCTAGCTATACTTCTCAGTTGTATGACAGTCGCACATAATTCTATTTTATTCACAAAGATTTGTGAGCACAATTACAGACATAATTAGTACAAACGTCAAAAATTAGGGTACAGAAGTAAAAATCATAATATAATAAAACTATAAAATAAAATTAAAAACCAATTGTTCAGAGAACAATTGAAGGTCTTTCCACCAATAAGGATCTATTTTGATATGAAAATATTAAAATTCAGTTGAAAATGTCAGTTCCTATGGCTTAATGATGTATAAATATGAATTTTGAGCAAAGGTCAAAATCTAGAACGTCAAATTTACTGATGACCTTGACCTATATTTCAAGGTCATAAACCAGGGACCCCAAATAAAAAGACCCTAGGTCTGTAATATGTATAGTTAATGAGTTATATCACTTTACGTTTAATTCTTAATATAGGAGGGGCAAAAACTCCCCTTTTATGTCTACACACCCTTTTAACCAAAATATATAAGTTACGACATGTCGCAACTAACAATTTAGTAAAAATAATTTGTCGGTATCTTATAAGGTTAATGAAAATTAGTGAAAATAGGCCAAAATCAAAATTTAGAATATGACCTTGACCTTTGACCTTTACCTAATTTTCATTTTTTTGCACCAATGATCTCAAAACAAAAGACCCGAGGTCTCTATCACTTATGGTTTTCCAGTTTAAAATACATTTCAAATTTCAAATACAAAAGGGGAACTAACTCTCATATGGAGTCTCTATACGGCTTCAGTCAAAATAAAACAGAACATCCTGAGGATGTAACTAGCAATTTGGTAAAATAAATTTGTCGTAATCTTTTATGGTTGCGAAGGAGTAGTGGCCACAAGAAAAACAGTGTTTGGGGAGATAACTCTTACAACGTAAAGTATTTGGTTACGCAGTGGTTAGTTTTAAAAGTGCATACGCTTTACGATATCATATTCCAAATATCTAAGCGACATCTTTTGAAACATCAATACTACGCAAGAAAAGAATTAGGCGGAAGAATAAAAAAAATAATAATAATAATAATAATCAGAAGAAATCCAATAGGTCTTTCCACGGAAAGGTGGAAAGACCTAATAACAAAAAAAAAATACAAAACGGCAAGACGACGCACAAAGGCAAAAATAAAATACAACAACTCAAACTTGACCATAACACTATAACAAAAATTGCCGGGTGTATAAGTACCAATGACACGTCATAAGTATATACTTAAAATATCGATAAACAATAGAGGTCAAGACAATAAAAATCAAAACCAAGGAGTAAACAAAGACTCACAAAACCAAAGGACATTTACTTCAACAGTTATAAATTATAATTAAGAATAAACACGAACTCCACTAAAATTGAACCAGGACAAAACAGGGGGACTCCACACGTAATTAAAATGATAAACAACGTTAGTACCTAGAATTAGAGCATTTGCATTATTCACGTATCAGAATACGTGCACGGATCGACGTATACGGATCGAACAGATTTGTTTACAATAATGATTTTACCCTGATCGCAATTAAAATTAAATGTATTATATAATATTTTCATCAGGACCAACATGACTTAATTTATCTTTTCCTCATATACGTGTTATACGATACGTCGATTCGGATACGCCAGCAAATACTTGATTAATGCAAATGCTCTATTTATAATTCAAGTTCATCATATATTATTTGTGAAGTTGATACGGAATATTTATCAACAAGTTCTTGGTATCCGCAGTGAACGTTTGAGAAACAGAAAGTGGCTATTTAATATAACTTTGGCTCCTTATCTCTCCGCATAGACATCAGCAGGGACTTAGTTTAACATAGAACCCTATGGGGAATATATACAAATGTCTCCTTTTAGAGAACCACTATATGGATCAAAACCAAACATAGCATGAATGTTCTTTTTGAGGTACTGATCATGTGTTATTACTTTAAAACCAATCCATCATCTAAGATGGCCGCTAGCGGGGGACTTAATTTAACATAGGACCCTATGAGATACATGAGATACATACAAATATCTTCTTTTAGGGAACCACAAAATGGAACGAAACCAAACATAGCATGAATGCTACTTATGAGGGGCTGACCAAGTGTTGTTACTTTGTAGAAGATCCATCATCCAAGATACCCGCGAGGGAGGACTTAGTTTAACATAGGACCCTATGGGGAATACATACAAATGTCTCCTTTTAAAGAACCACTGAATGAAACCAAACCAAACATAGCATTAATTTAATGTTTCTTATAAGGTATTGTCCAAGTGTTGATACTTTGTAGCTGATCTGTCATCCTAGATGACCGCAAGCGGGGGACTTAGTTTAATTTAGGACCCAATAGGAAATACACAAAAATGTCTTCCTTTAAGAGAACCACTGAATGAAATGAAACCAAACATGACACTAATGTTCCTTATGAGGTGATGATGAAGTGTTGCTACTTTGTTGCTGATTAATGTTCAAGATGGCCATCAGGATTTATCATTAAATTATGGGACAAATGTTAAACAAAATTCGGCCTCAATCATAATTTAGGTATCTGTTATGATTATTATCTTTTTATTAAGGATTTCAAAAACCCAAGTAGAGTCAGGTGTGCGACACAGGCTCTTGGGAGCCTTTAGTTTAATAAATTAACAGTTCACTAAACATGAAAAAGTAGGGGAAAAACTTATATATAACATCTTCATGCCTTATATATCATGTACTGTAGTACGCCGCTAGATTAAAACTGACGTGGAAAGGTAACACATGGCCAGCGAAAGCTCTTTTTTTGAGAGCCCAGGTGGTCGTGTGGTCTAGCGGGACGGCTGCAGTGCAGGCGATTTGGTGTCACGATATCACAGTAGCATGGGTTCGAATCCCGGCGAGGAAAGAACCAAAAATCTGCGAAAGCAAATTTACAGATCTAACATTGTTGGGTTGATGTTTAGACGAGTTGTATATACATTATGTACACAGCCATGTATCACCATCATTGATGGCGATCCGATGGATACATCTGTTGTAGGGTTGTCACTGACTCAGACGTACTTATGAATATAATTATTTTCTGTGACTGTATCTTACATTAATTTGTAGGATCCTTTACTATAGATAATTTAGCTGATCTGTAACAATAGCATCTTCATGCCTTATATATCATGTACTGTAGTACGCCGCTAGATTAAAACTGACGTGGAAAGGTAACACATGGCCAGCGAAAGCTCTTTTTTTGAGAGCCCAGGTGGTCGTGTGGTCTAGCGGGACGGCTGCAGTGCAGGCGATTTGGTGTCACGATATCACAGTAGCATGGGTTCGAATCCCGGCGGGGAAGAACCAAAAATCTGCGAAAGCAAATTTACAGATCTAACATTGTTGGGTTGATGTTTAGACGAGTTGTATATACATTATGTACACAGCCATGTATCACCATCATTGATGGCGATCCGATGGATACATCTGTTGTAGGGTTGTCACTGACTCAGACGTACTTATGAATATAATTATTTTCTGTGACTGTATCTTACATTAATTTGTAGGATCCTTTACTATAGATAATTTAGCTGATCTGTAACAATAACATCTTCATGCCTTATATATCATGTACTGTAGTACGCCGCTAGATTAAAACTGACGTGGAAAGGTAACACATGGCCAGCGAAAGCTCTTTTTTTGAGAGCCCAGGTGGTCGTGTGGTCTAGCGGGACGGCTGCAGTGCAGGCGATTTGGTGTCACGATATCACAGTAGCATGGGTTCGAATCCCGGCGAGGGAAGAACCAAAAATCTGCGAAAGCAAATTTACAGATCTAACATTGTTGGGTTGATGTTTAGACGAGTTGTATATACATTATGTACACAGCCATGTATCACCATCATTGATGGCGATCCGATGGATACATCTGTTGTAGGGTTGTCACTGACTCAGACGTACTTATGAATATAATTATTTTCTGTGACTGTATCTTACATTAATTTGTAGGATCCTTTACTATAGATAATTTAGCTGATCTGTAACAATAAATCTTCATGCCTTATATATCATGTACTGGAGTACGCCGCTAGATTAAAACTGACGTGGAAAGGTAACACATGGCCAGCGAAAGCTCTTTTTTTGAGAGCCCAGGTGGTCGTGTGGTCTAGCGGGACGGCTGCAGTGCAGGCGATTTGGTGTCACGATATCACAGTAGCATGGGTTCGAATCCCGGCGAGGGAAGAACCAAAAATCTGCGAAAGCAAATTTACAGATCTAACATTGTTGGGTTGATGTTTAGACGAGTTGTATATATATATATATATATATATATAATACCATCCATTTCATTGGGAGTGTGTTGCATTTTAGTTTCTCTTTCTATAAAACAATCACCGGTATGATACTATCGGGAAATCTTTTTAAATTTAAAAAGTGTTTTCCTACAACCAAGTGCGATTCTTTTGGTTCCGGCTATTTAGATTATAGAACTTGTCAATTGTTAAAAAAAAAAGGTAAGGCCTTATCTAGGAAATTCGATAATTTACCACTTATGAATAAGGAAGAAAAAAGTTGACGTGTGAATTAAAAAATACATTTTTTTCCGGGACTGTTAAGGATGTAGCAAGGTTGAATATATATACATATATTACAACTATTATAATTAATTTATTCAGAATAAACCACTAAGTCAGGAATACGCTAGTACAACTGTCTTGTGCAATACACTACAATTGGAATACGATTTATTGCATCTATTCATACGTATTTGACAATTACAGTTATTAAATCAGAAGCTAAGGTAACGTAGAAAGTAAATTACTGTTTTTGTCTTATTAGATATAAAAATAGATCGTTGTTTTGCGCTTAGCAGTCACCTTCTATTGTTCTTACAAGAACGATTTTGGAGTCATTTATTGAACCAAGGGTGATAGGTTTAATATTTTACGGACATTATCTCGATATAGATGACCTTTATCGGATATCCGTTAAAGATAGAACAGGGCATTTTAATTGAAAACACAATCTATTCTTCCGTGAAGCGTTTAATGGACTGTTGTCTTGTTATTCTTGTCCAGATTTCGTCATACTTTCGGCATAGTTTTTTTTAATTACTCACCTTGGTATCTTCTTAGAAAACATTTTGAAACCATTTCAAAAGTTAAATAATAAAATAAATGAATACTATATGCAAAAGTTTACCGAAGCAAGCATTGAAAGGTTGTCAGAAATCGTAAAAATACAGGGAGGCGGGGAAAACAAAGGTAAGAACAGCTGAAAATAAGTCCAAAACAGGCTCTCAACTCAGTTAGAACGCGTACATAAACAATAGCTTTAAAAATACCGGCATGCATTCTTCATCTCAAAGCTGTGATATTCTTGGGAAAACCAGGTGTAATCCACCATTGTCTTCATAGGAAGCACCTGTACAACCTCAGGAATGTGACAGTTGTTATCCATTCCTTTGATGTGTTTGAGCTTTGTTGTGCCATTTGATTACGGACTATTCATTTTGAATTTCCTCAGAGTTCGGTATTCTTTTTACGTTTTATGATATCATTCTCCCTATGTTGTATTGGTAAAAAAACACATGACATAACTCCATTGAGGAGTGAAATTCTAACAGATACTGATTAGCAACTTGAGAAATTCGTATTCTTGATTAGGTCAATTGGCAACAATTTTGTGAAACTTGCATCATAGTGGTCTAATACATTTATAACTTGTGATAATTGTCATATTGTGTTCTAATGTATTCATTATGCTTGTCACCTATTTAACTATGCATATTGGATGTGTGTTTGATTTTTGAATTGCTAAATTTATTCCTGGTTGATAATCATAATGTAGTACTCAATTACAAAAAAAAACCATAGTGGTTGGGATTTTAAGTTAGTTTTTCCGTTGAACATTTTTTGTAAAGAACCGTCTTCAGATTCAAGTTGATATGCTAATGATGTATTCTCGACCTAAATTTAGAAATACGAAACACCGGAGGTAAATTTTAACATAAATTATTATTGAAAAGGTCTTAAGTCCATAAATCATTTCTAAATATTAAAGAATGAATTTTATTGGCTAGGCAAGTAAATTATTGTAACCATGTATTTTGCTGATGTCATTTACATTATAGTCATGCTAGTGTACATTATAACTGAAGTTGTGTTCTACAAGTGTGTATTGAAAACCTTCTTTTTATGTATTATTCAGTGTGCACCACATTTTTTATGTTATTTCTTCATAGACAGAAAAAATATTACAGTCATTTCTTATAATTTAATTCTAAATTCCATTTTAAACCGTAGAAAACCATGAAAAAACGTTGATGACGTCACGGTCACATGACTAAATTATGTCTATGGGCTATTAACAAAATAACGTCAGCCAATCAGAAGACGCGTTACATCCAAAATTAAATTATTTCTAAATATTAAAGAATGAATTTTATTTTCAGTTGATATATAAAAGATGCAAATTCAACAAATTCAAGATATCCAGCTGCAGCCTGGTAAAGCAAATTTTGATATCAAGGGTTGCACCATTAATGGCGATAAGGTTCTATTTACCGACAAAGGTAATTGTCGGATAATAGTACACGATGTAACAGGCCGTCATGTTGAAGACATTCCTCTATCAGCAGAACCGTTTGATATTACAGCTATAGATAATAACATGGTAGCCGTCACATTTGGCAGGAAGCAGTACTTTGAAATTATAAATATCAATACCAAAGAAGTTACTAAAAAAATAACTGACGGAAACAGCTGGGGAATTACGTATGAGAATGGAAATTTATATATGATTGTCGATGGTAGTATGCATGGTATCAATGTGGCTGTTATGACGTCATCGGGAGAACTTTTTAAAATGATACCGGTCAGTACAGACTTTGACCAAACGGAATATGTGGCAGTAAATGGAGACAGCTTATTTTTTACAGTATTCATCCCTAAAGATCTTGTATGCATGGATGTGAATAGTGTTGTTCAATGGCAGTTCCAAAAGAACATTTTTAACCAGCCAAGGGGAGTAACTACTGACACTCTCGGAAATATTTTCGTAGCTGGATTTTCTTCACATAATGTGATTGTTGTACAGAAAAGTGGGAGCGAGGGTAGTGAGATACTAAATAAGAACGAAGGCTTAAACTATCCAACATCAATTTATTGCGACAAGACGAATAACAGGTTGCTAGTTAGTAATTTGTACAACGGACATGCACACTTGTTCAACATAGTTTATAACTAGAACATGTGATATACATCCTGAACATAATTTCCGGTATAGTTGACAGGATGTCTGTTTATTGTTTTCATTTTTATGATATGCATTTCAATGTACAATATTGTCTTTGCTTTGTTCACAAATTTCAAATGATCGGTTTCCATCAATGGAGCAGGAACTTTTCTTTCTCGCGATGTTCTCGGGTTATTTCACTTTCCTGTATGAACAGTGTTAGCTTTGTTTGATTTTCAAAACTTTAGAAATAAAAAAAAGTGGTATTGATTTCCTAAGAGACAATTCTCCACCAGAGAACAAAACAACTATCTTCATTTTTGTTAGTTTGACCTTGACATCTGTTTTTTTTTTAACATTATCTTATATTAAAACTCGCTCGATTTTGCCTAATGCTTAGTCCGTTTCTGTGTGTGTTACATTTTAATGTTGTGTCGTTGTTCTCCTCTTATATTTAATGCGTTTCCCCCTCATTTTTAGTTTGTTACCCCGATTTTGATTTTTGTCCATGGACTTATGAGTTTTGAACAGCGGTATACTACTATTATTGCCTTTATTGGTATTTGGCGTTGAGGAGTTGCATATTTTAATGTAAATTGGATGTTGTGCAATGTAAAATGTAAACAAATTACAATTGCTGTAAGTATTATTTTTCAACCGCTTTCTTATTGTTGTTGCAATCCATTTGTTTGATGTGTTTAAGCTTTAGATTTTGACATTTGATTTTGATTTTGACTTTTGAATTTTACTCGGAGTTCAGTATTTTTGTGATTTTATTTTTTATTCTACCATGATTACTAATGCAAATCCTTATCTAGTTTTCTCTAGTCTGTTAGTTATCTGAATATTTGCACAACTTTTTTTTTTTATTAAACCCGAACACAAAATATAACAATAAGGACCCTGTTTCACTTTTAAATGGACAGACAATTTACAATATCAGTTTACTCAAGCGTTTGATGATAGTTCGATTGTTAAAAAAATAAAATGTGTATCTCAAATTAAAAAAAATTCAGAAAGTAAAATAACAAATACCGAATTCCAATGAAAATATAAAACGTCATCAAGTGGCAAATTCAAAGGCCAAAACACATCAAAACGAATGAAAAAAAACCAGTCATATTCTTGACTTGTTACATGCATTTCCTTATGTAGAAATGGTGGATTAAATCTGATGTTACAGCTAGCTAAGCATCTCACTTGTATGACTGCCATACAGCTTTTCATTATATTGACAACAATGCTTAAAGCAAAACGACATAACAGGTACACATGTCAAACATTTGGGTGCAACAGTCAACATAGGGTTATTGACCTAATCACTATGAAACAAATACACAGAATGACATAGAGACACTCCTCAGACAAAAGCACAAATAACGAACACGAAAGACATTCAAGATTACAGAAATCACCATAGCCCAATAACACAACAACGGCGGGCTGCATAAACACCCACGCCAAAAGTATATGGAGATCTAAAGTTGTCTCATTGCACTCATACAACATCTTCTTATATCTACAAACAGCAAGGTAATAAAGGTAATAACAAAGAAATAACACGTGATGAAGATGATACATGTAGAGTCTATGCAAAAAGGTCTCAACGTCTTCCGGTAATCTTTTTTTTTCTAAAAAAAAAATGACGAGACGTTCTTTGGCATAAACCTGTTTCATCGACTTTCCTCTCAAACAATGATGACGTTTTATAAAATTTTATGATATATGAACGCTTCATATTTCTAAAGGTTTACTTAAGGTAGCACAATACAAAGATTTGTTTACTTCCAATCACCAACCTTTAAAATGCTGTAACTTTTTTATGAATGCATAGAAAATAATAAAAGAGGTATAAAATTATATAGAAAGATAAAAGATAAATCTTTTAAATGGTTGCAATATTTTTATTATGCAATCATTATGTAATCAATTATTATGTAATTAGTGGCAAAATCTGGGTCAGTTCACTTGAATGCATTTAGCTCTATCATCTCTTTAACTATACCGAAAATTTTAACGAAATCTTAATCAACACATCATGGGCTTCAAAAGGGTATCTCAAATTGTCCTTATGGTATTCCATTCTCTCATAAATCTCTAATTAATGTAAACAACCTAACCACATAAAAGAAGATAATGTTTGATTAGGTGTAAAAATTGTTTTATACATTCTATCTGAAATCTAAGACACACTTTTGTAGATAATGGCCATAGGAACAACATATAATAAAATCAACTCTCTAGGGATACCTATGCTGCCAGGAGCTAATTTCATTTGAAAGTGGAAATTTGGTGAAAATATTTTAGACACAGTTAACATTATAATTGGTTACATAATTGTTGCATTATACTAACATTGCATTAATTTGAAAGAGTAATCTGTTAGCTATCCAAAACCACCACTTTTATAAATTTTCAAGCATTATTAAGAAAGTTGCAGCATTTTAAAACTTGGGGGTTGGAGTTATAAAATCTTTGTATTGTGTTACCTTAATATGTGACAAGTGCATGTAGATCTAATTGAAACTATAGGTTTACATTGAATTAATAGTTTTTTTAATGAATTTACACCTATATTACCGGAAAAAATAATGAACTTTATGCATAAAATACGGTAGACCAGGAAGATCCTTCTCATTCGCATGGATAATTCTGCATGTTCTGCCGGTGGTGAGACATCCGATTTATCTTGTGCAAAAGGAATAATAAAGACCCAGAAATTAATTCGTGAAATATTAGACCAATATCAAAAATGTTTATTATTTCATAATCGTGTATTGGTTATTATTTATATTCTTGCATGTCTGGAATGGTATTCACCTGACACGTAAAAATTTGGGAAGGACATTTGGCTTCAGAGATGACCTTGTAAAACTGATCTTTGTACTGACAAACAGGCACTTGTCTTTATAAAACAATACAACAATTCAAGGAAATATAAAATCGATTCATTGTGAGAAGAGTACGATCACAATGGATTCCGGTTGGTCTACTCGAAATGCTAGTACGAATATACAATAAAGAAAAGGTGGGCGTGTTTAATGCTATTGTATAAGTCTTAGAAACAAATGGGAATTTACGACATAGTAAAATTTATTAGGTTGACGATCGCAGAGTAAGTATCATTTCACGACAATCGTGGTAGGTAACTGTTGTTTAAAAAAAGTGTAAGTGTTTTTAAAGATAAGCGACTGGTTCGGGTTTTTACTCGTTTTGGCTTCAGTTTCTATCTATTTTGATCTGAGCGTCACTGACGCGTCTTATCTAGACGAACCGCGCGTCTGGCGTATCAAATTATAAGCCTGGTACATTTGATAACTATCTGGCACGAACATATCTGTGAATTGATATTTACATATGGTAAATAAGACTTGCTACAATTCCCTTTCTTCTGTTTCTTTCTTACTAATTTATATGCTTACTGAAAACTACCAGTATACTGATTGCCCTGCAGATGTCAGTATAAGGCTAATCTCTTGTTATAACAGTACGTAAATTTGAGAAAGGAGCAAAATTTGAGAAAAGAGCAAAATTTAGAAAAAAATAAGGAAGGGACATGTATTTGCAGATGTCATTATAATAGTAAGCCCTTAGTTATAGCAGTAAATTTGTTAAAGGGGCAAAATTGAAAAAAAATGTCTTATGGTAAATATACAGTTATAGTTTTATTCAATAGATTATATTGATTTTGCCGAATAAGACGCGTTGTACCTTGCTATATACAATTTTCTTTCTTCAAAATGTTTCTAACCTTCCATAAGTAACCGCGCGCTTGACTTTTAAAAAAAAAAAACGGCATATGGTTACAAGAGCGCAATTATTCGTAATTCATTTTCCATAGGGTATCACTGGTGTTCCGTTTCTTTTTTCTTTCTCGAAGACTACACAAACTAGGGAAAACGGTTAGCAGTTCCTGTTACTAGAAATGCCAGTGTTACACTACAACCATAAAATATATAGGGTCATGCGGCAAAAATTGACTTGAAATGCAGTTGAAAAAAACCCGTCAATTTTTTTCTTTTTTTTCGCTTAATGTAAAAGGCATATTTTTAATGGCTCCGACGTGCAGAAATGGAAGATATTTTCTATACTTCGTGAAATGTTAATATGATTTTCTGCAATTTCTAAATCTAATTAGATAAGCTTTCGATTAAATGTAATCCCAATCCTGCATCATCCAATCAGAAGCCGTATATGATTCTATTCTGAGTACCATCTGGGGTAAAAATCTTGCCTGTAAAATGTAACCAAATAATTGCGCTCTTGTATCCATATATCACCTTTGTGTGAAATTCTGTAGTTTTAAAAAATCGAGTTGCCTTCCTTTCTCCAATCTCCATTGTATTCAAACAAAAAATTCTCTGAAACTGACATTATCAAGATTGATTGACAACATATTTTTTATGTTCGGAGGACGTGTTTTTTCCAATGGGAACAAATTGTGCCTCTCTTCTTGCCGACTTGTTCCTTTATTATCATGAGGCTGACTTCATACAGGAACTTCATAGGAAGAAAGATAAGAAGTTAGCAATATCCGTTTACTCTACTTTCCGCTATATAGATGATGTTCTTTCACTAAATAATTCAAAATTTGGTGACTATGTTCAACGCAGCTATCCCATCGAACTAGAGATACAGTTAAGTCGGCCTCATATCTTGACTTACATCTAGAAATCGACAATGAGGGTCGGTTGAAAACAAAACTTTACGACAAAAGAGATGATTGCAGCTTTCCAATTGTGAACTTTCCATTTCTAAGTAGCAACATTCCAGCAGCACCTGCATATGGGGTATATATCTCCCAATTGATACGATATTTCCGTGCTTGTATTTCCTATCATGATTTTCTTGAGAGGGTTGCTGTTAACAAGGAAGCTATTTATCCAAGAGTTCCAAATGGTGAAGTTGAAATCATCCCTTCGTAAATTTTATGGACGCCATCGCGAGTAGGTTGGCCGTTATGGAAAAACCGTTTCACAAATGATATCGGATATGTTCCTTACGTCGACACTACAATCTCCTTCCCTTTCATGAATGTGACCTACCGAATTAGACTATTTACCGGATTTGTTATCACATAGCAACACGACGGGTGCCACATGTGGAGCACGATCTGCTTACCCTTCCGGAGCACCTGAGATCACCCCTAGTTTTTGGTGGGTTCGTGTTGCTTATTCTTTAGTTATGTCATGTGTACTATTGTTTGTCTGTTTGTCTTTTTCGTTTTAACCTATGGCGTTGTTAGTTTATTTTCAATTTATGAGTTTGACTGTCTCTCTGGTATCTTTCGTCCCTCTTTTATAAGTTTTTAACTCTATTTTGAACGAAAATTTCGGAACAATAGATTTTGCGATTACAGAAACAAAAACAATACAGTCATAAAATTGAGAATGGAAATGGAGAATGTGTCAAAGAGACAACAACCCGACCATAGAAAAAACAACAGCAGAAGGTCACCAACATGTCCTCAGCTGGCTCCTAAACAAATATAAATTAGTTCAGTGATAATGAACGCCATCCTAATTTCAAATTGTACACAAGAAACTAAAATTAAAATAATACAAGACTAACAAAGGCCGGAGGCTCCTGACTTGGGACAGCGCAAAAATGCGACAGGGTTAAACATGTTTATGAGATCTCAACCCTCCCCCTATACCTCTAGCCAATGTAGAAAGTAAACGAATAACATTACGCACATTTAAAATTCAGTACAAGAGAAGTCCGAGTCTGATGTCAAAAGATGTAACCAAAGAAAATAAACAAGCTGACAATTATACATAAATAACAATTTATTTATTTATCAATTTCATGATTATCTTTTTCTTTCAATAATAATTCTGGTCAAATTATGAAAATCTGTAGTCTATACCTCAGAAACTCTCTTACATAAAACAGTAGCCACAATGCATTCAATATCAATACTATATTTAAAAGAGTATACAAAAAGCGTAGGTACCACGGTAAATGCAACCAAAAGAAACATAACAGCACGAAGAAAATAAAGGGGGAAATGTAAAATTAAAAGATACCCAACTTCTGCACCTATTGAATCTATAACTCAAGCTTTGTATTATTTGTGAAATAGATACAGAAAGTGCATCTATTACCAATAAGTATAAGTACTTTCCTATGACGTTTTTAAGAAAAAGGACAAGACATTTTTTTGACAAAATCGTGGTACTTTTTTTGTTTTGCTCAGAACTACAATGCGGGTGAAGTAGTTTATTGCTGCTAAGGTGAGAAACCTAATTAATTTTAAAATTGAAAGCGTCTTATTTGTCATAGATTTTTTGTAGACCTAAAGATATAGAGGTAGATTTTCTTTGGATCAATTGGTTATAGTGCTTCCTTTAGATCCTGAGATTCACGGTTCGAATCCCGCTGGTGCCATCTATTGGGGGCAGCAACAATAGCGCTGCGAGCAGGGTCTACTTGTCCATACAAGTGTATATCAGTGCCTGTCAGTTTTGTATGGTCATGAAGGTTTACCAGGTTATATGATGGTCGGTACATGTCTAGGTGACATGCAGGGAACTGGCCAGAGGATTTCCGAGTGAAAATCTCGGGATTGCACAGTAGTGGACAAGTAAGTTGATCGAAAAAAGAAAAGGATGAGGAGGAGTGTTGTAGACCTTGATATATAAAGGAAGTCTAACTAGTTGAGTTAGGGAAGATATTCTTTGGCTAAATTGGTTAGAGCCCTGCCTTTAGATACAGGGATTGAGAAAAATAATAAAGAACACCACTGGTACTCTATGGGAAATGCATTACGAATAATTGCGCTCTTGTAACCTTTTGCAAATGTATAAGAAACAACACCTACAAGTATACGTTAATCAAATCGAGTTGTCGTCCTTTTTCCATAATTTGGATAAAATCTATAAAATGAAATACTAGACACGTTTTAATATTATGTTTGAAAATGATGACTTTCAGAAAATAAAACAAGAATTTTCAAACAAAGATAGCATAATGTTGCAACAGTTAAAATTGTCATCGTTACATAGAGTCGGGACGTTCAATCTACTTCTTAGTGTAAAGTTGAATATTTACTGATCGAAATAAAAGCTTAATATATTATTCATGATGGGCTAATTCCCGACAAAGTCCATCCAAGTTTTTTTAAAAACAAATAGCCAAGACGGACACATACTGCTTGAAAATGGTCAAAATATAGTACTTGACATAAGCCAACAGTCCTGGCTTTTTACAGCAAAATTTAAGAAATTGTAAGAATAAAATAATGATAACTAAGTTCGAACCGTCAAATATTTTTTTTATAAGTTTATCAAAGTTTTCTTTGACTGTTGTCACCATGAAAAAATCATTTATGTACATCACTGTTAAATGTTTAATACTATGTTACGTCTACATGTTGGTGGGCTTCTCAATACGCAGTTTTTTGTAGGTAGTTCGAACAATTCCGTTAAAAATGTTTGTGAGAAATTAGGTAGCATTTCTAAAATCGAGCACGAGTTGTTTCCCTTCTATAACGTTGTTGGATCTTGGATGTAATTACAATAATCCCGCCGTGTTCATACCAATAATCGCATACATGAAAGGAGAAAATAAACGTGCGTATGCAACCGGTCGCACAACAGTTTGACTTCTATCGTGTAGAATTTTTATCATCCTTGAGCTACTCTCTTTTCGACAGTAAACCCCTTTCTAAATTTGGGCATCCGGGCTGTGCGGGATGTATAAATACCCAACCACGTCCGATCGTAACGAGGGAAAAAACACTAAGGTAAAATTAAAGAGGGGAGGTTTATAAAACAATCTAACAACATCAACCATTTTCCAGATACGGAACCGGTGCGAAACAACTGTCGTACTAAGTATTCCTGACTTATTACAATATCAAGAGTTTCCCGAAGAATTTGGTGGTGTAACCTGGTTTTAACGCCAGCTAATCCTCCCACTTATATGACGGTTGTTAACCCATTTTAATACAATTAATTGTATCATGGGGAAGTGCCACTCACTTTGCACGTCAATGAACCCTTGCAACAACTATAAGTTGTGACTGTCATAAGTTAAAATTGTCTGTCCCATCGAAAACAAACTCCTCATTTCTAACTGCAGTCCAAATTTCTATTCCTTCATCCAGAATATCATACCTGGCTTGCATTGTTAATTTGATATTGTCCTCAAAAAGTATACCAATTTGCAACTGAATGATAAGCAAACAGCAATAAATTTATGTTAGACTTGTACTGAACATTGGTAAGCATACCTTTATATTGTTATATGCACCACTTCCATTGAAAGGGGTTATATATGTTCGCCTAAATGTCAGTCCGTCCCATGAAATTTTCGTCATATTTTTATTCTCAGGAATTACAAATCAGAGCTACCTATAAAATTTGCTTTCAATATTCAAATTAGATAACGACCATTTAACTTCCAATGGAGAGGGAGTATGTTTTTCTTATTAAATATTCTTATCCCCAATTTTATGAAAACAAATATTCTGGTCAAGCTGCAGATGACAAAAAAAATATTCTGAATGCAAATTCCCTCATATCTTATAGTGTTAAGTATTGAAAAAAAAATCTGATTGTTCGCGCTTTGCACAAATAAATAATTCTGACTAAGAAGAAAAAACATCACAAAAGAGAGAAAGAAACCGTAACAGTATACAGACACAATACAATAACAAAACAAGAAAAATGTAAAAAATTGTAGTAATTGTTCCTGTCTTGGCCCTTCTTGCTCCCGTTCCCGTACTTAATATAAACCCTCACAAAAGATTGTAGAAAGCATAAAATAAAACTTACAGGAAGATTAACCTGTTGTTATTGGGTTTTGGAGGGATTTTTTTTTTTTTTTTTTTTTTTTTTAGTGGTAGACTGACTGACAAAATTGGGTCATTTGGAAATGTAACAATTAGAAGACCATACCAAATAAGAAGTTGAAGAGCATTTAAAAAAACCGACAATTCCGATAAGTTGTGTCAAACGGATAACGAACTCTATGTATACAGTAAATTCTCAGAAAATAAAAATTATATAAAGTGATATTTATTGGGAACTGAAAAGAGACGACCGCTGGGCTGGTAATACCATCAATAACGAAATGTCTAACAGCAGTGTCATCAACCCAGTAGATGTAAACACTTATTAAAGATAGCAGGCTTATAATTTTGAAAGCGAGATGCACTTTTGCAACATTAAATGAGTATGCTTGTCTTGTCCATGGTCTACTTAATTAAGCTCGGTTCTGTTTTGGTCCATGTGCAAAAAGATTGAATGAATATCTATACATGGCAGTATGATAAGATTATGATAAGATTAAAGACAATCTTTTATAGAGGTAATTGTAGTAGAAATTTGGCCGATTAACTGACAAAGGAGTAGATTCAGTAAGACCCCTTTTTGGCCCCAAAATACATCAGTTTTACAAAATTGTTAAAATGTAAACTTTTAGCTATTTATTTGAAAGTAGAATGCTTCTGCTACATAAATATGGGCTGTTTTTGACAATACAATGCACATAAGACTTAATTAGTTTAAATCTTTCACATAAACTAATTGAATCAATTGAAATGTACACTTAAGTGTTTAAAAAGTGTCCGAAATCTTTCGTCAGATGAACCTGAAATTTGAGGCCAAAATCGACCCTTACCGGACCTACTCCTTTGATAATAGTGCGAAGTATTATCGTGTAAAGTTTATAATTTACAGACCCTGTCTTTAGAAACAATGTAAATCATCCTTATAACTCTTGACCAAAAAATTTTTATATTTTTATTTTCAACTTGCGTCGAAACAACAATTCTATGTTTGTAAAATTGAGAATGGAAATAGGGAATGTGTCAAAGAGACAACAATCCGACCAAAGAGCAGACAAAAACCGAAGGCCACAAATGGGTCTTCAAAGCAGCTATAAAATCTCGTACCAGAAGACGTGCTTCAGGTGGCCCCTAAACAGAAATGTAGACTAGTTCAGTAATCATGGACGTCATACTAAACTCCGAAATATATACAAGAAACTAAAAATTTAAATATTCAAGACTAACAAAGGCCAGAGGCTCCTGACTTTGAAAAGGCGTAATAATGCGGCAGGGTTAAACATGTTTTTTTGAGATCTCAACCCTTCCCTATACCTGTAGCCAGTGTAGAAGAAAATACACACATAAATACGCACAGTAAGACTTAGTTCAAAAGAAGTCCGAGACCGATGTCAGAATAGGTGCATAGGTAACAAAAGAAACTAAACAAAATGGCCAAGATCACAGTTAGCTCTAAAACATTGTACATGTACATGTACATAAATGTTGTTTAGCGCAGCATATCTTATGTCTTGTAAAACATGCACAAACATATGTTCTCATGTTTAACCGTGTCAATTTCACACTAATAAACATCAAATTATTCTCACATATAAATTTCTAATTTTCCTTTGATCATATGATTAACACAAAATTTGTCTAACACCCCAAAAGGTTTGTTAACAACTTTATCTTATCCTTTGCGATGAACCTGCAAATTAATCAATTATCTTAGTATATGATAACGTTTGGTGTTATCTTGGTGATGTTTATATACAAATCAATTTATTTTCTATTGTTTATAATCACCAATTACACATCAATTCATCTCTAAGTGCAGAATAAGGTCCTTTGGGAAGAGTTCATTAAGTCTGGGGATAAGTGATGTTGCAATAACATTTTTGTTAATTAAACATGCATATGATGAGTTAATTATTGAGAATTTAATTTCAAGAAGATGCATGTTTCGCATTTACATTTCTCTTTGTGTTTATGAAGCAAAAGAAGCATTTTAATAATTTTACCTTAAATAAATCCTAGTCTTGTATGTTGTTTAATTTTACAGAGGCGGATTTAGGGAGGGGCAGTGGACCCGCCCCCCCCCCTTTTCGGGGAAAAATTTGGTTGCTTATATAGGGAATCATTGAAGCGTGACTGGAGCGGACCCCCTCTTAGGTCAGTCAGTGGGCCCCCACTTATGTAAATTTCTGGATCCGCCACTGTTTTAGTTCTTTTATATGTTTTGGAGTTTAGTATGACGTCCATTTTTACTACACTAGTAAACATGTTTATTTAGGGCCAGCTGAGGCACACCTACGGCCGGATTTTCTCGATACATTGAAGACGCAGATGGACTTTGGCTGTTCTCTGCTCTTTGGTCGAGTTGTTATCTTTTAGACATATTCCTCATTTCCAGTCTCAATTTTACGGTTATAATTTTACCTCTCTAATTCCTAATATATATATATATATATTATATTATAATTTTTTAGTCCCGTCTTGTTCTGAATGTAATTTGACACATAGGAGATCGAATCAGTGGGCAAAAAAGGGGGAATGATGGAGAGCCGGAATATAAACAATAGAAACAATGCCATCCTCTACACACACAGTGACACACACCAAAAATATAAAAATGAAGACTCATGCTTTCCAGACACAAAATATTTCTGTAATAAGTTGTTTCATACACGCTATTTGTATGATCATTGAATAATTTTATTTCATTTATTACATATTTACAATGTATTTGTGTTATAATATAAAAAAAAAATCAACTGTATATCCTTCAATTAAAATGCTATATATAATGACTTAAAACATACGCATTTAAAATTTGCAAGACAGGACACTGATTTCACCTGGTACATTCTAAGCATACTTTTCACCCTAATTAAATGCTCAATTTAAGGTTAACAAACAAATTTGAACAACTTTTTTACTTGTTATTGAATGTGAAAATATGATACCAGAGGTTAAAATCACAGGTTGCTGAAGATCGTAAATCAACAAAGTCATCCACTTTCTCGTATCTGCCGTGTGCATCAGGGTTAAATATAAGACCCTCTATTCTTTGTATTATCTGTGAATGATATCTGAGTTTATCTGATGTAAAATCTGTGACACTTAAGGCGATAATGTCGCAATACTATTACAATTAATTGATGAATAAAATGATAATGACCAATCAGTTCATGAGAACAAAACTGTACTTTTTCTTGTAGAATCATGTCCGATCCAAATCTTACAGGAGTGCGTTTATTTTTTTATTAGTAATAGTACTGTAAGTGTTTGGTTTCAAACGGTTACTGTCAATGGTTGACAAGGTCACCGTGTCTTTCTCTAAGACAAATGTTTAGAGTCGTCCGTCTATAGCTTCTGGACGTTGTAACATTAAAAAAGAGGGACGAAAGATACCCGGGGGTGAGAGGGACAATCTAATATATCAACAATAAACTGACATCGCCATGGCAAGAAAAGAAAAAGACAAACAATTATAGTACACAAGACACAACAAAGAAAACTAAAAGCTTAGCAATACGAACCATACCAAAAACGGAGGGGGGGGGGGGTGGGTGGGGGGGGGGGTGTGTGCTCCAGATGGGTAAGCAGATCCTGCGCCACATGTGGAATCCGTCATGTTGTTCATGTTATTACAAACCCGGTCAATAGTCTTATTCAGTGGGTCACATTCGTGGAAAGGGAACAGGATTATAATTACGACATACGGAACATATCCGATATCATCTGTGAAACGGATATTTCGTAACGATCAACCGATTACGATTTCATGTTCAGACTGAAAACGTCATTTAGACTCTGGTGGATGAAAAGTCTCATAGGCAATCATTTCGAATCTTCTAAATTTTTAATACAGCAGCCAATATGAGAGGAAGGCCAGCGTTCGTATTATTCATACTGACGTAATTAAGGACTTGTTTATGGTCGTAGGCCGTTAGAGATCAGTCCATATACAAAAAACTGGGAAATTGCCGACCTATATTATTGTCCGGCAAGTTTATATCTCGAAATCGTAAAAGATCAATTTTCAATTAGATAAATCACACATAAATTGATTCACTATTCTTTTTACTCCACGAATATATAACTTTTTTTCAAGAACTAATCCCCTTTAGCACATGTGCCAGTGATATATGGGCTGGGTTCTAGCGTCTCCGGACCGAACAAGACATAAACAGACGTCAAGTAGGTAGCACTCCAGAATGTTTTATCATCTCCTATTCCTGGATTTCTAATACATTAACCTAACTGTTTGTGTTGTACATGTGCATATGTATGTAATCAGTATATTCCATAGATTTGATTTTCAAAAGTTAAAAGAGTGAAAATTAATTCCTTTTATGTGTATCCATGGCAACATTCTGCATTTATTTACCATAAAATATTGCACAAAGGGGGTGGACATGTCACATATCCCCCAAAATTTGGATCAAACTAGAATTTCAATGCCTTTGAGTGATACCTTTTTAGAAACTGTTTTCATAAATCTTTCTAATGATCAAATAAAAAATGGGTGTCTTTCGCCTCATTTTTTCGTAAAATCCAATCACAAAGTTCGTGCGATAAAAAGTTGGAAAAAAACATTACAATAATTGCCGGACAAATGTATGGTAGGGACATGCAAATACGGACTGTCATACAGAAAACAGCCTATATTACATGCATTACATAATCTTGATGTTCATATAAACCCAATACAAAGGCTATTTTAATACTCAGCTATTCAAAAATGAATTTTACTGAACACTAGCTCTCATAGAATGAAATTCAAAACAGTGTGGCTGTGGCCATTGATTGACACATTAAATTCATCCATTGACTGGGACAATTTACGTGAACGTTTGTATGTAACGACCACTGCTCACTATGTACTTTTTAAAGACACTTAAACTATGGGGTCACCAAAGGTTCTCAACACCTTAATAAAGTAATTCGAAAAATTAATCAGAAATAACACGATATTTTGATTTATATCAATTATATAAATCAAAACATAAAGGTTATTCCTGATTATTTTTTCGAATTACTTTATAATTAAAGGCGTTAAGAAACTTTTGGTAACCCCACAGTTTAAATGTCTATCGTAGGTACGTCGTGAACAGTGGTCGTTACAGACAAACGTTCACGTAAATTGTCCCAGTCAATGGATGAATTTAATGTGTCAATCAATGGCCACAGCCACACTGTTTTGAATTTCATTCTATTTGAAAAATCCACATGGGCCAAAATGCGAAACTACACACCTATACCAGGTAACTCTCAGTATATTGAAGCAAACGCCAAATTCACCCAAAAAAATAAGAAAAATAGCGAAATCAAAATTAAAATGCATATGGTATAGATACATTGGTATTAGATAATAACAAAATGTGGGTTCTTGACTTCAAATATGAGAGTAGTTGTGTGTCCTACACCAGGAAGGATGAACTTGTATGTAGTTATGGTGTTTTATCCAGAAAATATAAAGTGATGTTGACCACTGGACATTTAATCAACACTATATATACCCAGATGCAAAAACCTTTTATTATTGAAAAATTGCATATGGAGTGGGGAATAATTACTTCCCAATGAAAACATTATTTTAAACAGCAACATACTATAAATCAACAATTAAGTTATTTTTGAATAGACTTAAAAAGTAAAATCACAAAAATACTGAACTCAGAGGAAAATCAATTCGGAAAGTCCATAATTACATGGCAAAATCAAATAACAAAACGCATCAAAAACGAATGGACAAGAACTGTTTTATTCCTGACTTGGTACAGGCACTTTCAAATGTAGAAAATGGTGGATTTATAGCTAGCTAAACCTCTCACTTGTATGACAGTCGCATCAAATTCCATTAAAATGTCACCGATGCGTGAACAAAACAAACAGACACAATAGGTAAAAATGACAAAAAAATAGGCTTAAGTTGACCCTTCTCAGACATAAAGCCCTTAATCATAAAAAGTTAACATCTTCAATATTGAAATTTAACGAGCTTTTATTATATTTCAAAATTTGAACTCGTACAAAAAATCGGCATACCTCTTGACAATCAGTCATACCATATAATGAAGTTTCTTTTTCTTTTTTCTCACATATTACCCAAACATCAAGCACATGTAACTTAAATAATATGTTTATCTTAAAATTTAATTATATTTTTATATCTACATTCAACCGAATTTAGTATGAGCCTTTCTTTAAACATTTGAAAACTGCCCGTTAGAATCTGAGAATAGCCCATTAGCCATACTGATAGGGTGTAATAACAGTGTCAAACATACAGGATTTTTAAATATTACTCAAATAAGTCGACATTATGATTTAATCAACAGAATTATTGGATTAAGATATCACATAATATGATTATTAATATTTTGATAACGAGGGGAAAAAAGAATAGAAGTAGTCATTGAATGGCTACTAGACAACGTTTTAACGAATAATATCTAATGGTTGTTTGGAAAAGAACTTGTCAGTTGGACAATATATGTTAGAACAAAAGTGTTTCACCAATTCGAAATTCCCATATGGCAATCGGATTCCTTTGTAAAGTAAAAGAAATATGCAAATCAGAAATAAAGTTGTCCAAATAGTTTTCAAAACATTTAATTTTGTATCGTTTTAACCACTTATTGTTTAAGCAATGCATAATCGATGTTTGTTTATTTTTTACAATAAACTCATCATAGATACATCATCCTGAACATGCATGAAATATTTGCCACTGGCCGTTAAGCAACCAACAATCAATCAAACAATCATCATAGAAACCAGGATTGAAATGTTCTATTAATGCATGTATTAAAGCGTATTTTGTCTACAAAAGACTCATCAGTGACGCACGAATCGAAAAAGGTTAAAAAGGCCTAATAAAATTCGAAGTTGAAGAGCAACGAGGACAAAAAAAATCCTAAAAGCGTTGCCAAATACAGATGATGTAATCTATTCCTGAGGTACAAAAGAGTGCTTCTTTTAAATACATAAAAAAAAGTAAAATAATATATAAAAAGTCAGCTTTATTAAGCCCGGACATTGTAAAGTCTGCATGAAACAATTAATATAAGAAAACCAACTGCATGATTTATTGTAAAACAATAAAAATAAAAACATACACGAAAGACAGCAAGCAAACCAACGACAACCACAGAATAACAGGATCCTAACTTAAAAAGGCGCATATAGAATGTGGAGAGGTGGACATATTTTGAATGCTAAAAATACTATAATACACCGTGTTGTATAACAGCATGTAGGACATACGAACAAACTGTAAAAATCAGTTGTTGCAACGTTGTTTGTGCAGGGAGCATACAAGACATCGGATATAATATCCGATTTTGAGCAGGCATGCATTTGAATAAAGATAATATATAACCTGAAGATTAAGGAAACCACTGATACAGCTTCCGCCGCCAATTCTCTGTATACATTTACCTCGAATTTGACAATAGCGGTCCCCTCAGTACCACAAGCTGACAAAGAAGATTGAAATGAAAGAGTTACCTTACATTACCATTTTTATCCTCGTATGGAGTATACATTTCTCAAAACTCACGAGATTGTAGCTGGTACATGGACTTTATTTAAAGTCGTCGATGTGGAAGCAAAACAAAATTATTGAGCAAGGGTTTTATCGAAGAATGTCTTGTCCTTTTTTCTTTAAAATTGTTTACCCAATTTTGTTAAAATGATGGACCTTAGGTTTAGCTAGCAATAAAACAGGTATAACCCGACCACTATTTTCTTCAACATGCATGTACCAAGTGAGGTAAATGACAGTTGTTTTTTCACCTGTTCCGCTGAATGAATTTTAATCTAACTGAAATACAAAAAAAGAAGATGTGGTATGATTGCCAATGAGAAAACTCTCCACAAGAGACCAAATGACAATCTGATTGAAGAACAGACCATGTGTCCAAGCTTTACTTACAAGATACTAAAAAAGCTCCGTTCGACTTTCTGGTTTAAAAGGCCTTTCAGTCTCCTCTGGGTTTGTTATCACTTCTTGCTATCTACATGTAACTCCTCGCGTATATTTTTGTAATTTTACACCCTCGATTTTTTGGGTTGAACGTTCTTGTCGAAGAAAAAACAGAAAAGAGTTTCGGACGCACGAAATTTATATAGTGTATAATTGATTGACGGTTGTTCGACACAATGATGTGACGTAATCATGAAATCCTCGTGACAAAATTAAAGTCATATCTGCGATTTTCGAAGACCTCGGTAAACCTCGAATCAGTATAAAATAAGGGTAAGGGAGCTTCCATTTGATTTTAGGGGGCTAGGATGAAATAGTGTTGATAAAAAAAATGAAAAGATAGGATGAACAACTTTGAAAAACAAGGCAGAATGACAATTTATGTTAGAGTCAGGATAAACTAATTAAAAAATGCAGGACCGAATAGAGTGAAAAATAAAAAGGAGGGACACAGATTACAACTTAAACAAGAACTATCTTTAAAAAAGATATCCGACGTATTTAAATTTGAGTATATGTTTTAAACTATCATTTCGATTTACCATTTAAATAACGTTTTCTCTGTTTGTGTTCAGTATTCTCGGTCCTCGTATCTTTTTGTTTACATTCACCAAAACCCCGCGGAAATCTCACATGCGTAGGTGCGTTCTAAAAGTCATGTACGTTCGTACAACAAAGTTTACATTGAAAATTATATAATTGTCCCGAATAAACAGCTGTTATGGCTGCAAAGAGCTATTGGAGAAACAATTATTTTAATAAAAATATAAATCTTTGTAAGATCTAGTTCAAATATTTATAGTTTTTCACTTGCTTTCCATCACGATATAATTAACGAGACGTTTTTTTCAAACACAACCAAAACACCCACCATGACAGCATTTTGTCCAATCACAGATAGGATTTTCGAGCATGCGTATTCTGTTGCCATAGTTAAGCGTCCTTAAGTTCAAAGGGCACAAACCGAAACTATACCGACTACATCGGAAAAATGCAGCCCCCCTCCCTTCCACCTAAGAATCAAATTGTAGCTCCCTAAGTGAATAAATAGTATATAGAAACTATAACCAAAGTAACTGGGGATTATATCGATACCTTGGGGGGAATGATATCGTGGCTTTTTACATTGGAAGCTGTATGGTTTGGATGACGTAAATGCAGGAACGAGTTCTAAATCTTATACATATATAAAAACGATTGTACCTTGTGCATTTCTAATTGTTTATTCTTAATTTTATCACTACCATAAAATATTCTGTATAAAATATAGTTTTTACATTTGTAAGTACGTGATAAATTTGTACAAACAAACAAAACCTCGATTGTGAAATATGCCTCCGTTTGGAGAATCTCTAATTGCTTTTATGATGCCGTCTCGATCGAATCTTTGTATACATAATTATTAGCACCCATAATTACGATCATTTAAACCATCAAAAGTGTGAGAAAGTGACTATTTGTGTAATTAAAATATCTCTTACACTCGAATTTTGAGGTATCAAAACACCATTTAGGACATTTATAAACTTTAAAGACATTTGCTGGTGTCCAAATATTGACAATAGGACAAGTATTTGATCAGCTCATTGGAAGCGCTTAAGATCGAACGTCTGTCATTGTTCATGTCAATTGAAAGATGTTCATTTCGCAAAGTTTGTTTATTCAGATTACAATAGAACTAAACATTTACTGTCTTTATGTAAATAGAAAAAGAAATAATGTGAACTTTTCACATTTCTTTCTACTTATGCCGGCTTAGGAATTAAACAAATGTTACGGAATAGAGATCAGATACTTCGTAGTTGAAGTTATGGATCAGGTTAACTGACACTTTCAAGTACTCTTAAAAAGAGGCTACTGTTAAACGCAATAGTGAATCTGAACGATAAAAGCAGCAGACCATGGTGGAAAAGGTTTACATGTATATCAAGAGGCGTTCTTTTTTCATCCTCACGAAACCCTTTGATTTGGCTTTTAATTTGAGGTCCTTTTTTGTCATATGGCTCTTCATGATCAGAAGTTTGGGTTCTAATATATCATTGGCTTTAAAATATTCGGCTTTGAGTCTTTTTGATGAAAATAAATCCAGAGAAGCACTTTAGACATTTGAACTATATAAAGTGTTGCTTTCATATTTATAAAGTTTATTTTTGGTGTGATAAATATAATTCCTATTTTCTTTGGACAACAAACTTGACAAAAAAGTTCTGCACATACGATTAAATTATAATTTTGACTATAAGACTTAAAGAGAACAATTTCCTTCGAAACTTTGAATTATGTCTCTGAAAAAATTCATCACCAAAGGTTGTTGAAGAGTTCACTGCCAGCAATACTCTCCCAACATGGAAATTCGTATTAACGTGTACCGGACGTATCTGTATATATGTATCTTGCTAAGACATTCAGACGTTCTTAATATGAGTTGTACTGTCTGAACAAGAAAATATATTATGTCAAAGCTAGCTACTCTTTACAATACTCTTGAAATTTACACTGTTGTAATCAAATATCGCGATCTCTTTGTTCTTGTCCCCTCCCCAACCCCCCAAAAATGCAATACGAACAAGAATATGGTCACTGTGGTCTTCTTCCGACTGAATCTAAAACCCTCGTTAAAGTTAAGAGTCCGTTTTGGCAGTGTGGGATGTACAAGTACGTAGCCACGCCCGGTCAGAATGAGAACGTTTAATCTGATGTTTCCTTTATTTTCCAGTACCAGTCAAAAATTCCACAACCTTCTTACCGGACACCCTAATTAAAAGGACTTAACTATTGTATTTATTGTCATTTTGTATGTCAACCATTTGTTTTCAAATTTATCTGCCTTGTCCAATTGAATGTGTTGTCTTAACCATCAGGGAGCTTCAGAACGAGGAAAGACCTAAATAGACCAGTCTCCTAAGCATGAGAGGGCATCTAAACTGAAAAGATCTGAATAGAACAATCGCTTTAGCATCAAAGGGCATAAAAACTGGAAAGATCTGTATGGAACAGTCTCTTTATCATCAGACGGCAACAAAACTGAGAGAAAATCTGCATGAGGCAGTTTCTTTAGCATCAGAGGGCACCGATCTGAGAAAATTTGCATGGACAAATTTCTTTAGACTCAGCGGGCACCAAAAACTGAGAAGATATTCATGAAACAGTCTCTTAAGAATCAGAGGGCACCGAAACTGAGAAGCTACATCGAACAGTCTCTTTAGCATCAGAGGGCACAACAGCTGAGAGGATCTGAATGGAACAGTCTTTTTAGCATCAAAGGGCATCAAAACTGAGAAGATCCGCATTAAACAGTCTCTAGCATCAAAGGGCATCAAAACTGCATCAAATCTGAGAAGATCCGCATGAAGCAATCTCTTGAGCATCAGAAGGCATCAACACTGAGAAGATCTGAAAGGAACAATCTCTTTATCATTAGAGGGCACCAAAACTGATAAGATCTGCATGGAACAGTCTGTTTAGCATTAAAGGGCATCAAACTGGAATGAACCACATTAAACAGTTTCTAGCATCAAATGGCATCAAAACTGCATCAAATCTGAAAAAATCCGCATGAAACATTCTCTTTAGCATCAGAAGGCATCACTGAGAAGATCTGATAGGAACAATCTCTTTATCATCAGAGGGCACAAAAACTGAAAAGATCTGCATGCATGAAACAGTCTCTTTAGCATCAGAGGGCACCAAAACTGAAAGTATCCGCATGGAACAGTCTCTTAAGCATCAAAGGGCACCAAAACTGAGAAGATCTGCATAGAACAGTCTCTTTAGCATTAGAGGGCGCCAAAACTGAGAAAACCTGCATGGAACAGTCTCTTTAACATTAGAGGGCGCCAAAACTGAGAAGACCTGCATGGAACAGTCTCTTTAGCATTAGAGGGCGCCAAAACTGAGAAGATCTGCATGGAACAGTCTCTTCAGCATCAGGGGGCACCAAAACTGAGAAGATATGCATGGAACAGTCTCTTAAGCATCAGAGGGCGCCAAAACTGAGAAGATCTGCATAGAAAAGTCGCTTAAGCAATAAAGGACAACAAAACTAAGAAGATCTTCACGAAACAATCTATTTAGCATCAGAGGGCACAAAACTGAGAAGATCTGCATGTAACAGTCTCTTTAGCATCAGAAGGCGCCAAAACTGAGAAGACCTGCATGGAACAGTCTCTTCAGCATTAGAGGGCGCCAAAACTGAGAATATCTGCATGGCACAGTCTCTTCAGCATCAGAGGGCACCAAAACTGAGAAGATCTGCATGAAACAGTCTCTTCAGCATCAGAGGGCGCCAAAACTGAGAAGACCTGCATGGAACAGTCTCTTCAGCATTACAGGGCGCAAAAACTGAGAAGATCTGCATGGAACAGTCTCTTCAGCAATTTAGAGGGCGCCAAAACTGAGAAGATCTGCATGGAACAGTCTCTTTAGCATTAGAGGGCGCCAAAACTGAAAAGACCTGCATGGAACAGTCTCTTCAGCATTAGAGGGCGCCAAAACTGAGAAGATCTGCATGGAACAGTCTCTTCAGCATTAGAAGGCACAAAACTGAGAAGATCTGCATGGAACAGTCTCTTTAGCATTAGAGGGCGCCAAAACTGAGAAGACCTGCATGGAACAGTCTCTTCAGCATCAGGGGGCACCAAAACTGAGAAGATATGCATAGAAAAGTCGCTTAAGCAATAAAGGACAACAAAACTAAGAAGATCTTCACGAAACAATCTATTTCGCATCAGAGGGCACAAAACTGAGAAGATCTGCATGGAACAGTCTCTTTAGCATCAGAGGGCGCCAAAACTGAGAAGACCTGCATGGAACAGTCTCTTCAGCATTAGAGGGCGCCAAAACTGAGAATATCTGCATGGCACAGTCTCTTCAGCATCAGAGGGCACCAAAACTGAGAAGATCTGCATGGAACAGTCTCTTCAGCATCAGAGGGCACAAAACTGAGAAGATCTGCATGGAACAGTCTCTTTAGCATTAGAGGGCGCCAAAACTGAGAAGACCTGCATTGAACAGTCTCTTCAGCATTAGAGGGCGCAAAAACTGAGAAGATCTGCATGGAACAGTCTCTTCAGCATTAGAGGGCGCCAAAACTGAGAAGACCTGCATGGAACAGTCTCTTCAGCATTAGAGGGCGCCAAAACTGAGAAGATCTGCATGGAACAGTCTCTTTAGCATTAGAGGGCGCCAAAACTGAGAAGACCTGCATGGAACAGTCTCTTCAGCATTAGAGGGCGCCAAAACTGAGAAGATCTGCATGGAACAGTCTCTTCAGCATTAGAAGGCACAAAACTGAGAAGATCTGCATGGAACAGTCTCTTTAGCATTAGAGGGCGCCAAAACTGAGAAGACCTGCATGGGACAGTCTCTTCAGCATTAGAGGGCACAAAACTGAGAAGACCTGCATGGGACAGTCTCTTCAGCATTAGAGGGCGCCAAAACTGAGAAGATCTGCATGGAACAGTCTCTTCAGCATCAGAGGGCACCAAAACTGAGAAGATCTGCATGGAACAGTCTCTTCAGCATTAGAGGGCGCCAAAACTGAGAAGATCTGCATAGAACAGTCTCTTCAGCATTAGATGGCACAAAACTGAGAAGATCTGCATAGAACAGTCTCTTCAGCATTAGAGGGCGCCAAAACTGAGAAGATCTGCATGGAACAGTCTCTTCAGCATCAGGGGGCACCAAAACTGAGAAGATCTGCATGGAACAGTCTCTTTAGCATCAGAGGGCGCCAAAACTGAGAAGATCTGCATGGAACAGTCTCTTCGGCATCAGAGGGCACGGTAAAAGGAAAGTTACCCCTGGTCAAATAGTGCATACATACATGTATGTAGGACAAACAAAATCCCACTAATTATAAATATTTGTTATTTCCTTGTCGTTCAAGAAGCTTTGGACTTTTCTGCACTGCAATGTTTTTATAATTCAAGCTCTCTGTTTCAATCGCGTTATAGCCTTTTGTGATGATGCGGCGTAAAGCAATCAACAATCAATCAATCAATAGGACAAATGATGTGTTTCAGTACATTCAATATTACCATTGGTCCCCTCGTATAAAAACACATCAAATTAAGGCGGTAAACAATACTTGCCTGTCCGTACAGTAAAGTAGCAAGTTTTGAGCTGCAAATATAGGCTAATTATTGTTTAAAAAATTAAAGAGTTACACATTCATCTTCTTATCAAATCAAAGAAGGGGTCATTTTCATTCAAAACCTTTTATCTTAATGGGTAATTAAAACATTAAATGACAGGCATATTAATTTGCACTCCTAAAAATTGGTATTTTATTAACATTGCAGGCTGATTAATCTTTTAAGTCTTTAGAAAATAAAAAAGATAATCCCTAATTTTACAAATAACATTGCTGTCCCGTTAATCCAAACACTTCTTTTCATTATTTACCTATATATAGATATATACCGTTAGACTATTTAAACCTATCGTATCGTTATCAAAGTTTTGGACATGATTGTAATATTAATTCTCTTTAATTGGTTTTATTGACAAGAAAAGAAAGTGTTCTCCTTTTAATATCAGTTTTTGATACACAAAGCGCATGCGTGTCAGGTGAGAGTTAATCTTTGCTTATTTGTGTATTGTCTTGTATGAGTGGTATATGATAGCTAGTCGGAACATCAAAGACAGAAAACATGAGATCGAAGTCTAAAGCAAGAAAACTAACACACGGTAAGTGACAAAATACACACACAAACATTTAAACGCACAAACACACATTTCGAATTTTATTTTTATTTTTTTCATCCCTCAGATTCTGTATCAATTATAACCACCTGTCGTTTTGACATCGAATTTGATTAAATACAACAAGTACAGGCTTTTTTTAACTATATTTAACAATAAAATAAGACTTAACATAATTCGATCGATTTCTTCAATAAATTGCTAAAAGTTTGTAACAGGTAATTGCTTTAATATTGTCCTTTTAGTAACTTTCCCTAATCTATTTTCGGCTATTGGAAATTAATTATTGGTCAAAGTGTAAATTTCAAAACAGAGTTTGGAATAACCGTAACTCTGATGTGATTGCCATTTTAATTCTACGTATCATTTTTGTTCACATGTATAGAACAAACATATTGACATTTTAAAAAAGGAAGATACAAAGTTATTTAATATTTAATAATTATTTGTCTTGATATAAAGTGTAATATTCAATCTTTGTGCATGACATGAAATCGTTTGTATTGTACGTTTTCTATTGAAAACATTCACTCGGTTAGTATCGATAAGATATAGTTTATGAATACTCTATATGTATGCTCGTGTATTATCATTTTGCACAAATAGACCCATGGAAAGCTAATTTATACAATAAAAAAAGCAGATATGCTAATTGTATAAATTCATGTCCATATTTATACAAATCTCCTCTAACCTGCATGTGTAAATTGATTCTTGGCTTTCAGGTGTTTTTGTTTGTTTTTTGGGGTTTTTTTTGTTGTTTTTTTTGTGGGGGATGGGGGCTATAAGAGTTCACGATGAAGATCAATCCAGAAATGCTCATCAGACCCACTAATTGTCATTTTTCTTAAGCAAATCGTCTATGTGAGGGATATCTTTTTATTTACAGATGAAAGTGTTTTTTGTGTATGTGAAGTTAGGAGGGTTTAAAGCATATGTATATAAGTACATGTTGTATTTGCATGTCCTTTTAGTCGTATAAAGGGCAAATGCTTTGAAATCTATTTAAATAAAGACGTGCCTTACTGCAGTCAGCACTCACATAGATTGACCTTGGACGATTTTAGCTCAAACCTTTTTAGGTCTTGGTTCTTTCGAACTCAGAACCTCAGTGTTGACTGGTTTGTGATTACAGTAGAAACTACTTTGACCACTCGCCGAGGCCCCCTCCATAAGGAAAAAAAAGAAATTCACATGTATTGACCTTGGACGATATTTGCTCAAATCTGCTTAGGTCTTGCTTCTCTTAACTGGCTGCTCAAACTGAAGATTTGGTATTTATCTTTACCCGATGACATCCAGACGCGAGTTTTGTCCTCAAATGATGACCACGTGTCTTACATACTCATTGAAAAGCAGTGTTCTCCAACAAGTGAGATGTTTATATAGCTATAAAACCAAGTTCGTTCCACCATGTTCTACATGAAAATGCCTGTACCAAGTCAGTAATATGACAGTTGTTATCCATTCGTTTGATGTGTTTGAGCTTTTAATTATGCCATTTGAATACGGACTTTCCTTTTTGAATTTTCCTCAGAATTCAAAATTTTTGTGATTTTACTTTTTTTGACATGCAAAAGTTGATAATAAAACTTTAAATTATTCCGATGCATTATCTCAAACGAAAAGATACAAGAAATCAATGTTTTCATGTTATGATATTCATTTCTTAAATTGTGATATATACGACAGCTGGCTATGTTGTTTGTCTAAATCTTAAGTCATGTATATTAGATGGCACGTGACAACAAACTTGATCTCTTGTAGATAGTTGTACCATTGGCAATTACAGTGAAACCTGTTTATACTGGAACTCTTCGTGACTAAGATTATGTTCGGTTTTGGCCGATTTTCTGGTTCACAACGTATACAATTTGATATGACGGTGCTTAAGTTCATGTTTGGTTTATACAGAATTTCGGTTTATGCAGGATTCGGTTTATCCAGGTTTCACTGTATACTCAAATATCTTTATTGTTATATTGATAATTGAATGTAACATTGTGAGCTCGAGTTTCGAAGAAAAAATGCTTCAAAAAGGACCATTGCATGCTTACCATTTACTTGAACATTTCGGTTCTTATGTCTATGACTGCATGTATTGTCGTCTATTCTACTTGTTGCTTTCCTTCCATACGACTGTCCATTTGAAAATGTTATCCAATTGAATACTTATAAAATTCAATATACAAATGAATACAAAACATTACATAAGTTGTATGATGATTGTAACAAAGGTTCAGCCGTGTGGCCTTTTAGCTTCCAGATAGAAATTCGCGCGTTGAGCAGGCCTTCGTTTGCTAAAATGCCTGTAAAATCAAGAAATGTGCGATGGGTGTTTTTTAATCTAAGAAATTTGTACACGCTATTGTTATGCCAGTAAATCAAAAAAGAAATGCATTAAAACAACATGCTGTACAGCAACCAACAACAATGTCGTGCATAAATGCAGTCAATATGAGACGATTCAAAATAAGTGTAGTTTTTGAAGCTACTCCTTTTTTAGACGACATTTTTTCCAAAACTGCATGACAACTTATATAAGATAATATAAAAATCATCGCATCAAAAAGTTCCTCTTGAATTGTGTTTATTTGTTCAACGTATGATTTCTTATAAGAGACAAAACACATATTAAAGAATAAAAATAAGGAAGTTACAAGGTGGCGGAATAGGTATGTTAATTACAAGTGTTTCTATTTAGAAGACTAAATAATGCCTAAAGAACACTATATAATCATGACTAGACCTTTCATTTAGTCAAATGTATGGGACAGTTTCAAGACTTGCTGCTCTACCTAATGGTTACTAATTGAATTTTGTTATCATCAAAAGGTAAAAACGGACAGAGACTTATTGAGTTCACATCCTCAAAAAGATTAACATAATATCAAACTAAAATCCACACCCCATATAGCACAACATGTATCATCAGATTTTCACTACAATAGGTAGGTTGTCCTGTCGATAAGTAAAAATATAAATTAGCCAGGGCTGATATAAGTATATTAGCCTGTGCTGATATGAGTCAAATGGCGTGTTATATTTATATTACCTTTCAGTAATTTCTTTTAATCAAGTTATGAATAACAACAAACTATTGTTTATGCTTCATATGATAGAAAAGATAACAAGTTTTTCAATGAATATCTCTATTTGATACGCTTTTCTTGCCAACTCAATATGAGAAAGTGAAATTACTAGATGTCAAAGGGACATGTATTTGTCATACTTAAGACTTAGTCATCGTGTTCATGTACTTTACGAAGCTTGCTGTTTTTCTTCTCTGAAGTTTAAAAAAAACATAGAGTAATTTGTGGGCCCTTTATAGCATGCAGTGCGGTCTGAGCCAAGGCTCACTGTGTTGAAGGCCGTAGTTTGTCCTAAGATGGTTTACTTTTACAAATTGTGACTTGGATGGAGAGTTGTCTCATTGACACTCATACCACATCTTCTTATATCTATAGAATAGTGAATTTTTCTTTGTATTTAAATTTCAATCAGAACTCACCCTTTTCAAGCTTACTATGCGGTATGGGTTTTGCTCATTGTTGATGGCCGTTTGGTGACCAAGAGTTGTTATGCTCTTTGGTCTCTGGTGTAGATTTGTCTTATTGGCAATCATACCACATCTTATTATTTTTAGAAAAGTACATTTTGCGTTGTATTTCATGCTGAAGGAGAGAACCTTGTCAAATAGTGTTTATATATATATGCAGTTACATATTTTTTGAATGTATAATGTGTGTGCGTGTGTCCAGACGTCCTGAAGCACATAATTATGTTGAATTAAAAAACAAAAAGATAAATGAATGGCATTATCTGATGTTTGGCTTTGCTTGTTATTTTCCGATATTGTTCAATATCAGTAGCAAACATAATTATATAGGCATCGTTTAACAGTTTGACTTACAACAGGTTAACTATACAACTCATCCATGATGTTGCTTGATTTTTTAAAATGTACCATCCTCCGAACACAAGTCTTGTACATAAACGTATCCAATATTTCGTCTGCCATCATGTAGTCAATTTTAAACGCATTGGCATATAACAGCTAACACATGTTTGCAAACAATCGTCCTGATTATACGCATGCGATATTTCCCACTGGACGTTAAGCAAACAAAAGCTAATCAATTGACTTGTAAATTCGGAACCAGAACAAATTTACAATAAATCATTGCATTCGAAGGTTTTACAACTGTATTGCCCGGGATGAAGATTTGCAATAGGGAAAAGGAAATGATAATTTGGTCATTTGCAGCAAACAACTTCTGTAAACGGACCTCTCAAACAGTTGTGTGGGTTTCTAACGCGGAAAGAGTGTGGCACTTTTTTCCATACCAGGGGTATCAAATTGAATTTCACCGTTCCTACCTAACGTAACTGTGCGTTTATACATCAAGCACAGTAATAGGCAAGCGCCACTCTCAATATTCTAAAATTATCGTCTTCATTTTCTCCGGCAATATAAATTCAAAAATGTATCTATGGTATAAACTATTTATATATGCAGGCACCTGTATAGAAATGATAATCTATGTCAATATGATGTTCAGATCTGTTTAAATTTTATGATGACGGTATATGCAGTTGTAAACACAAATATAGAGCTCATTTGTTCTTGTGAAATACACAGGGAAAATGTGTAAAAATTTTGATTCTATCATACTTTGATTTACAGCTTTTCTATTGGTAAAATGTTTCGGATTTTTTTCTCTCACATGAATCTTGATATTTCACTCCTATTTCCTTTTTTAGGCAAAACCTTTCGAAATTTTGGGTCCTCGATGGTACGTCTTCAACTTCGTTCTTTAATTTAACCTTTTTATTCGAGCATCATGGTCTTTTAAAGATGAAAATCTAGTATGGCGTACACAATTTCAATCCTAATATTTATATGATGAGTTTATTTTGATTGCATGACACACTGTAATTTGTGCATTTAACTTTTTCGTTGTCTGTTTCAATGCACATATATGTGTTGTTAAATGTAGATTACAATTGGTATCTGTAAGATTGTAATTATAAATTCTTTAGATTTAGTGAAAGATTTACCCATTAACCCTTAAATCCTTTGGCCATTTCTTGCCAAAACAAGTTTTCTTAAGGTGAACAATGAGTCAATACTTCTTCTATTTGTTCAGAAGTATTCCTCAATGGATTTTCCTTTACTTTGGCATCTGGGTGATAATGCATCGAAAAGAAAAGGATCTTTATGGGGCTTAGTATACACTTAAATATTTATCTAAGACCAATTGTAATATGACACTATTTAAGTAATATTTTCTTGAACCAAGGATAGTGGTCTAAAACCTTAGAAAAACACACTTTAATGGATTCATCAAAAGAGGAGCATTTCTCGCATTTAATTCTCAAAACAAAATATCTTCAATTAGGTGTTACATTAAAAACGACATTTTTGTTATGATAGGTGACTTCAATGACAGCTTGGGATTTCGGACAATCCGTTATAAAGTATAGTGGTAATGTATACAATTTATGTGGTCAAGTGGCCACACTGACACGGTTTGGGTCATCATTGTACAAACAAAATGGAAATGTATAGATAATACATAAATAGGTAGTATTGTTCACTTTTCATAAGTTCTATGTGTGAAATTTCTATCGAATTTTTTGTTAGTTTAAACTGTTTGCATTAACTCGTGTATTTTCGCCCCTTGTCCATATTTGATCAAATATTTTCAGTAATTGACACATTATGTTGATTTTAGAAGTAACAATAAATACTACTACCAGTCTTTGATAATATACGTGAAAAGAACATTTTTTAATCCGTCATAATCTTTAACGAATAGTTAAAAGATAAAGTGCGGAACACAGATTCTTTTTTCTTCAAAAAGTTAGATATTTAAAAATATATACATATTTTGTATATTTTATGTGATTTTGCGAGGTTTTGAATTATAAGATACTTCTGCGACATTTTCCTTTGTTGACTCTCTTATTAATCGACGATTAACAGGTTTGCAATATGCCTATTTTCTCCAAAAAAGAAACAAAAAATTATTTGATAAGATTTATTATAAGTCTCTGGGGATTGATTCACCGTGTTTGTTTTCTAAATTATTATTTATAACATGCATTGAGATATTTTTATCTAAATATAGCACTTTTGATATAGACATCATTTTTTCCAAATTGCAACTAACTCTACGATGTGATGTTAAATGCTAATGATAAATTTCTGATGTGTGCTACATGATGAGCAGATTCTACTAATGCACCTATCTGCTGTTGTTTGTCGGCTTTCTGTCCTTTTTCGTTTTTTTTCATGGCACTGTCAGTTTGTTTTCGACTTATGAATACTCCATATGTATAGTTTGCTTCTCTTTTATAATTTATTTTGAACTTATAATTTTCCGCCGCATATCAGCTCATTAGTTGATGTCATTCAGAGGGAAGCTGCACAAAGCTGTCTCGCTTTCAGTAATATTTACATAATTTCAACATTACTTCCCACATAAAAATTGTTGCAAGATTATTTTTTTCTCTTCAAAAATGGATTGATATCTTATAAGGACAAAAAGTTCAATTTGCAGAGACTTATATAAGTACATCGTTTAGTATAACAATAAGGGTTCAATATACTAATAAAAATTTGGTATTGCTGCAATTAGACAATAATACGTGTATAGAAAAGAAATTAAATAGTATAAAGTTTGTCATTTTGAAAGGATTTGCGAATTAAGAAAGATCCTATGATAGACGTAAAAAAAAATATAGATAAATTTCCTCATTTTAACAGGATTCTAAGAAGTTAGAAAAAGCCCGTGTTCAGCGGCAAATATCATTGTCTTTTGAAAGCAAATAATTTACGTTTCAAAAGACATTTATATCATATTATCCGCCGTACTAAGTAACACTCAGAAACAAATCTTTATGTCTTTTGTGACTTAATCTGATTATCTTTAGAAAATCAATTTTAATATACATTTGTTCATATAGATATTGTACAAACAAAACTTTAAGAATCAGAAACTCGTCACAAACAGTACGATTTATAAACTGATTATTTACCTAATCTATTACTTATCTTTTTAATCATCTTTAATCTGATTTTCTCTCTTAAATAGATAATCCGTTGAAATGTGTGTATCTGGTAAAATCACCGCGGAGATAATTCTTAATCCGTTAATCTTGTCTATAATTGGGGTGCAAAATAAGGAGAATCTTTTCAAAAATTGATTCGTACTTTTAAAATAAATAAATTTCAGAAATTCTAAATTTTTTTCTAGACAAGAAGTTAAATTTTTGCATAATTCATTTGTCCTAATTTTGTGAAGGTACGAAATTTACAGAGTAACAACTAACCTAACTTTTCATAGTTCCGATGACCCTTGAGACACCCCAATATTTAATGAAATTCTGACAGTTATCATAATTTTCATCATAATCCATAGGTAATTCATATATTAAATATCATTCAATTTTAATCTATTTTGCGCGTGTTAAGAATTGTTGAATAATAATGGTAGATTATGTGTATTGGTTCAACACATGAAAAGAATTACATAAGTGTCTTCTTAATCTTGACATTTTAACCTTCAAAAGAAAAAAATAAGTGCAAACATTTAATAAGGCTTTATTTTATTAAATTCAGCAGTTTTTATAGCTGAGACAAAGAAGATAGATCGATTTTAATATTAACACATATAAGAAAGAATACAAAGAAACATGTCCTCACTTTGTGAAAATTATAATTAAATTGACGAAAATTAAAGAAAATCGCAAAATCAGTTATGACTTGTATATTTATGGTATGTATTGTAAATGAAATAGAGACATCTTTTGAATTTACTTAAGTGAAATTTCTGTCATCCATTCTTTTTGATAATTATTTAGACTATTTTTTATTTCTATTGTATAGCCCTATATCATGAAAGAATATACTGTTAAAATTGCAAATGCCTTCATGGTAAAATAAATTCATGTATATGGGTTAAAATAATAGTTTGTTTATTTGTACAGTCTTTGATTTTTCCAAAGTTCTAAAAACATCAGAAATAAAAAAAATCATTAGCAAAAACAAAGAATACAGTAAATTTCCGCAGTTTTCAATGTCTTTACAGCAGAAACCCTCTTATTGGAAGATTCACTCTGCAAATAGAAACATTAATAGGCGGAGATAAAAAGTTCTTTGTCTGTTATTGACAGATCACATGAACATCCCTATATCATCAGTCATGGCATATACTAAAACAAGAACTGCATTTTGTAGATGGAGCATGCATAGATGTGTTTAGATTCTCTATAGATTGTCAATACATGTGTTAGGAGTTGATTAATGCCATTGCTTGTGGTAGAAAATTCAAAAGCAAATTCTGAACCATTAGTGTAAATTATTATTCTATTTGGAAATACAAATACATGCATGCACACAAAATACAGTTTACTTCAGGGATTGTACAACTAATGGAAAATCTCTTTTAGAAATGTACTTCCACTAAACATTTCTTCCGAGAGTTTAGATAAGAAATATAAAAAAAGAAGATGTGGTATGATTGCCAATGAGACAACTATCCACAAAAGACCAAAATGACAGTAACAACTATAGGGTACCGTACGGCCTTCAACAATGAGCAAAGCCCATACCGCATAGTCAGCTATAAAAGGCCCCGATAAGACAATGTAAAACAATTCAAACGAGAAAACTAACGGCCTTATTTATGTAAAAAAATGAATGAAAAACAAATATGTAACACATAAACAAACTACAACCACTGAATTACAGGCTCCTGAAGTTTTCTGTATTTGAACCGTTTGGATTTCTTGTTTGCAATTTTTCGAATTTCAAATTGTTCATGCTAACAATCATTCACCATGAACATGTATCTTTTACAGTTATTGAAGTTTTTAAAATGTACAGATTTTATATGCACTAAAAGTGAGCAAGCCATAGCTAGACTTCTACTTGAGCAGTGATTATTTTCATCATTTTTTTTTATAATGGAGATATTTGGTGTTTCGAAACATGATTCGACAAATTATATGCTTTCCGATTGTAGTTGCCGGCATTCAAATATTATACGTATCATAGTGCCCATTACTTAAAAGGGTTAAGAAATTGAAAGACACAATACACAACCTGCTTGGGCTGTGAATTACCTTTCGTGTTATGAGTTTGGGCTTTTGCTTTTGCATTTTGATAAAGAGAATATCCGTTTTGAGTCTAGTATTTTTGTTATTTTACTTTTTGATTATCGTATCATCACGTGAATGAATCGATTATGAACACACGAGTCCCAAAGCCATAACATTGCTGACAAGATCGTTCCAAATATCCACCCTATTGATTACTACATACCAGCTATTAACAGTGTATTGACACAGAACGATGAGTTTAAGTGTATGGGTTGTTGATTTTATTGTCAGTTTAACTGTGGGATGAGTTGTTTATCTGATAGATCAATTGATCATCAACCGCAGTATGTTTATCGTTATCATCATTGATAAACTTATGGAGCTAGACTTGCTATGAGAGGAATGTGTGAGGATCTAGTGGCTGAAAAAAAAAGAAATGCTTACGGATTTAAAAAAAACTTAAATTGTCGTGCCAAGTATGGACATACTAATAAAAACTTGTATGGGTAAAAATATCTTCTTTTTGTCGAATAGGTTAACAATAAAATGTCCGTTCACTATAAACTGATTGTTGTCCCCATTACACTTTTACATATTTTGCGTGGGGGTCAACTTAAGGGTGCCTTACTCCATTACACCTAACATTAAATCGGATTGGCAGCTATGATGGGGTTTACCGCGACACTAAGCATAGTTTCCTGAGACCAATACCGAATCAAGTAAGATACGGAAAGATATACGCAAAGAGTTAGGATTTTTAGTCTCGAAGAATTTAATGACAACGAATGACAACCAGTAAAGAAACAAAACAATTTCGAGTTGATTCGGTTTATTATGGAGCTAATTCAGTTCTAAAACAGAAGTTTCCGAAGGTGATGAAACAATTTTAAGCAAACGCCTTTTCAGGGTTCATTTGTGTTTTTGTAGAAATAAACATAAAATTCATCAAATATTTTGTCCCATATATTTTCTTTTGATCAACAATTAAAATTGTTGTTGGGACGAATCATCCAAAATGTGCACTTACAATCATGGGGCTTCCTTAGAGGGGACACAATCTATCATTTATCGAAATCGATTCACACAATATGTATTTAACAAAAATGTAGGAATTATAATGTAATTTTTAAACTTTTCTTAAAAATCTTCTTCGTTACAAAATCAACAGATACAAGAAACAATGATATAGTTGAAGAATTGGACAACCCTAAGAGCGCCCTCTATTAGTTACTGTGAAAAATGTGGATGACGCTGAGATGTCATTTTAGATCTTTTAAACCGACGAGATAAAAATGAACATCTGAAAACACCATGAAACAGCCACAAAAATTAAAGTCATCCTGTTTTTCTTATTGAGAAAATGAAATTAATAACAAACATATGCCTAACAGATAAAGAAGATGTGAGAAAAGTAGAAATTAGAATTTCTCATCCACATAGTTGCTAAACACCGTGACCCAAGAATATATTAGCTGTGAATGCTGTTATCTTGGATGTATTTCATAATTTCCACATGCGGGGATGCACAGTTTTAACAAGTTGTATAAGATTTATAACGAGAAAACCATTGGGAACCATTTACCCATGCCAGGCCTGATAATAATATACATTTATTTTTTCATATTAATAAATTACGACTGTCTTTCTGAACTATGGCACTGCGGGAAATATCTTTATATTAATTGGAGTAATATTTTTAATGAAAGGGTATAGCATTTTGTAATACCCAATCACAATTAAGAGAAAAAATATAGTAGCAAAATTTCTGCACATCTTTAAATTGAGCAAGTTTGGTGAATTATATAGGCGTTACCAATATTGGGAATGAATAACGGCTCTCTAGAACGGCTTGACAACCCTTCCCCCAAGAGGACATCTGGTATCACAAGTACTAGTACTATGGGACCAAACTTTCATCTTTGGTTTGGGCAGTGATTTATTTTCCTCCGGTGCAAACAACTTTGTTTAACATATAAACAAACTCTCAATGGAACCAACCATTTATCTTTTTGGGGAATGTTTGATCTTGGTTTTTTTTAGGATACAGAGACAAATCTTTCTTATTTTCCATTATGATATATTAACAACTTTGCACTTCCCTCCTGAAACAATTTTTTTTTTTTTTTAAAATGATTCAAACACCCGTTTGTGTTTACGTGAAAACCTATCCCCAACCCCTTAAACAGACATGCTTCCATGCATACAAGATGCGTGCTCCCGAAAACTTAAACAATGTACATTTGATTACAAACTATTCAGAAAATTCCAAAAATCTTCATCTTTAAGGAGCGTTTTAGTTGTTTTTTTTTAGTCAGAAATTTTTTCGCGAACAAATTCATTTTGTTTCTCAACGCGATCACTCGGAATTTTTTTCTCTCAATATTTAACACTATAAGGTAGGGGTGGGTCGAGGGGGGGGGGGGCATTGTGGATCATTATAGAAAAAAAAATAAGTTGTTAAGTGACCGTTTCCTTTTAAATTTTTTTCTGTACACATTTACTTTGGTAATTCTAGAAAAAAAATTAAATCCAGGCAGTCATCTTTTTTATATATATATAATATAGACCGCATTAAAAATCTAGACTGTGGGAAAACATGGACAAGTGTGATCACCAATTGATTTAGTTATCACTTTATTTCACACTTGATTAGTTTTAAATTACCAGTTAATTTAGCAATGACCATCCGTTTAATATAAGAGACATATCGAAGTAAGAAATTAATTTGAGAAATATACAACGAAACAGATGATAACGGTTTTCAATCAGTGTAATAAACAACAAATCAATTTCCACGACTTCATGTCTAAAGGCATTTTATAATTTCCGATAAAAAAAAGAAGTTCTTTAACAGTCCTATCTTTGGTTTACTAATTTGAAAGGACATGACAATGTTCTTAATTTGTCTTTCTGGCTGTTTAAGTAAATCTGATAATAATAGTAGCAACGCGACTCATCAATTTTGTTCCGAATGAAAAGGCTTCGGTGAAATTGACAACGTTATATAAACTACTTGTATGGTTTCCGTCTGATCTTCTTGCCAGAAGAGCTGAATTGATGGTATGTTTTTGTAAGAACGTTATCTCCACCCTACAAAAGACGTACAAGATTTATTTCATCGGGGCTTAATTTATTTTCAAACTGTTTTATTCGAATGTCTGGCTTCTATAAGGCCGAAGAGCGGATTCGGATAACGAAAATGGATCGATCACGAAAAAGGCGACTTCCGTAGAGGTTTTTCCTTTCAAACAAAATTTGGCATCAATTAATAATGCTTTTAAGATTAGATAATAAATTGAAGTTAGCAAGTGCACATAGTAACAATTAAACAGGAAGAAACCAATAAAAAGGGAAAAAAAGAAACCTTCTTTGTTTTGCCTAACACGACTTTTTTTTTAATTATTAATAATATCAAATTATTCATTTTGGCAATGTAGAGAAATAACTGTAAATTATAAATAAAAAATTTAAGTTGGTTTTTATTTATTTTTGAATTGTTTAAGTCTTTTATTTTTTTGGTATTTTAGCTATATTTTTGCATTTAACTGAATTATATTCACTAGGATTTTTTTCAAGCTTCTTTCAAAAACGCCAGCATTATTTCTTGACATAGATCATCACATATGCATGGGTAGCTTTATCCCAAGCATATGATTACAACGTGTTTTTTTTTAATTTTAAATTAATTGGTATTGACCACCAACATATAAACATACTTGATTGAATGTCCGATTAGACTTTTTTATAGTGTTAAATGCATGTTTCTGCCACTACAAACCATCATTGTAAGCTATTATCTTCTTCAAATACTGGCATTAACCTATCTTGAGCATGTATTGTTCACCTGGAGCCCAGTCGAATCCCTAAAAATAAAAAAATAAATAACAATTTGATTTTGAGAGTGGACAATGTTTGAAAGTCTAGGATCCGACATAATAACCTAAACAATAAGCCTTGATGTGTACAACTGTCGTTTGTCTTTCTATCTATATCTATCCATTCTTTCTCTCTTTCTTTTTTTTTCTGAATGAATAATACAAACAATGGTTCATTTTGTCGTGATAATCTGATTACTCACTCTCACAACTGATTTGAAGATAACGAGCAGAATATATAAAGATATACTCAATCAAAGAGAAAAAGACTTGGGTGTTGTTTTCATCATTGACTATTAACCTGTGAACATAAAACGGGGTTGTATGTCTAACAAAACATTGAACGTGTTATTAAGGTGACAAAGGAACCATTTAAGCCATCTACCTGATATTTTCCTCCCTGAAATAATAGATTTGAATGACAGTTATGTTTTTAAAATCATGGGAAAACTGCTGATTGACTTGAAATTGATGTGATGTCGATTTCAGAGATACCGATTTCACCGTTCGATATATTTGACACCTCATTATAAAGTTCAAGATTTTCGATATATTTGACATTTCACTATAAAATTCAAGATTTCATTGATATAAAATTCAAAATCTTGATTGTCATCATACACAGAACAATGAAATCATTAATTATTATTATCATATACATATACATGTGTATTCAAGACACAAAGTAAACAAAAGATAAAAAATACCCTAAAATTCTCCCAACTAGACCAAGGAGGTACAAACAATTAGCATTTTTAATACATCTTGCACCTGAGATCACCCCTAGTTTGTTGGTTTTTTTTGGGGGGGGGGGGGTTCATGTTTATTCTTTAGTTTTCTATGTTGTGTCATGTGTGTTGTTTTTTGTTTGTCTTTTTCATTTTTAGCCATGGCGTTGTCAGTTTGTTTTAGATTTACGAGTTTGACTTTCCCTTTGGTATCTTTCGTCCCTCTTTTGCAATGCCTTTAATGCAACATTTACTGACATTATATAATTACTTCTATTATAATATATTTATTTGAAAAGAAGACGACTTTTTTGTTTTTAGTGACCAGCTGAAGCATGCATCCGGGTGTTGGATTTTCTCATTGTGTTGACGACCCATTTTAGGCAAATTTATTGTTGATATCAACTTTGAAGACAATCTTCTTTTAACTTTTATAATTTCATTATTTGGCAAGGGTTTTAGCGTAGCTTTACCAGAAAGGGGCAATTTAACATCCAAGGGATTATATGAGAGTAATTTCTAATGCATGATTGTGTTAAAAAAAAACCGGCTTGGTCAAACCAAAGACTTTAAAAAGATGGGTATTTGCCACTACTCTGTTAAACAAAAGGCATTAAGGTGGTACCTAACACTACAGGGAGATAACTCCGTAAAATCAGCTAAACGTTTTAATAACGTTGTGTTGTTAAGGGAATATTAAGCTTCTCAATGATCAAAATTAGTGTTTGTCAAACTGCTATATAACCAGTGTAATTTTTCTGATAAAATGGTTGGTTTATTTTTTTTTTATTTTTTATATTTTGGTTAAAGGGTCAAAGTAAATGCTTTGAAAATTTTTAGGAAAATTAAACGAGCCAAATTAATTTTAGTTAAAGTGTTGGGTACCACCTTAAGGAGTAAGAGCACAATCTGCATGGTCGGCTCAAAGTCAGAATAGTGTGTCCGGGTAAGGTAGCATATCTTCATACGAACTATCGTTACCTTGTGAACAAGCAAACTTGAAGCTTATCGTTTGCATGACCTATCCTAACCCTTGTTCTGTTAATTGCTGTGTTAGGTTCCTGTCTTATCGTTAACTTTATTTTTTTTTCAAGCGACTTGATTGCATATTTTCGAAGCATGCAACCCCATAAAATAGTTTGCCAACATAACGCACAAGCTGGATCTTGCAAAATTCTTAACGTCACAATTATCTAATCCTTTATATTCACTTATATTGTTAATTAGTCTTAATCTATACATATCACCGTATGCAAACTGAACTTTTAACATTGATAGAAAGATACATAGTTATCTTAAATAGTAGACTAAGTTTGGAGATTCCTCTCAATGGTAATGTCTATCATATCATAGCAACGTTTGACTATAGCTATGAGGAGAGATCTTTCGTGGCTCCTCTACTTTAAAAGGGTTATCTTGTTTGACTGTGTCGCGTAATCCGTTTGCTGTCATCAGTGGACAGAAGTCGCACACCTTTCAAAGATAACGACACGCGGAAACGAATTTTCAATGTATACTGCCAAACCGCCTAAGATCATTTATCATATAACTGTTCTATATCTATATCTTAAGAGACGTTTTGAAAAACCAGATAATTTATTTGAATTTTTCCTTATAAACAATTTGTAAAAAGAAACTATTTGTATAAGACATTCGCCCCTGTTATGGTGAAGTTAAATTTATGTGTGGTTTTCAAATGGTTAAATTTAGTCCTTTTTAAACAAATTTAAACAAATATGGGAGATATCAAGAAGATTTAGCGGGTTAGTAAAACTTTCTTTCTTACACCAAGAAAAACTTATTGCCTTTGTATAAACATTCAAAGATATTGAGAAAATATTGTATTTTAATTTCATTTCATTACATTAAATTGATAAAATTAAATTGATAAATGAGCGTCAGGGTTAAATGGTCATCATAAAACTATCATATCTAATTATTGAAACTTATTATTGCTTTTGCAATAATAAAGAATATATAATGAATTGAATTACATATATATTTAAACTCGTCCTAAATATGCCTGAAGTATTTGCCACTGGACATTTAAGTAAATAACAAAAGAATTTTATTTTGCAATACTTGACTGAAATGTATCACAAAGTTTAATGACATGTTTTGTTACAAGTATTGGAATCTAGACCAAGCAAAGTTGTATTGATAAGTTTTTTTTCTCTCAACTATAGACTGAGTACAGACCTTGTCAGGGTTTTTTTTTATGTCTTGTGGTATACGTATTACTTGAATAACAGTAAAAGGTGCAAGTTTTATCTCAGCAGATGCCTATTTCGACCTGTCTCTTATATTTTGAAAAACGGTATGGAAAATAATAAACGCGGGAACCTCAAATTAGTATGTTTAGCTTTTACAATGAATCTCCGAAACAAGATAAGCATATGAATGTTTCGTTCGTCCGTGTATGGGAAAGTATGAAAGTGAAGACTATATTTCCTGTCTTGAATGAGCGAATAATTTCACAACTTATGATAACAAGGAAAGACACAGAAGGAAGTAAATGTCTTTTTATTGAATAAATAACTTTTATATTATATAGAAAGTTGAAAAGATAGCAAGGGGCCAAATGTCAATTCTTCCTCCTGTATAATTTCCCTATAACGAAAACTTATTTTGAAATTGAAGGTCGAAAAAAGAAAATTGTCATTTTTCATGTATTCATAAACATGAATTTAGTTAGTCCGTCTCACGGTTACAGATAAATAATGTTTTGTTTTATTTTATAATCTGTTTATAAATTTAAATATACTTGTAATACATGTACCATTGCAGTTAATACATGTAATTAAATTTGCCATCTCCCTTTTACACATAATTAAGTTAGCTATGAAATGCAATGAACAAAATAAAAAAAAATGAAAACAACACGTTATTTATTTCTTGCGTCACACACACTGGAAATTCAATATATTATGCACATTGACCTATAATGATTTACTTTTATAAATTGTTATGTGGATAGTTGTTTCAGTGGCACTGACACCACATCTTCCCATATCTATTGGTCTAGATTTAGTGCGTGAACAATTTTGTCTTTATAACCTTGTGTGTACATGCATGTTTCAAGAACAGATACACACGTGCTCTCCTTTAAAGCGCAGGTATATGTTCATAAATCATATTTTTGCTCAGAAGGGAAAGTAATGAATGCTATATACATAAAAGCAATTATTTAGTCTTTAGTCGAAAAGAGGTCGCTGTAGGTCCAGGCGGCTATCTGAATGAATAGACATCAGTTATTTCTACATGACCAATAGTAATTTTGTCTATTTATTAACTTTTTAATTTTGATATAATAATCATGTCCTTTTAATGGTCTGATAATTTCATCATAAGGTCCAGTAGTTTGGTCGTTCCATTAGCGCCTAAAACTAAATTGCTCTTTTGTCTAACAAAGAAAATAAAACAGAAAAGAGAATAAAACACGTAAAAAGACCCATTCTCTGTAAATTTACATGTTTTGAAGCTTCATTTAATAATCCTGACCCAAGAAAACATTTTGGTACTTTGTTTATCTATGCGATGTTATTACAGCCTTTTGGTTATTATTATTGCCAAATTAAACGACCATAAAAAGATGATTTGGTTATGATCACAAGGTTTTTATTGGATGACCGAGTGATGAGTAAGTTAAATATACCCAACATTAGTAATCAGGACACCCGAACATGTTATTAAGTTAAGCAAGGCGTATGTTATAACTCCTCCTACTTTCGTGAAACGTGTCCACACATTGAATGTAAGTTTGGATACAGATGAAACTTAAAAAAAAGGAAAAGGAAAAAACTCAGGTTTTTTACTCTAATTTTGAATTGTATTTAATTATATTCACGTCCAGTGGTACATAATTCATGAGTCCTTACCAAAAAAAAGTTAACCGTTGAAAATAGAAAAAAAGTACCTATAAAAAAAACAAGGAAAAGAGGTGGGTGGAAGGGTGTGAAAATGTACCGATGTTACTTGTTTGATCCAACATTTTAAAGGCACAGACTTCTTCTCTTTCTGGAAAAAAACAGGATTTTTTTTTCAATCACAAACAGGAAAAAGATTTGAGTTTAAAAGTCAATCTGGTTTTGATTGTTTTTTTTTCAAATTTTAATGATTGAAATATACTGTTTTGTTTCATTGTATACTTTATTTTTAATCGAATTAGAATAAAATATGCTTCCTATATAATAGGAATATTTGGCTACTTTAATATACTCGATCTTAAGCTTTCCATGTTGTTGTTATGGGAAGTTGGCGCAGTCGTCGTGAACACGTTAAAATGAAGGGTTATTCAGGTGTTCCGGTCATAACAATATCTTGCAGCTTACGTAGATGGCACCCGTTTTGAACAAAGAAGATAATCATGTCCAAACATTTTTTTATTTCAATAATTTCTCTTTAAGATATCAAATGTTATGGAACATGAGAGATCCAGCAGTTCGAACAGAAATAAAAACAATTTATCAGTTTATTGTCCTGTTGCGGGATAAAATATATTAGTTTAAAATCACCAATGGGTAGTTTTGTCCGTGACAGGTACACGTCAGGTTCGCCTCCTATGACCCTAGGTGAATCTTTCGTGACCTAACATCATAAAATTTGTAGTGACAGTTTTATAAAGACAACATTTACCGAAGATTAGACAAGCAATTTGCTGCGAAGTAAAAGATCCGGGTACTTGAAACGTTTGCATGTCAACTGTCAGGACCTTCTGTGCGTTTTACAATCCATAGAACAATCAGAGTCATTTAGAATCTTTTAATCGAATTTGACATTTTAGATTTGTAGATAACCTACCGGTAGCGAAACTTCACTCAAGTGACCTTTTAATTTTGTCACGGGAATTTGTAATATTTCACAGTTTTCTTCATTCAATAATTTAAAAAATGAAATACCGTAAAATTACACTTGTAAATTCAAAGTGAGAAAATCATATCATTTGATCTTCATATTTAGTGTTTGCTACATTCTCTACTATTCTACGCATACTCAAGCGCATACTGACCATGTGAAATTTTAATTAAGTTTCTCTGACTGACCTCTTAGATAAAGATAAAACACTTATTAAACTTGGTCATGATCAACAATGGAAAAGACCTGTTTATTTCTATTGTTTTGTATATTTTCTCACCCAGAATATTTAAATTGCTGTTGACTCACACAAAAAGAACCCGGATTACCTACATGTACTCTCTAAGCATTGTAATATTTACTTTTCTCTCTAATTATGTTTTAAGGAGGGGGAAAAAACCTAAGAAAACGCAACATGTCGACCGAAGACAACAAAATAATGGTCACAATAATACAGACAAAACAATTTTTTATATGAAAATAAGGAGATTTGGTATGCCGATTGTCAATGAGACAACTATTTACTAAGTTCGAATAAAGTGCATAGATGTAAACAATTAAAGGCAACCGTATGGCCTGCAACAACGAAAATCACATTTTGATATAAAACATCAATCGTCATACATGTATATAGTCTTTATAACATCAACAGTCAATGCATTTTTATAATAGATATAAATTTTCACATAAAAGACGAAAATCAATTGTAAAAATGTCTATATTATACCAGACTATGCATCATAAGTAGATATTCAAAAGGACTTATTTTGCATGTTTAGCTATAATGTTGTTAGAAACATCTTGTCTTTAAATACATTGATGTCAACGATGTATTAGTGCGCCAGCTTTTGACAAACGAAAATCATTTTCCTAAGAAGGATCGATCTTTGAATGATATTGAGGCAGTAAAATAGAGACAATTGCAACGATTACCGCTAACCTGCCACACATCAAATATGCCATCAGTAAATATACTGAACAGCTCATCTACAGCAGCAAAAAGTAAAATCACAAAAATACTGAACTCCGAGAAATATTCAAAACGGAAATTCTCTAATCAAATGGAAAAATCAAAAGCTCAACTTGATACATCAAACAAATGGATAACAACTGTCATATAACGACTTGGTACATGAATGTATTCTATTACTCTATAGCATACAAATGAACCGATTGGTTGACCATTTTAAAACACCATTTTACATATTATCCATATGAAAATTTTCTTTAATATTTATTTCTTATTTGGAAGAGAAGCATGTTAAGCAAATCTTAACTGCAATATTAGATTTTTACACGGTATATTTCTTTTTTTAATCTGTATATCACAATCTTATTCTGATTCCAAAATTTCTACCTAAAGATATTTTCGTGTGAATGTCTCAATACTTTGTTTCGGTATATTTACTTTCAAAATTTTATTTACCATCTGATCTGCTGAAAAAAGTACAATAGTCACAGTCAACCTTTATATAATGTTCGTCCGTGAGAACGGAGAAAACTGACTTTTCAAGAGAGTTGACCTTTAAATTGCAGATATTAATATAACTAGCATATTTTACTCATTTTTTACTGTACATTTGAACAACAAACAATCTTTGTCTCATCATTATATTTTAAACGCTATCGAAAAGAACAAATGTTTTATAAATCATCAGCCTTTTCGACCATCATAAATGAACGCATTCACATTTCGTAAAACTTAAAGGACGGATTGACATTTGCAATTTGGTTATATCCCCGTTTGATGTCAATGGGAGTGAAATAATTTTGCACGCTCAGTATATTGAGGTAAAAAAAAAAGTTTTAATAATCTCTCTCACCTGTTGCACAAACACTAGAAGACGTTTTAAGTCGCGAATCCCTAAAAACAAGTATTAAAATTAGGATGTTATAAAAGATGACAGATGGACGAAATTCTATCAAAATCACATTATACAATAAAATAAAGCTTAATGTTTTATTTTGATCTTATTAACGTTAAAATCATAGAAAGAAGTCGTGGCAAGCTTATCTTTTTCTTTTGTCTTCTAGCATTCACTGATTTTGGTTGGTATGTATATATGTTTTAACTTGTCGAATTTTGAGGTAAATTAAAAGTAAAATTTCTAAAATTAAAAATTATATATTTTTTATATATAGAACTTGGAATTTTTAATGACTCAAAAAGACGTGCTAGTTTTCTAAAGTATATATCTGGTGTTATAAGCCTACATGGAAATCATGCCAAATGAGGTCATCAGTTTTAGAAATTTGATTTGAGACTGCATTCAAATTCTAGCCTGTTTCAATGTGTGTGTCAGCTTTTCCGAAATTTCATTTTCATTTCCCTCATATCAAGGCTTATAATAGCGTGTGAAAAAATAAAAGGAGATACAAAATGTATGGACCGCCAACAACGATATCTTCTTCTATGTCGTCCGAATTAGAATTGACAATGTTATGAATATCATGGGAATCATAACAAGTACCTTCTTATATGTTTTTATGACAAAATATATCCTTATAAACAAATAGATCATCGTTCAGTAAATTATTGAATTTCTTGATATGTAACACCCGGCGATGACCTGTCTCGTGCAGAACAATTTGAGATTATATATTCATATTTTCTCAATTAATAATGATGTAATAAGTTATTAAAGGCCTTATTATTATTAGATATGAGTATAATGGTATCAAATACAAATATGTATCAAATTTTTGATTGGGTCTTTGATAATTCCGATTTTGAAGAGCTGTTAACGAGGATCAATTTCAAACACCTGTGAAGATTTTTATCTTTGATATAAGCAGTAATTATCTATGATGTAAGGGGTTGATGATCAAGTTTGGGTACGTGTTACATGATTTGTAAGTTTGATTCATAGTTTCGGGGTGGATCTTCATTGAAGCAGGTCATTTTACAACCTTGCTTTGTGCTTTTAAAATAAACATGAATATATCTTGTTTTCTTTTGAATGGCTATAACACTATCAAGTTTATTCCCAGGGAGTTTTCGTTTTTCTTGAGATATTTTGCTTTTAAGGTGACTGGTTTTGTGTTTCCATGACTTTTTATCTCTCCTGGTTTAAAATCAACCCAATTAATGTATGTATACATAGTGATAATATTGGTTTGTCGAAAAAAATAAATTCATTGGACTTATACCAGATTTTGGTGTTTCCGTCAATTTATTAACATCTTTTTATCCTCGGGCTGTTAGAATTTTACTTATTTTCGGTAATGGACTTCTGGTATTGTATTATAGACTCATCGTAACGTAGGCTGATTTGGGAGAGTGGCAAGGCAACTAGGCCATCGTATGGTCACTACATTTATAGCTATTGAATAAACTTTTATTTACCCCACTTCTAATGTTGTCTTTCCAGTTCCACCCTCGGCCTTTTCAAATTTCAAAAGTCTGATGTCAAACATCGTAGGCAAATCTATATGCGTCATCAAGTTGGTGTTTTCTATTGTTTGGTTGGTGTCTTATTGTCGTGTTCTCCACATCTCCATTTAATTCCTTTAGATCAATTTGAGATCATTTGATCAGGCTTTCAAAAACGACAAAAATCATTTCAGTAACACTAGATCTTGACATTCGGATTCTTTCATACTTATTTTTTCAGTTTTATTCAAAACAGATACAATGTTATCGATCGGGATCATGTGAAATCAAAACATATTTATGTAATGGAATTCATTAAATGTCCAAATAAACAATATATAGTAATTGAATAGCGCCTTAATATACATCAGTCATAACAGACTCGTTGAAGCTTATTTTTGAAGATATACCATTTTTAGTGATTACTTATCATAAAATCATACTCGTGCAAAAGTATTGTGTAACGCTTTGTGAAATATCCAGAGTATATAAAAGTACACGCCACATAAGACAGCTATGGTGTTCCATAGGTTTGTGTTTCCTTAAGTTGATGTGTTTTGTACTGTCTTTTTGTAGTTTTTCGTTTTGTCATGGTTAGTTTGTTTTCGACTTGTGAGTTTGAATATCCCTTCGTTACCGTTCGCCTCTCTTTCAAAAATGTCATGCAGCGTATTAAATGGCAAAACGAACGTGCCATAGGAAGCAGTTGAAAGTTTTTGATCGACATCTCCTTTCAGATTAAATTGTGAAATTTCTCTATTTAGCAGACGTAAATATAAAAAAAAATGGTTGTCCTATATAATGCTGAAACATCATGACTATTCAAAAACTGAACGATTATTTTTTGTTGTAATCTAATTTTTTGTGTAATTTAAAAATCAGATAATTTGCACCAAGGAAGACAAAAATGGCGATAAAAGAAATTATGGTCGTTGATAATGCACACCGCTATTCCAAAATAACTTCCGGTGATTCAATCTCCCCGGGTAATTTTGGTCGCAGACTTATTTAGAAAGAAAGACAATCTTCGTATTTCCTTTCTAATGACAATGATATATTAGAAGGGTTTATCGTCGCCCATTTTGATTTTATTAAAATCCACAATGCGAAAAACGAAAGATACAACAGACTAAGAAAAAGATCAATTTCACTAGAAGATAAATGTTTCTCGATAAGGCAGTTTTATTGAATACATATCGAAAATGTAATTACACAATAGCATTATAAGGTATTTAAACTCTTGAATTACCCGTCGCATCTATTCCGGAATATCCTGCATTTATGAAAATTCTTTAATCCTTCCCTGATGTCACTTCCGGCCGTCTGTCAGCTGATTGATAAAACTCGCATCCAATCCATTGACAATATGGCATCGGTTTCAATATGTTTTAATAAATTTACCTTATCTTCTTGTCAGTTTCACCTAAATTGGTATATAATTACTAATAATTATATTGATTTTAACAATAAATGCTTGTCAATTTCATGGTTTTCTCTTCAAACAAATATAATTAATATAGCTAAATGTTTGCTTTGTAAAACCCTTGTGTTACTAACCAGATCTGCAGTTTAGAAAACAAATTATCTTAAAATTATCAATATTATTTTCAAAGCATGATGCAGAAGAAAAATTGATGAATCTGAAAAGATAACTTTTTTTTTCATTCGAACAAAATACAACCGACCTAATTGAAACCATTGTCTGTTTTGTGGGAAAATGTTGAGAAGCCAACTATCTGAATGTTAATTGCAACAATTCCTTTCAAGGTTTGTGCACCACACGATTAATAATAAGTTGCTGCACGCGCGTTATATGCTTCTCGTGCATCAGGCTGATCGTGGGAAACTTTTTTGTAATACTAAGAGATTTATCCACATCCAAACTTAAACAGTGATCTATTTGCTTTGAATAGAAATGAAAGCACGCCTCATTCTGACAACAATTCCAAAATGTTTATACAACATATTATATAAAGGAATTTTTTGTACGAGTCATTATGATTATTGACTTATGATGAAAGAACCTCTATCTTAATTTACTACCAATATATAACCTCACATTTTTTAATAAAGCATAAATTTTGAGTACATTTCAAGCATAAGTGACATATAACATACGGTGTACTTGACTTGAATGCGTTGGAAGTCCGTGATCTGAAGTCCTAGTTCTTTGTAACCAAGAGTCAACATTGACTTAAATTATTGTCACCGTTTGTGTCTTTTGAGACAATTTAAAGTTTATAAGTGTCAGAATTCTCACCATTTCTGTTTTACCTATATCCTGTTTTATTTACCTAAGTTACTAAACAATTCAAATCGCAAAAGGTTTTTCCAAAATTGCTATCAAGCCGTCTTTGCTACGCGTTTAAAAATACTATTGAAAGTTCAGCACGTGATTGCAGACTATTCTATTCTTGGTTTTACATTTCTACCCTTACTATAACTCTAGGTAGAGGCCATAATTTTCAACATTACTTGCAAAAGTCAAAACACATAATTGGCATATTTTCTAACACTTGGCAAAGGTCATAATTGTCACCTTTATAACGCTTGGCAAAGGAATGTAACTGTCAACTTAACTTACACTATAGGCAAAGGACATTATTGTCAACTTTTCTTACACAATGGCAAAGGATACTATTGTCATCTTTTCTTACATTAAGCAAAGGCCATATTTGTCACTTTGACTAGCACTAGACAAGGGGTATACTTGTCAAGCTAGTTGACTAACACTAGTAAAAGGCAATATTGTTGCACTGGGCAAAGGACTAATTGCGTATCCTTCCAAAATCTAACTCGTGACAAAATTCTGTTATGTCGTACTTCATTTTTGAAACACATGCCGTAAACTTATTTCCCCTTTACGACGCTCTTAGACTCATTTTGCGGGAAAATAAAAAGCAAGCTGTTCATAACCCGCCGCATTTTTGCTCCTGTCCCAAGTCAGTAGCCTCTGGTCTTTGTTAGTCTTGTAAAATTTTTAAGTTTAGTTTCTTATATATATATTTCGAAGTTTATATATATAGTAGGACGTCCATTATCACTAAACTAGTACATATGTGTGTTTATTGGCCAGCTGATGCACGCATCCGGGTGCGGGATTTTCTCGCTGTATTGAGGACCCATTTGTGGCTTTCAGTTGTTTTCTGTTCTTTTGTCGGGTTGTTGTCTCTATGACATAATCCCGATTTCCATTCTCAATTTTATTGTTCATAGTATTTGTTTATATTTCAGGAGAACCTGAAGAAAATGTTGAATCAGATTTAGAATTAGACTGCAACAGTGAAACCAGTGAACAATTAATGGATCTGACGCCATCAAAACCTGAACCAACGCGCGTGATGGGTAAAACAGAATTTCCAGCGGACATTGAAATTAAGCCTGTTCCCGGATCTGGTACTTGTTCAGTCTTTACTAAAATCGTTGTCTCAAGTGGCAGAATATATGGTCCCAAAAAATTCGTGAAGTCGGAGAGCCTTCCAGGGGTAAGTGTGTCTATATTTAATATTTCGTTTGTTGAAATCATGACAATCAGAGTATATACTGTGTCCTAGTCTATAGAGACAACTGTATGCTTTAGTATTGAGCACAGGCATAGTTTTGTATCAATGGATCTTATTCCTTTACTTTGTGTAAGTCGAGTACATCAAATGGAAAAATGTTGGGGTCTATTCACAACGAAGTCTTTTATAACCTGTTCACTAGATGAATTCTTAAACTTTTAACTGATATAACATTCGTGTCTATTGATAGTTTTGCGATTTAAGTGCAAATTTTTTTTCGTGCGGATTTTTAAAATCGGACATTGAAAGACAAATGTGCCTTCCCATTAGTAATACAAAAGTCACACATGCAAGTTTGGGAATTTTAAACTTGCTACAGCATATGCGGAATTGATTTTGTTCATTGTTGAAGGCCTTTATAGGTTCTAACATCTATATTTCATGTGGTATCTGCATGTTGGTTTTGTCTCATTGACATTCATATCACATTATTATTTTTAATAAAATAACCCCAACGCGACAATATCAATGGGTATTGCATGGTATAAAACAAAACATGTCAGATATAAAGTCAAAGAAGGAAGTTTACAATCATATCTATTCCTGCACCGAAGATGGGCGTCGAAATCACGAAGAAGTGGCAGGTCTCATAAATCTGATGGTTCTTAATACATGTTATACCTTTTGTTTAGACGGAGCGATAGATCACTAAGATTTAAGTATGCACAAAGAATTTATAAAACATTAGTCTCAAGTGGTTGTAAAGTCCAAAACATTTGATTTCGTTTAGATATGACAAACAAGGCTTACCTTTCGGTTATCTATTTTATTTGGATTTTTCCGTCTTGAGATCGTTACATGTCTTAATATGCAGGTAGGCAAACAACATAAATTATATTGTTAACATTTTTTACATGATTAAAGTTCTTTTTTTTTTCTTTTTTACGTAATATTTGTTTAAAAAGTGAAAGTGGTGCTACATAATTTTCCTCTTGATACATATCGGGAATTCCACGACTCGGGTACGAAAGTTCGATGTTTGACTATTATAAACAAAAATCACGTTTGTGTCTAGACTCCCATAATAAATTTGATCATGATGTTCAAAAGTCTTACATATATGCTTTTATTGTCTTGTCTTAGCCTTGTCTTGTCTTGTTTTGTCTTGATTTACACAGGCTTCTCTTTCTCTTTTTTTTTCTTTTTTTTTTATATAGATTAGACAGTTGGTTTCCCTGTTTGAATGGTTTTACATACTGGTCATTTGAATGGCCCTTTATAGCTTGTTTTTCGGTGTAAGCTTTGGTTCTGTGTTGAAGACATTACTTTGACCTTAAATGGTTTACTTTTACAATTTGTGACTTGGATGGAGAGTTGTCTTATTGGTACTCATACCACATCTTCTTATATCCATTATTTGTACTTTATGTAATTCACTACCACTTCGATAGTTACCTGTGTGTTTTACTGGTACTCAGCTGTTTTCGTCAGGATCTGTTATAGACTTGGGTTTTAAAAAAAATCCTGCATCTCTCAGCATAATCATTAGTAACATGGAATTAAACAACATATTTTTTTGTATCAGTTTCATTCCTGTGGGTATATATATATCTCATGTTGCTCTATACGGTTTTGTTTTTTGGGTGTGACGTGGTTCCTTATTTGTGTATTCAAAACACATGTCTGTGTGTACAAACGTATAGGGTTAATATTGTCCTGACATATTGATGTATAACCACAGATAAGATATTTTCAATTTTATTCATCCCCAACCAGTTTTAGTATCATGCAATATTTTATAAATGAACCATGTAATAGGTATTGTAAATTAACATGTGAATATTTTGCGGAGACACGCATTTCATGACAGTTCTTCCCCGTATCGGGTTTCTGTTATTAGGTACATTGTCACTTTTGGTAACTTTTGGACGGGATAGCCCGTACTGACATTTAGTGCAGGTTATCTATATCCTAATGGTTAATATGACATGAATTTGTACTATTTTAAAATATCCTAATATAAACGTATATAAGTGATAGACAAATTTGCCTCTACCGTATTAGTTTTTCATATCTACAAAAATCATTAAGACTTATGTAAATATATATAAGATCGATGCATGATATGTCTATGTTCCCAAACATAAACAGCTGTTAATTCGTAAAATATTAACAAATGATGTCTACAAATGAATTTAGAAACTTAAAAAAAGTTTAATTACTATACCAGTCTTTTGTACCATGCTTAAAACGGCTATTTGTTTTAGCTGATTTAATTATAGAAATAATTTCGACTTTTCTAAATTCCCCGAATGAGTTTTACAACTAAATGTGTACTTGTCACCAACAACAAAACAGGTGCCACTTGTGGAGCAGGATCCTTTGAGATCAGTTTTGCTGGGTTCTTGTTGTCGAGTCTTTATAATGTTGTTGTTACTAGTATACATTTTTGTTTTTATCTGTCAATACTATAATTTTTAATCATTTAATTAGATCATAACCTGTTGGTTGTTGTTTTTATACTCTTATCTAAACTAAATATTCAAATTGAAAATAAGCAAATTTTATCTGTAAAGACTTTGATTTGATTGGTTCTGAAATCGAACCAGGAACTCATGCACTATATCTATATAGACGAGCACACTTTAACGACTGAAACTACGCATGTTTGCTCTAATTTGAAAGATTTACAAAAGGGACGGATTTCGATTAAATCGATTTTCATTAAATGTTGTAATTTTGCAGCATTAGGATACATTGCGCAAATCTGCAAAGCATTAATTTGTTTAGTATATAGATAAATAGTTTTTAATGCATAATCCAAGTGCATATGCGTAATTAATACCATCAGCTTTTTAAACGGCCAGCCTATATATTGTAGCATTTTATGGTTTTGAGATTTGATATAAAAATAAAGTTAACGGTCTTGATTTATTTTATGTAAATATTTTCATCGGTCCTCAGTAAGCAATAATCGCTCAAGCTGATGCGCGCGGCAGTTGTTGTCAATTTCAAAAGGAAAGGAACATTTCGTCGGATGAGTAGATATGTACAGAAGCTTTTCTGTGTGCGTACCTCGTTTCAATTTTATGATAAAAAGCATCAAAATGATATTAAGTACCGTATAAAAGTGTGTCTGAAGAAAGGTTAGATGAGGCATGATAAAGACATTATTGTCTTCATTCAAAAAATAATAATTTTGATGGTGTAAAAGGACAACATGTGGAGAGGCCTGATCGATAGAAGGGAATGTGTAAGGTTGTCCTACAATTAGGAGAAAAAAATACAGGGTGATGATAAATAGGCTGTAGGGGGTCTTAAAATTTGCGTATAAATCAACCTGCTACGTTATTTAGTGATGCATTTGAAGGTATGCCACGAAAAAAGTAATTAAACAAATGTGCACCACAAGTAACATAGTTCGTGGCCCTCAGTTAAATTCACAAATGGGACGGTCCGTATCCAAATATCTAAAAATTATTTAAAGCCCTCCCCCTTTTTTTCCTACAAGCATTTTCACATTTACAGTTTATTGTACAATTATGGTACAATACAATTTCAGTTTACTTTGAACCCAAACAATGAAGGAACTGTATATGAGAAATAAATAATCATGCAGATGCACATAAGTGTGCAGGACATGCATATGAATGTAAGCAGAAAACCAACCCTGGAACAACGAAAAATAAAGCAGTGATGAAAAATTGAAGATCATAAATTTATCTCCATTTAAAAAAATCCATCATATATATCTTGGACTAATATGAATAGGTCTATGGCTTAAAAGGGTAAATCATAACAGCTTTTCTAATCATGAAATCTTTAGACAATATATAAAACTTCTGTATTGATATTAATGCAATCTGTCTCGCACTTGATGGACGAGTTTAAGAATAAATGATGATAAAATAAAAATGAAAATATGACAGAAAAATACATCTGTTACAGGTTTTGGCTACTTAGATGATTAAATTAGCATTTTGTTTGTCGTATTTTGTCATTTTAAGAAGGAATAAAGAGAAATTAAAAAACCAGATCGAAGATCCCACTGAGGAACCATGTCGCTGCAACGTGGTGCTGATGTAGAAAGCTGAAGAAGATTTGCATTAGTAAAATGTTTGGCAAATTTCTAGGTTAAAAAGTTTATAAAACTTCAAAAAGACTTCCATCCAATTCTAAATTTGATTAAAACCGAATACTTGATTGAAACAAGGGTTTGATGTGTTACATATTTGTTTTTCGTTCATTATTTTGTACATAAATTAGTCCGTTAGTTTTCTCGTTTGAATTGTTTTATTTTACATTGTCATTTCGGGACCTTTTTAGCCTACTATGCGGTATAGACTTTGCTCATTGTTGAAAGCCATATTGTGACCTATAGTTGTTAATTTCTGTGTCCTTTTGGTCTCTTGTGGAGAGTTGTCTCATTGGCAATCATACCACATCTTTTTTTTATATATATATTTACAACGTTATAACACCTTTTTGATAAACAAAAACGAATTTGAATAGTCATAACCTTTTTTTTTAAATTTAATCGATGTGTTTCTTCCAATGATATCTTATTTAGACCTTTGGTCAGTCGTGCCTTTTTCAGAAGAAGAAAATATTTATACAGGAATCCAACAAAATCAAATTATCAACCAAATATATAACATTCTTTCGCTCGGAGTGAAGGACAGGTATCAAAGGACAATAACTTTTTGGGTGAATTTATTGAATTAGATGCAATATAAGCATATTTATATAACATTGATAATGACAAAATGACTTAATTAAAATATTATTTGATAGTGAATTAAATTCCATGCATGGGGTTAACTATTTAATATTTTTTATTGCAAATTAAATGTTGCAATTTTCAATTTTCATATCTTTTGATAGATTTTCATTGTTACAAAAAAGTTACATGATAAACATACAATAAATTTGACATGATGATATGGGAAAAGTAATTTTATTTGTAATATTTTTGCAACGAGATATTGTCTTGCATGTCAGTGCAACTCCGACATTTTGACAATTTAACCCGAGATAGACGAATAAAAGTGAAATCGAATTACTGATTAAGGATTTGATAGCTTTATCTTTTTGTAATGTAACTTATATTTGATTAATTTTGTAACCTTGGTTGTCTTATCTTGGTTGTCAATTTCTGTTGAATGAAAAATGGAAAATGAATGATTTGAATTTTTGATAACAAATTTTGCACCGAATGATGCAGGTATTATACGTTAATTCCCAAGTTTGAGACTTTCTAGCACCAATAAAAAATGGGAAATATTTCATTTTTATTGTTCGATTAAAATTGATATGACTTGCATAAATTAATAATAATTTGCATATCCATTTAATATAATTGTTACAATGTATGTATACTCAAAATATCATTTCAACAATGTTAAATCTGCAAAATTTGTTGGAATCATTTTTTTTGTTTTTCCCTCGCCGGGATTCGAACTCGTACTATTTGGATATCAGGACAACATATATTGTTACATATTATGATAAACATACTTATAGATCAAATTTAACTCGAAAATTTTCATGGTACGTCGGCAATATGATTGAAGCTAAATCAAACTTCTATACAAATCCTTGGCATCAATAATATAGGAGATTTTGGAATATGTCGATACGGCAACTTTTCCTATCCAAAAGAAACTGTTTGCAAATTCAGAAACAATATGAATATTTAGAAAAAAATACTGTATAAACCAAAAAATGTATTTTTTCCCTGTTTTCAGTTTAGACTGAGTGTTAATTTCATAGACAAATATTATGAAACAATGCGAGGTCCATTTAGTTGAATAGATATTAACATAAAATAGTACATAAACTACCGATCTGTCAGAAAAGTCATGGCTATAATGTTATATTTATATACCACTGTAAAGGTTTGGGAAAAAAACCAGCATTGTTTTATTGTTTACAGTCACGGCGGATTCAAAAATATATTCTTTAAATCATACTTATGTATCAGACTTTTGTGTAAACACCATGCACAAAAACACTTCAAAACACTTAAAGTAATTGCTCTATTCATCATTAAATCTAATATTGCAAAACTTAAAAAGTTTTTCAGCCAAGTTTCTGAAACAATTTATATTTACTTTTTTCCTGATTTTTTGGTTATATAGATATATATATGATCATTTTTAGTATTTAGTATAAAATACATTTATTTGCAAACGGCAGCTATATATATATATATAGGGGTTTCTGCGTTCTTTGTCTGAAAATTGAACTGCATATTCTGGCGGACTTTTAACTATACCTTGCGGTTTGACCCCTTGACAGTGTTTTGACATTTTTGAGGCTGAAAAGTGCACTTACATGTAGTTCAAGATGTATTAGTTTTCATTGCATTTATAAACTCGACCCAGACTATTGTCAAAACAAGGAATAGTCGAACCCAAGGATAATTCGTCGACGACAAAATCAAGATTTTTTTCCAAATATATCACCCAGATAAAAATGACGTGTCTGCGAAGACAGGCTCTTTTGTTTACCTTTGTAGGATGACGACGGTATCGGGCCACAAATCTTGAAAAATCGTTGGGTGGCCTACCCCCGTTCTTTTACTGTCATATACCCTTATGAATACAATCTTGAAATTTAAGGGTGACCTTTAATTCTTGACACCTACAGATAACAGTAATTTGTTTACAAATTAAACCAATCGTTTAAATCGATTTAATTAAGGAAATAAATTTCTTGTCAATTGCACCATGAAACATACACGGACGACACTAAAAATAAAACAGGCAGATGGAAAACTGATCCAATTAAATTGGAATTAAATTACATTTTGATCATTTCCTGTATTGTCAAAATTTGTAGATAGAGTAAAATGTTGTTGCTACATGTCGATATTTAGTTTCATCCAACGAAATAACGTATAATTTCTGAAATGAATATGAGTTATTTTAATGGCTGCAGTTGCTAAAAATGGGATCTCGATGGGGGACATCTAATTGTTGAATGATCTCCGAAAGATTAAGTTCCGATATCCGGACATATTTTCGCCTTTATACTTTTAAAATTGTTCCAAAATTTCAATATAGTAGGTAAAATTGAATTTACATTTCTATATTTGAATTTGAACTTCCATGTCCTCTAGGTTGGCCTGCAGATGTCACTTCGGATCCCACTAGTATCATATGGTCGCATGCTCCCCGTGACATCTCCCGGACAATGTAGATCTTGATCTTAAGATAAAATACCTATATTTTGTCTAAGATAGTTGTCAAATACACAAACATTTTTGAGATGACAAATTCATCACGGTCATATATTTTAACACAAGATAAGATGAATCTGGCTGGAGCCTCGATCTCGCACAGTGGGATCACGCAAAGAACAATAATGACTTGACCTCGGGAGAACAAATATGTAAAGGGAAGTGAGTGTGTGTGCCTATATGAAACTAGTGTGAAAATTTGCATATAATGCGATTAAATATGTAGCATGTGCTTTAATCTGTAGTTTTAAACATTCATAGAGTTATTTTTACTACAGTTGACTTGCACTTGATGAACACACGTTGCTTTTGGTCATATTAGGGATCTCTATGAAGTTTTCCCATCATTGAAGGCCTTACGGTGGCAAATAGTTATTGGCATCCACGTTACGACTTTTATGAACTCATCTTGAGCCGAGGAACTGTGGTGTCATATTTTAAGGGACGACATCAAAAGATCGATGTAGGATAAAAAACTTAAATCAAATAGTTTGGGGGTGGGAGGGTCAACATTGATGCAAGTTTTGTTAATCTGAAATCGATTTTACATATATCCCTATTGGTCAATCAATTTTTTCCAAATTAAGTTAAGAGGGGGGGTGTGGGGGTCAGTGAAAAAACTATGTGAATTAAGTTTTTTATCCTTCATTGAACTTTTGATGTCGTCCCTAAGCCTCACTCTAATCTCTACAGTTTTTTTTGTTCATTGTTTGCCTCCATTCCCAACTCAGTACCATTATATAATTGTGGCTTAAAATTATAGAACGAAAATAACACTGTATCAACTTGGTGCGTCCAAAGCACTTTTCTATAAGATCTGATTATCCTTACGGAGCACCTTAGATCAACCCCAGTTTCTGGTTTGGTTCGTGTTACTTAGTCTTCTGTTTTCTATGTTGTTTCTTGTGTACTATTATTTGTCTGTTTGTCTTTTTTTAGCCTCTCTTTTGCTGGGTCCACATTTATTATAAATCTAAATCCCTAAAAAATGAAAGCCAGTGACATGTAAAAAGTTAAATATTGAGGGAACTGTATGACCAAAAGGGACTTGGACAATTGCCAAGTCCATCTGAGGTCAGAGCAGCCTCGCTTTCAAGGGTTGGAACCTTAGGTTCGATTCCCGTCTGGGATGAAAAATTCAGGGACTGAATTTTCGGCTCTCCCTTGACACCATTTGCGAGTATGGTCTTGAGGAAACGATGATAGTCCGTCGGAAGGGGACGATAAATGGCTGACCCGTGTTAAGAGAGAGCCATATCTCTTGCACGTTAAAGACACCGTTGTAGATTTCGAAAAAGAGCAGGCTAATGCCGCTACAAGGCAGCACTCGCACCCGCAAAGTGGAAAGGGATTATAATATAAGTTGCAAAACTTATTTCCCAATCCACTATAAATAAATATGTTTAAAACTAGTAACTTAATGATTGACAGCGCCCATGTACTCTTCAACTATACACTATGATTGAATTATTGTTCCCTTGTACTAAGATCTAAACTTGTTACCGTTCATGCGAATAAAGAAAGTAAAGAAGTGTAGAGAAAAGTCACAGGTTGACATAAAGTTTCAAATTTATTTAGAATTTCCTTTTTATATATAGATAAATGACCTCTTGGTATATATCTTCTTCCTCTCTTTAAACTGTTTTGTTTAATATGTTAAATCACCGACAAGAATGCCTTAATACCAGAGACAGTTTTGAACTATATATAAACTATCGATTCAATATCTGTTGACATTTGACTATATTGACAAAGAAGAGTCTGGATGGCTGTATTGAGTTTACAGAATATATAGAATCATGGGTAAAACATAATGAGTATAAATGACATAAAACATATAGCATACATATATATATATATATATATATAGAGAGAGAGTTTGAGAATAATGAGTTAACATACTGAAAAAAGGCCTAAAAAATAAAGCATAAAGTTTGAGAATAATGCATGGGGTGCTTGAAAATATAGAAGAATTGTCATATAATAAATAGAAGAATATAGAAAAATTATCAAATTCAATAAAAAAAAAAGGGACTAGCGACGACAAAAAAAACCCCGAATACAGGATAATTGTCAAAAATAAACTTAAAACTACAGAGGAACTAGCAACAAAAAAGAAATCTGAATAAAATGGTGAAGACCACCCCTACCCCCGTCCTACGTAGACCCTCGTATATATAATTTGGTGATATAATTTTGTGATACATATATAACCTCCCCCTTTCAGCATGAACAGTGAGCTGACATCTCAATCATCTGAAATGGACACTTTAATATTTCCTTAATGAAACTAGTCATAGATGTTAGTTTCCTTTTAGTTTCTATCCACAAATGTCAAAATATCACATGATATCAAATTCTTTTCACATTTCATTTCAAAAATTTTGCGGAATGGCATGTAGATCGAGGTAAAAACAGAAGTTTCATTTTAGATAGTCATTGATTCAAAATAAAAGAAAATGATTTCATACTAGATTTTAATGATTTTGCACTGGAGTGATGGTTTCGGTCGAGGGTCGAATTTCGAGGCGATATTACGGACTCGCCTTTTTTGTTGCTCATAACGGACAGTCGTTGGATACACGACTGATAGTGGGTTTCAGTCATGCGATGGCATTAATATTTGTTTGTATGGGCAGTCAATGATCTTGAAAAATTCTTTGTTTTGCTTACTTGTTATAACATGTGATGATATTTAAGAACAACTGTCCCCCAAGTGTGTAAAACAATTATAGGATTGTATTATTAAAGAACAAGGCTAGGTGTCATAAAGTTGAGAAATATATAGTCATTTGTAAACATTTAATTCATAATTTTTTATCTTAGAATTTCATTAAAAAAATGATTTAAAACGAATAAAGGATGACTTTTGATTTAACATAAAGAACTTCTTATCATATTCTTTTACCGTTGTCATTTCTATATATCGGTTTGATGGCTATCAGCGAAATGTCTTTTCTTGCATATTCACATATATTCTGGTACTTTTTAATATGTATTACATTCAGTCCCCTTTCTAGATGTTTTACAACATATTGTATTTTTTTAGGGTTCAAGTACGGCAATGAATGAACAGGAAGGAGAGCTCCAATGGCTGAACTTCATTCGGAGGTCAACAGATTCCGAAAACTCCAACATGATGGCCAAACATATAAATGGCAAGGTATATACATATTACCTATTTATTTGAGTATCCGAAAACATGCAAATGTTATGGGCATTCATAAAACCTATTTATATATAGAAAAAAGTAAAATCACAAAAATACTTAGCTCCGAGGAAAATTAAAAAAAGACACAAGACAAAACCAAAAGCTCAAACACATCAAACGAAGCGATAACAACTGTCATATTCCTGACTTTGTACAGACATTTTCTTATGTAGAAAATGGTGGATTAAACCTGGTGTTATAGCTTGCTAAACCTCTTACGTGCATGGCAGTCGCATCAAATTAATATTGGCAACGAGTTGATCGAAATTGAGGGTGTGGGATCGTAACCCTTTCCCCTCGTATTTCTCTTTAAAGTACGTTAAATCAAATCTATATATATTCACTTTAATATAAGGAAGCTGGTATGTATACATCTTGCCCTTCCAAAACTTTGTATCGTGCAAGATTGGTTGTTTAGTGTTTACTGTCCAGTGGCAAATATATCATGTGTGTTCAGGACAAGTTGTTTTGTTCAATCTTGTAATTGAAGATTGATTTTGTGTTGTCTTGCAAAAGAATGTGACTATTGAACTTTTGTTGTAAACTTATGTAAATGAGTTCATTCATGTTAATTCTACAATTTTCCCAGATGAATCGGACACTGAAAGCTTCGGATACAAATTGTACTTCAATGACCCTTAAGTTCTCCGCACATGTTGAGCAGTTTTTAAAAATCGTTAATTACGAATAATAAATATAGATTTTATCTGTCTATTGTGGTGACAAGTTAAATAAAATATGTACATTTCTGAATCACTTTACTCTGAAACCGACAACTTCTTGAGACAGTAATTAAAACTATTTGAAATATGTGTAAGATATGTGTAAAGACAATACACCAATTTAAAATGATTAAATGTAAATTTCTTTCATCTTGTCATAAGCTGTCATAGATCACGCGACGGGATCCAGTAAAGCTAGACACTGTTTCGTATTATCCCCCGTGAAAAGTCAGGTCAAATAAAATTTATTTCTGCGCGTGAAAATGAAAGAAAATGTCAGTTTCATCAACTATCTTTCTTTGTCCTTGATGACACTAATTGAATGTATTGGAGTTTAGACAGTGTTTTTCCTTACTTAGTACATGCAGAATTCTAATTAGTATCAGAATGTCATCGCGTTTATGCGAGACAGGAAAAGTCTAACTGAAAGATGCTTGAAATTTATAGCCACTTGTAGATTGCGATATGTGTTTCTAATAATCTTATAACGACTTATTAAAAGTTGAACATAGCAAATATTTAGCCCTTGAGTTGATGATATGCCACTTGTTCGCACTGCAAGCAGTACTAAATAATTAATGGAAACTTTTCGAGGAACATTAAGAGAAACACGTGTGTTTAATTTCGTTTGATGATACGAAATTTCGTGAGAAAGAGATATTTTTATAAAATTGTGTCACATTTTTATGATTTTGTTAAATTATGTTAAATTTCCTTTCTCATCAAAACGATGAACTCATAAATAAACATTCCGTCGGCTTCAAAAAGGGTTACAAGATGTTATTAAAATTACACTAAAGTAGAAAGATATGTTTTAAAGTTATAAAATTGTGAAATCCATTTATGAAATATTTCGTTACCTACTGCATTTTTTCATTCACATTTCTATAATTATTATGTACATTCACAAATTAGTCCATGTAAATTATTGAACAATATGCAGCTAAACAAAATAAAAAACAAAATGAAATAAAATCAATTTGAACAAATGAATAAATGTAATGAAAATTAAAAAAATTAAAATGTGTGCCTTTCTGTCAAGGTTTGTATAGTAGCATCTTACTACACGAATCCTTGTTACGAAACAAAAAGATGACCAGGAAAAGAATGTATAATTCTGCATAAATTTACTGTTTTTGTTATATTGTGAATATGATCTGGAAATTTTCATCGCCAAATAACAGAAATGCCGCAATAATTTATATTTATATGAATATATGAGGTTTTTTTTTTACATGAAACATTTTACCATAACGTTACATGTAAAAGCGCGTGACGTTTAGCGCGGTGAATAACACTTTCTCAGGTGAATATGCTTTTTAATTCAAAATCCAATTCATATAGAGAAACCTACTAAAATAATACCAATATGAAATAAATGAGTTTATTATGCAGACAAGTAAATAGCTCTAATGTAGGCGAGAAGCAAAATAATCTGCTTGAAATTTTAATGATTTAAAACAATTTCATTATTCTTAAACACTTAAAATACTCATGTGATTAAAATGTTGGTCAATATCATGCATTTTTTATCTGACTGTATAACCAGAGAAATCCGTTATCTTTATTATTTACTACAAAACCACTGTGTTTAACCACCTGTCAATCATCCCGTTAAGCCGTAATGTGATACCTTACAGAAGATAGGGTAAAGATAATCACCAATCAACCGGTATCACCTACCACTAAGAGCGACGATCTGATTGGCTAATCAGTTCTGAAATGACAAGCGTTCAACCAATCAAAACCAATACTTTTCTTTATCATTGAAATTTGGATTTTATTATCGGTTACACATTATGAAAGTAGTTTGTTGTCAAAAAGGTTTTATTATTGACACATCTATTTAGGTATTTTATAAAGTTATAAAGGACATTGAAGCCGGTCAAGAGATGTTGTTATATTCAACTGACCCAGTGTATTCGGAAAAACAGACAGAGGGATTTTCAGCTTTTGATAACGGTGAGTTGAAACTTAAATGTTTTTTTTTTAATTTATAATACAATTGTCTTTACAACAACTTGTTTTATATGTTTTTTAGCATGAATATATGCGTATACTTTTTATTGTAAAATGTTAATTTTCCCATAATATATAATGCAAGAATTAGTATGTGTGTGTATTGCAACTGTAATTGATCATGATGGCTATCAACTAATGTCAATAATTAGAAAAGAACATAAGGTAGCGGCCGTAGTTCAAAAAATACAATTTGAAAATAAAAACTTTATTTGTCTTGTAGTAAGATAATATTAAATGTTTACATCAAATCGGAAAGATGACGAAATGATCTAAAATCCAATTTATTTCCTCACAATCAATAAAGACATTTAAAAACAATTCATATTTATTGCCTTTATTTCCGGTTGTTTGATTTTTAAAATTATTAATGTTTGATTTATTATTCTTTATTGAAAGTGAAAGTTTTTTTTAGTAAACCTACGTCAAACATTGTAATACATTTAATCACTAATGCTAAAAATGCAATTGACGAAAATGCATTTGTTGCAGGCGTCTTCAGTTGTTCCATAAAATATCTGTTTGATGTGTTTACTGTGATGTTTTAATTGTCCGATTATGTTAATCTATATTCTGAAGGAATCCCTGTGAATACTGAGAAAAATCTTATTTATTTATTTGTCGCCAAAAATAATCTTCGTGTCATCTTTTGATCTGTCAATTATAACGGGAAAAGTTCAACAGAAGATTCTTTGCAATACACAATTATCTAAATAGATAAAAGCTTTGAAGAAATCTAATAAAGTAATTTGAGAAATTCAAATAAAAGATAAATAACACTCTGTGCAAAGAAACATTTCTTAATTTTGAAACATTAATATCTTTTGAAGTTGTTATAGATGTACATATTATTTTTTTTTTTATTAATATAAATTCGTAACCATCACGCATTCAAGACTCTACATTCAAGATATTGTTAAACATACATGTAAAGAATCATATATTACAAGAAATTAAAAAAAATTACAATATTTATCATTTGGACCTTAAAAAAATAATAATACATTGTACAGTATAAAATTTAGAGATACTACCATAGTTAACATGTTCATATTTTCTCAATTTCTGTTGTCAGTCTCCTTTTTATTTAAATCATTCTCACCATCTAATATTTTTTATTAAATTCATAAAGATCCGAATTGATACTAGCTAATTAGTTACCATAGTTTATTTAATAATCGTTAACCTAGAAAAATCTAAGATAATATTGTAAGAATGATTTTCCAATTGGTACCGTTTAATATTATTATTTCTTTCCAATATGGGATGATAAAAATATCATAAACTTGAAAGGCAATCAACAGGTAATTGTTGAGCCACGCCCACCTGTAATTCGTACTCGGTAACCCCAGCTAGTGGTTTTTAGCATGATTTGGCAGTATTCTTTTCCAACAATGTTTGGGGTAGTAAGATGAGTCTCATATTTCTTTATTGTGAATGAAAATTAGGTAAATATATAGGTACATAATACCACAGAAACCTCAAAATCAATCATCCGAAAAATTACTACAACTATAGTAAACTTGTAAGAAGCAGAATGTCTTCATTCTACTATTTATTTTCACACGTAAACAGCACAGAGTTGACCGTCATTGTTTATTATTATAATAAGAGACTTTTAGGACGTATTTATAACACATCTTGGACGGTCATTGTTTATTAATTAGAATAAGAGACTTTTTTTTAAGACGTCTTCATTGTAAAAAAAAAAGTGAGTATTGTTAGTGTCACGTGGTTAGTGTCAATTTTAAGAAGATTTGGGGAGAAATATGACATGTTATCTTAAACTGTCTCTTTTAAGATAACACTAAATAAGCTAATTGAAATTAATCGTATTTATATTCCATAAAGTCCAATTAACAGATTAAGGAGTTATACATAATGTGTTTATTCATATAGAGAGGTATATTTTTGAAATCTTCCTTGCGTGAATACTTCAAGCTTCTATGTATTCATAGCAATTCAGGAAAAACACTACGAACTAAACCAAAAAATAAGCACATTAAATTTTAAAAGATGTTCAAAATTGTCTAGCCGATCTAAGAAAAAAGAGCCGGTTTCAGAAATTTTGTGTTTAAAGGGTTGTTGTGGCCCAATTAAATGTTTTAGAGATGCAATGCTAACATAAGTGGCACTTTACTGATAAATTCTACAATTTGTGTTAGTATTTATTAGAAAAGGTACTTTGGTTTTGTCATCTTCTATTTTTCTTTGTAAATGTTATTATTTCAAAACTTTGTTTGGAATTGACTTCGAGTAGAATTTCGTTTTTATGTACCTTAAGCGATTGGAGGGACACTTGTAGGGATATGTACTGTTGATGATAAGACGCTCTGAAAATATATAACATAAATTAATTAAAAAAATATCATTTTCTTTTAAAATACTTGTAATTAACTATAGTTCATTATACTGTCGACTTCATTTCTTAAGTGCAAGGTGCAAACATTTCAGGTAAACTATTGCATTATTATTAATAGATATTTTATTACTACGACGAGTATTCGATTATAATCAATTATTGGAAAATGAAAACATTCAGAAAACCACCCAAGTTGACCTTTACATTACAAGTACTTTTCGAACCCACCGTGATTTATCTCACCAAAAAGACATATGATAATGAAATTGCATTCATTTATACGGTTTAGTAGTAAAAAGGTCGAATTGTAATGAAATTGCATTCATTTAAACGGTTTAGTAGTAAAAAGATCTAATTGTAATGAAATTGCATTCATTTATATGGTTTAGTAGTAAAAGGGTCTAAGTAATCATAAGTGACGAGGCAAAATATTGATAATTTGTTTCACCCACCGTGTCATATATGTGAAGAGAATCTATGGATAAAAAGATATATCTAGTCTAAGATGTATACAGTTCGGTTAATTAAATTCCTTCTAAGGTACTCACCACAGAATGACAAACCAAATAATGCTTTGAACCCCAAATAAATTAAAATTTAAAAGAATTTAATTGATATTTGAGGAGACAGGCGAGCTCATCAATTTCATTAAATTTAAACGGATGTATAAGTACGTGTAAATATCTCAAAATCACACTTTTAACGACCACTTTCATTAAATTTGAATGATATATAATAAAAGACATCAGATAATTTCATTTTCCTCCTTTGATCGAGATATTTTCACCCATGAGTTGCACTTGTTAGTTTCAATTCCTTTTGTGGTAAATATTTAATTTCAAAGACCCTCAACATCATACAATATTATTAAATAGGGAGATTGACAGAAAAAGAAATCTTCTTTGATTTAAAACATTCGAATTGAATTTATTTGAAAGTGTAGATTTCATATTTTTTTGTATTCCCTATTATTTACACGTTGTATCACATTTAACTAGTCAATTTATTCTAGATTTTAAATTGTAACCGCATCCCATGTTATTATTGATAAAAGGTTAAATGCAAACTCGCAGATCCCAAGTTTTTTATAGATCGATTTATAAAAGTGCATAGGGCGCGTGCTCAATTTTTTTTCATAAATACAAAAATTCAGTCAAAGTTAAGGATTAATTTTTAACATCCTCAAAGAATTAAATTAAAAGTTCACTTTTAAAATCTCTTTTTTTTATAAATTAACATCTTGAATTGATGCTTGTTTAAAAAAATCATTTAATTTTGAATCTGTGACATCTTCTCTTCAATAAGTGCTCAATAATAAGATTTATACCCTCTGAAATTTAATCCCTCATTACACGAGATAGTTGTTAATCATTTTTAGGGGGCAGATGGAACGCGAAGATGACTTTTTTCATTTCCAAAAATTAAAATTTACAAAACAAATTCGGAATAACAATGACTTATCCGAGGCAGATGGTAGCGTTGCACCTATGATGTAAGACCGAAGTTTGTCAATAAACCTGTTAGATAAGATTAATGCAACATCTGCCAAGAACGGACGATTTTGAGGTATGCACATGTCAAAAGGGGAGGGTCGTCAGTGTCTTCACAAGCGCTAATTATCATCCGCGGTGCTCCGCCATTGTTCAGAATCGATGCGTGTTCAAGGTGCAATGACACCATCCTATTGTATAATACAATTTTATTATTGTTCCTTATTACGTTTTCAAAGAGGAGAAAATGTTTTGTTATAAGAGAAAATTTACCGCATCCAATACCTGAATAAGGAATAATTGAAAGTTGGACAAAGGCTATAAAATGAGATAAATTTGTATTCCTTTCAAATAAAGTTTATGGGTATCAGTGCAAATCTTTTGTGAATTTTCGTGTTGATTTAATGAGTTTTATTAAAAGTGACATATTTATTATCAAACGATGCTTTCGAATCATGCTTTGAAAATAAAACCGAAAGTTTTGAAAAGAGGAAATTTAAGCATTATGGGAATTTATCAACCATATTGTTTATAAAGGCACAAGATTTATTCCTGCATAGGGCAAAACGTAATCTCATAGATTTGATTAATAAGAATCATGGAGAAAGCACCATAAATTTAAGTTTAAAAAAAAACAAAGAAAAATTAACAGGTATTTGAGTGGTCAGCAAATAGTAGCTAAAATAAACGAATTATTTTAAAATATTATCATAAATTGTAATTATTTTTATCATCAAACTGTAAGTTATCAGACATACAACGAATATCAGACCATTTATCATTATAACTTAGTTCTTAAATTATTTTTATTTTTATTTTCAGAGATAGCAAAATATCCTTGTGGAGATTGTAGTGCGATCCTTACATCACGAGAGGAATTGAAAAGACACCAAGCATTCTCCTGTACCAGAAACATGATACCAACCAATGGTCAGGGATCTTCCGATGAAGAGGGCAAAAGGTATGTATTAAAAAGAAAAAAATATTACTGCCAATCGGGACTGGGAAAATGGCGACAATGTCTTTTTTTTTTGTTACTGCTATATTTCTACTCTTCGAAGGCCTGTTGTGGGTCCTTTTGAATGATAAAGGTTCTGCTACTATACATCATACCCATGTTCGACGTGCAGTTACAATTTCCTGTGTCATTATTGTCAGATCTCTTAAAATGCTTATTTTGTTTTCATCCTAAATATGCTGCTGCAAGAAGTATTGCATCGAATGTCCCCCAATAACAAGAATGAATAAAAAAATGTTTTTCAGTGGCGGATCCAGAAATTTTCATAAGTGGGGACCCACTGACTGCCCAAGAGGGGGCCCGCTCCGGTCATGCTTCAGTGGTTCTCTATATAATCAACCATATTTTTCCCAGAAAAGGAGGCAGGCCACTGGGCCCAGTGGCCCCCTCTAAATCCTCCTCTATATTTGATCTACTTTAGAGGTCACAAATTGTTTGTCAAGACAGAGAATAACATGTACACTGCGTCTAAGTTACTCAAGAACATAAAAACCACACAATAATGTTTCTTAAAATTTGCATGGAAATACGATCTCAAAAGTTTATCTTTCAAAAAGGCTATCAAAAGTTTAACAATGAATATATCATGTATTGTTGACATTCGGGGTCTCGTGAAGATCACTTTGTTAATAGTGTCATGACTTGTTATGTTATCTGATTGAAAACTTACTTCTGACAGTAATTAGCGATTACGTCTGCGGCTCCTACTTCAGTAGAGCTAGCAAAATTATTTGAGCAATAAATTAAGTTTGACACTAAATTGTTCTATACAACTGTGAAAGGAAAAATATTTCCGAATCAAAATGTACTAAATGAATTTTCATAATCAAACTTAATTTCTCATTTCTAATAAAAAATGACGACTTATGAAAAATTACCTTTTGTTAAACGCATAAAAGACTTGACAATATCTTACAAGTCATTGTAAAACTTTGAACAATCTGGGTCAAATGGGAGCTTGTTTTTGATAGACGATAATGCCACTGAATTAAACCTAGTCTTCTTTACAATAAAGTTCAATTATTATATTCAGTATTACGGTCTCATACAGAATTAAATTTCTATTATGAGTTTAAATGTCAATCATTAATGTATTCGAACTTTTTATATTACATTCCACCATATCTATTTGTATTGGTATACGAAGTTAAAATGAAGTTATGAAGTTGAAATAGACTGACTCATAACTGTATCTGATGATAAACTTCCACGAAAGTACTTGAAAAAAAACAATTACACCACACACGTTTATGGCAATAACATTTTATGATTTTATTAAATTGATGGGGAATCCCATTTATAGTAAACGACCGGTATACAAGATTATTAACTCCCCGTAAATTTGCAATCATAAATATGATCCCTTTCTTTTTTCAGTAATAGTGCAGAATATATGGAAAGTGGAGAAGGGGACTATAGATGTGATGAATGTCCACAATCATTCCAATGGAAGTCCAATCTGTTAAAGCATCAGGTAAGCAAACATAAACACGTTACTCACAAAAAATGAACATTTAAAATTCCCAAGTTTTCAGCCTTTTAGACGTCCTTAAATGATAAATAATTTTCTAGTTTTAAATAGTGACAGCTACCCAAAACACATGTTTATCCAAAATGGACAAGTTTTTGAAAAAAAATAATAACCTTACTTTTGTTGCTGTCACATTGATATAAATTTAAAAAAAAATTGATAAATACTCCTTTAAAACGTATACGGTATGTATTTGTCACAGACATACAGCTTAAATGTATTTGTCACAGAAATGGTTTTAGAATCCTTAAGGTGAATCTCTAATCAGGTTAGGAAAAACTTAAATATTTGTTGTAAATCTGTGTACTTCTTAGAGACTATAGCTTGTCGAATATATGCATGCATGATGGTTAGGTTGTTTGTTGAGTATATGTCCCCTTTTTTAAAATATAATTTTGATTGAGTATATTTTTTTTTACAGGCAGCTCATGATGCTATGAAGAGATACTCGTGTGAAAATTGTAATAAAATCTTCACAGACCCAAGCAATCTTCAACGTCACATCCGGTCACAACATGTCGGTGCCAGAAGTCACACCTGCACTGAATGTGGAAAAACATTTGCGACATCTAGTGGCCTAAAACAACACCAACACATTCACAGCAGTATTAAACCATTCCAATGCGAAGTCTGTCTCAAAGCATATACCCAGTTTTCAAATTTATGCCGCCATAAAAGAATGCATGCTGATTGTCGTCAACAAATCAAGTGCAAAGATTGCGGTCAGGCATTTTCAACTATGACGTCATTGAGCAAGCACAAGCGATTTTGCGAAGGTGCATTACGTAACGGGCTTCATTTAGGATTTTCACCAGAGAAAATGAACACTATTAATCTCCACCAAACCACATCACAAGCTGGAGTTCTGAACCCTCTTTTTTCAATGTACCGTCCACCATACCCATTTTATCCGCCATTAGGAGGAACGTTTCCAATGTTTCCAGGAGGCTCTCCATTCCCAGGTCTGCCATCATCACTAACACCGTCTGCTCTTGCAAAGATGCGACAAGCAGGTTCTCCAGATCAGTCATCTGTGACGTCATACGAATCACATATGCATACTGAGAATGATCAGCCACCGGAGAAAAGAATGAGAAGAAATTCATCTGGTTCTGAACATAGCGATTTGAGTTTTAGTTCTCACAATGATAGGGATTCTGGATCAGGATCTGATGCAGAAAGCGAAAGTAGTGTTAGCAAAAAGCAGGACATTCCAAATTCACAGTTCGAACCCATTAGCCGAACATTGTTCCAACCTCATATAGTTATACCTAAACCAATTTCACCACAAAGAGAATCGAACATCAGAGCAAAAGTTGAACAAGAGACACCATTTGATTTATCAAAGCCAGGTTCAGCTTCGTCATCACCTGCTTCTGTAAGTTCGGATCGAGAAAGCACAAAAGTTCCATCAGAACAACCACTTGACTTAACAAGGAAATCGACAACAAAAGAAGTAACACAACCCGAGAATTCCCGAAAGACTCTATATTCGGTGACATGCGCGGTATCGGATTACCAGAAAACAAACTGCATTATGCATACCCTCAAATACCTAACCCAATGATGTTTGAGCATGCGCTGAGAATGGATAATGATCATATGAAAGCAGCTTCAAAATTATTGTCGATGCCGAGATTTCCAATCACCAACCCATCCTTCCCAGGTTTCAATCCGTTTGTTCAGAATATGTTCAAACAAGAATCAGCTGCTTTTCCAGTGCCTCATGGACTTAAAATGGACAAACTAGGAGAGCAATTTCGTTATACTTCACCCATTAATAAACTCAAAGAAAGATATTCATGTAAATTTTGCGGGAAGGTTTTTCCACGGTCTGCTAATCTTACCCGTCACTTGAGAACACATACGGGTGAACAGCCGTATAAATGTAAATACTGTGAAAGGTCTTCAGTATTTCATCAAACCTCCAAAGACATGTGAGAAACATTCATAATAAAGAGAAACCATTTAAATGCCCATTATGTGAGAGATGTTTCGGTCAACAGACGAACCTCGACCGTCATCTTAAAAAACACGAAACAGACGGACCTATCGTTGCTGATTCACCGGTCAATGAACCCGACTTGGACGAAAAAGACGAATCATACTTTTCAGAAATTAGAAACTTTATCGGAAAGGCGACAAATATTCCTCATCCACATTCCGCATTTCATTCCGATATGAAAACGGACTACCCGATTGATCATCTCGACGAAAGAGCTGAGGAGAAAATTGACGGTAGTATTGATGGTGAAATTGACGATGACGTCGAGGAAAATATTGACTGTTCAGATGATGAATTACTAGACGAAGAAGAAGATGAACAGCAAGAATCGCTGTTCTTAAAGGGAGAAAACTGTCTCGTAAACAACAATAATGTTGATAAAACTGTGACCGAACCGTTCAGTGCTGTCATTAAGACTGAAGATCAAAATGAACTCGAACAAGACTGTAGGCCACTTGTATTTTAGTTATTGTTACATCAATCTAGATATGTTTGCATTTATTTTTATTGGGAGTAGATTGTGTTCGCTATCAATTTATGCATTTTTCCAATGATACCATTTTTTATTTTATTTTAAAAGATAAGGGCACGGAACAAATACATATATATTTTTCTTCTAAGCTGAAATTTCTTTTCAATTTACATATATTTTGTTGGTTATTTTATCCTGATTTTTGTTTATGCTTTATTTATTTATATGCTTTATAATTTTCTGTATACCAATAACCAAAAGCCAAATGGTGCTATGATGTTTTTGTATATTTTTGTTTGAAGTGCTACCTTTACCATTATTTGTTTCCCCCCTTTTTTATTGACAATCGCTTCATTTTTTATATCAAATTATTCCTATATAAGGCTTTTTTGATCATTTTCATTCTTCATTTTGTAAATTAAATGCGCATTTATTTATTGAACAATCACTGCCAATTTCATTTCCAACATCACGTCACGTGATTGTCACATGTTTGAAAACCACACACAAGCGTTTGCTGTGATAAATTATTATACATCTGTCTTGAGAAAAATATTGTGAAATAAAATAAATATCAAAATATAATTTGTTTTAAGTTATATATATATATATATAAAGGCAATAGTTATATACTGCTTTTCAAAAGTCATTAATCGATTGATAGAAAAAAATCTAGGGTGCAACCTAAAACCGAGGGGTACACATCAACTATAAAAGTAAAAGAAACGGAACAACAGAAACACTTATGTGCAACAAAAACAAACGCCAATGCATAATAATAAATAGAAACGAACTATTTGATAGCAACTGCCATATTCCTGACTTGGTATAGGACGTTTTAAGAAGAACATGGTGGGTTGAACCTGGTTTTATGGCTAGCCAAACCGCCCGCTTTTATGGCAATGTTAAAAATATCGTATACCATTCTTCATTTTGAATTAACGTTAAAGGACAAGTTTAAAAAGATGATCAATGTTAAAAGGGTTTGTTTGAATGATTGAATTTGTTGTTTGGTCAATGTGGTATCTAACACTACAGGGAGATAAGTCTGTAATATCAGCTTAACGTTTTAATTACGTTGTAAAGTTAAGGAAATATTTAAGCTTCTCAATGATTAAAATAAGTGTTTTTCAAACTGCTATATATCCAACCAATTTTTTCTGAGAAAATGATTGGTTCAAATTTTTTGAAATTTTTACATTTTTGTCACGGTCAAAGTAAATATTTTGTCAAAATTTTATGAAAATTAAACGAACCTGCAACCAAATTAATTTTAGTCAAGGTGTTAGGTACCACCTTAATGTCGTGGCTATTATTACATGCAGATTAAGGACGAGAATTCACTTACGACTGGATTTGAGATTGGGAAATTAGAAAAGCTCACAAAAAAAGCATATTGAATTGAAAATCTTTCTAATCTGACACAAATTGAAAACTAGGTATGCATGGTATATTTGTGTTCAATTGGTTAACGCTCAGATATCCTTTTCATTTTTGTCAATTAACATTTAAAAGAAATGGAAGTGTTTTCATTTTCTTTCGTCACAGGTAAAAGGAGACGTAGGGACGTATTATCAACCAGACAGCAACTCTACGAAAAATGAAAAAAAAGAAACAATGCATACACTCGCTTTCGTAAAATAGACAATGATATACATATGCCAGACAGTTATCCAACAATAAACAACAGAAGGCCAACATACATTTGTTTAAATACACATGCATGTGTACTACTTATACCAATGAAACCAGTAGTATACACTCTATTACAATAGAAAAGTATATGTCTCTATATATCAACATGTCAGAACCCCTACAAGTAACAATGGACGACTGCCGGTATAAATATCAATGAGACAGTCATCCCACAACAAACAAAAAGAAGACATCATAAAATTCACAGGCATCTGTGACCGAAACTCTACAACAAACAATAAGAGGTCAACATGAGAGCTCTTTTACAAGATACCATCAAGGGCGGATCCAGCCATTTTAAGAAGGGGGAGGGGTTCCAACTATATGTCCCCATTCACATGCATTGATCGGCCAAAATAGGGGGGGGGTTCCAACCCCCGAAACCCCCCTGGATCCGCCAATGACTAGTGTATACCAATATCAATAATACTGTTACCGTACCACAAATAGACAACGATATACATATACCAATGAAACAGTATGTCAACAATAAACCGAAAAAGAGGCTAACATTCACTATTGTTCACAGGTCTATACTTGTACCAATGCAACTAACCAAAAGAGGACAATATACGCCAATAGAAAATGTCTATATCAACATGTCAGCAAACCTACAACAAAAAAAAAAAAAACAGAGGTCAGGACATGCTTAATTACAAAGACTAGTATATACACATATCAATAACCCTACAAAAACAAAGTAAGCCAAAAATGTGTTCTATAATAATATACAAGATGATATATATACAAATAAGGCAGTAACCCTACCAAAACCAAAAAGGACAAAATACGCTCTTTCACAATAGAAAAGGGTCGTTGTAAGTCGTGTGGAATTTACATTTTGTTTAAACCATATCACCTTATTCACCAAATGCTTCCCACTATTCCGCCAACCTATTGTTCTGACATATTTTAATACCCCTTTTTTTCTAAGAATGTAAAATATTACCAGAATCGTTTTATTCATTATTCGTTAAATTGTGCAACGTTCCCGATTTTTTTCCATGTCAATATCGATCTATGCATGGATTCGATTTTTTATTTTTTATTTGCCATTCAAAAAAAAAAGAAGAACAAGATTATTAAACTGTCGACAGTCGTGATAAAAATGTCAAACATGATTAGGGTTTGTTATTGCAAGATTCTGGTCGACATGGTATATTTTATAAATCAAGTTCATTGCGCAGGTATAGTATGTCCATCGATGTGTTTGGGCGAGAGCTGTTTGATGTTGTGCTGTAAACGGAAGGGCATGATTTTTTCATAAGTGCAAATTTCCCGCGTTGTATGGTGTCATGTATTGTTTAGACAGCAGACGCAATACATAACACCAAATTGCGGTTGCCGATGTAATGACAATACTATAGTACTAGTATTCTAAACAGATTTTGTTTAGTCCCATACTATAGTAAATTAAAATGAAAAAAACATAGGGTGATCCTATCTTTCGAATGTAAGAAACATTTGAGCATGAATTCTGCCAAGTTCTGGCGACAATAATCCCAGTTAAAGACTTGTTATATTGACTTTTTTACTAAGTTTCGTGGGAGGCTGTTTAAGGCAGTTTTATCAGCAGCCTTCCAGCAGACGACATAATAAAATACTTTTGGCAGATTTCCTGACAGACATTATTCTTTGCGATACAATTTTCCATAACAATCATTTGGATTTTTTGTCATGTACAAATAAGTTTAACAAAAAGAAGATCTAATTCAAACATTTTAAGGACCTGTCATGTATATCTAAGGTTTACAATTCAACCCCCTCTGTGTAAAAAGTCATTTTAATAAACAATGTTTATTGACTTTTAATTTTCGGACAAAAGTCAACTGCTCCCCATTAATTGAGACTGAATCATAAAGGATAGTTTCCGAACATCCCACTATTCATTTCATTAAGACGCTTTAAACTTAGATCAATGTGATGACAACGTTTTATTATTGTTCCGTCACACCCACTTCTCAGAAAGTAGAGTGCAATTGTTTGCGTGTCAAATATTGCTTAATACTTCGTATTTTTATTTTCTCATTCTGTTTTTGTTCATCATAATGTTTCAGTGACACGTTTATTTTCTATATTCACATGAATATAAAGTTGTCAGTTTAAATATTAGAATTATTTGAATAATAACTGCATGTATAACGTCGGCTAGCTCGATCAATTGTATGGTGACAACCGCTGGAAACTGCAACTATGCTAATTTGTAAGGTCGATAAAGAAGCAACCTTCTTCAAAGTCTTAATGTTATGGCAAAAAAAACTACTGACATTTCACCATTTGAATATTTTATTCTATTATCTAAATGACATTAATAAAAACTGTTTTACAAAATAAATCAACGTGTAATTGTGAGTGAAAAGAGGAGTATGCGCAACTATAGAAATACAGTGAAACCTATGTAAACCGAATCTTGCATAAATCTAAAATCTGTCGAAAGTATACAATGTTTTTAAGTCCTTTCATATCAAATTTTATGTATTGTGAACCTGATTAAACCGAACATCTGACCATCTGACCAAACCGAACAAAATCTCAGGTACCGAAGTAATTCGGTTTAGACAGGTTTCACCGTTTTTCCGTTTTTCGTTGTTGCCACATTCTCGTATACCCTACATCTCTACAAAATCTACAACAATCAGGTGACCTTACAACATGGAAAGTTGAAATGTTACTGGAGTCTAGAAAAGTTATATAAATGTCAAGTGTTTATCTGCGATCAAAATTCAAGATTCAATAAAAAAATATATATAAAAACAACAACAAAAACCACAACCAACACACCAATACAACTTTGCACCTACTATAGGTTTCTTACATTTGACATAAACATACATGAACACCTGGCACGGCAAATCACTTTTTAGACCTACATTTAAAACTCGATCATTGGAATAACAATAAAGGTCATAGTTTGCGGAGAACACACACAATCGTCGAAGATCTAGACTGTTCTTTAAATCAATGCGATTGTTTTTAAACTAACGGTCGAACTTTCTCAGGCAACTGTGATCTTAGTCAACATTTTCTGTTTTATATATAGTTTGGCCCTTTTGGCTACTTATGTAGTCACATGTTCCATATATTTAGTTTTCCAAAACTTTTGTTACAAGGGTGAAGGTTTGGTATGCGCCTGAGATCATTGTCATAGTAGTTGTATTGGAATGGAATTACAGTACTTTTGATTTGGTTTACTTTTTATAAAAAATCTACCTTCGGTATAGTTGCTGTTTTTATCCATCTCGCTCAGTATAGTTTTGACGATGTATAGTGTTGACTCATATACTTTTGCAATCTCCACTAACACTTGTATCTTCTTTTTTATTGATAGATAAACAAATTTAGAACCCCTCCCAAAAAATATAAAATTGCAGCAAAGTCTAGGATAGAAATTACAAAGCACGACATAAAAAAAAGAAAATAATTTGGTTAACATTTATTTTCTCCACTAACATAATTTTTTCTAAGTTTAACAATTTAACTTTACTTCCCAATTGTACTTTCTTGAGATTTGTTTTTAGAATATACAATGTTTTCTTATCATTTTGCTTTTGTGAAGTCTTCCGCATGTAAAGTGACCTACTACACAAATATGTCTAAAAATAGGATATAAAAGGATATAAAAATAAATAATTTCATTCATGGTCATATTCCCACTGAAAATTTTATTGACACAGAAGTTTCCTATGCCTTTTGAACTTTTTACCGATGTTTGTAATACTACAATGAAACATTTCACTGCTCACCGGTGGTCAACCAAATACAAGAAAAACAGATAACATCAAAGTGTCGAGAATAACTGTGTGAATGACCATTGGTCATTGAATCAATATTATCTGAGTATACTATTTACTTCAAGTATTTGAATTATTGTGAAAGTAAACTGTCAAAACAAATATAAGGAAGATGTGATACATCAGTTATCTTCCCTTGTTTGTTGTCTTATATTGATCTTAAACTATGTGGCTCAAGACAGGTGCGATATGGTCGTGAGAGGAATACTTATCACCGAACTAAAATATGTTTACGATCTCTACATGTGTATTGCCTTGTCATAGAGTATATCAGTGAGAATAAATAACAACGTGCATTTCTTTTTAACGTGACTAATAGATTTAATTGCACACTAATGCTGTTAACAATTTGCTTAGTTTACATAAGATTATTGTTTTTATTTTTTCATTTTTTATCTTAGTTATGATTTATTTGAACACTTTTATTTCTATTCACAATTTTATTTAATGGCAAATATGCATTTAACATCCAAAAATATACAGTAATTATGGAATCGTTATTCATGGGAAACTATTCTTTGTAGACAAGACAAGACAAGACAAATACTTTATTAGAGTCTCACCTCAAAATTGACATACATTTATACATTTATAAAATTACAGTAATGTTTAAAACAACATGAGCCACTCTAAAAAGAGTTATGAGAGACTATAAAATTTCTACAAAACACATTATTATCTACAATTATATAAAATACCTTTTCTTTTTAATAATACATCATAGCAGATTTTGGCTAAAAAGTAACACACATTTTCATCAGTGAATAAAAATTTGAATTTATCATCATCAGACAAATTAACAAAATTACAATTAAAAGAGCTAGCATGTCTAAATAAAATAGCTCGTAAATCTGCATATACTGGGCAGTTAATTAAGACATGTTTCTCATCTTCAATAATGTTATTTTTCTTACATTGCTCATTAAAACATAATCTATTGTCAACCATAATGCCTTCATATCGGCCAGTTTCTATTCTCAGAGGTGCAACACCACATCTAAATTTAGCATATGCACTTTTATATTTTCCAGGCATATTAATACATACATATTTTTCTTTATTAAAACATTGCTTAAACATTCTATACGTTCGCAATTTACTTCTTTCATTGTACATTAAGTCAGAGTACCACTTCTCTTTATATCTACAAAAATTTTCCTTTTCAATTTGTTTAATTGTATTTTTATCAATAGAAAAATCAGTATTACATAAAAACTCCATATCCATTTCTTTAAATTTCACATTGACTCTATAATTCCAATTTCTAAATTTACTATTACAGCATTTGTTGCCCCATAAGAAAACCTTTTTATTAACTCTACAATGAGACATTTTAGTAAGTCTCGACCATAATCTAAAAATACATGTCCACTGAGATATAATACTGGGCATCCAACCCATATCTCCATATAAGGCTAAGTTAGGGGTGTATTTACCCACACCCATAAAAAATCTCATTGCTCTATTTTTTACAGCATTAATACAAGAAAAATCCTGGTGACCCCAAATTGAGGCACCGTATTCAATGACAGACATAACAAGTGTATCAAAAAGTTTTGTAAATGTATCAAATTGAAAACCGCCATTAGCTTTACATTTAGCTATTAATAAACCTAAAGACCTACTTGCAGATTTAGCTACTGCCTTAGCCATACAATTGTAGTCTAAAAATTCTGACAACATTAAACCTAGATAAGTATAACTAGGAACAATTTCCATATCATTATTATTAAGTACAAAAGTAAAATTTGTCTTCGGTGTAGACTTAGTTCTGAAATGTACAATTTTTGATTTCTCTAGATTTACAACTAAATCATTTTTACAACACCATATATTTAAAGTATCCAACATTTTTTGTAGATCTTTCTCATTTTCTGTTATAAATACAAGATCATCTGCATAAAGTAGTACACAAATTTTTTCATCATGTATGTTTCGGGAATCATGCTTACCACATGTTTCAGTGTTTTTTTCAGGTAGACTTGCTTTGTAATATGATTTGTCAAAACCACAATATCAAAAATCCACGTTATAGTAAACTTTCATCAAATCCACGAAAATATCATACGTTAGGAACAGATTGACTCTTTGGTTAAATCGACTAATCAATATGGCCGCCAGTGATTGATATATTTCTATATTGACAAATAATCTTTTAAGGGATCATCCAATTGACCGAAAAGAATCTGAAAAAAAACCCAAATCTTTATTCATTTTTGCTAATCCATTCTAGTCACTGTTGGAGGTAGGGGAAGGGGACGAGGGTTTGCATCAAGGATTTTAACTCATGAGACTTGCTGAAGGATAAAAAGACAAAGCGTGGACACTGTTGAGGGTGGGAGAAGGGAAAGAGGGTTTGCATACATCAAATTTAACTCGTAACACTTGCTGAAGAATAAAAAAACAAACAATCAAGAGCGTGGTCAACGGTATAAAATGAAACAAATCAAATCACAAAAAAGAAGATGTACATGTAGAAAACAAATGTTCAAAACGTTCAAAGTCATTGCACTGACCTTGAAAATTCATTTAGGACAAAGGTTCTTGAAACCTTTCGTAATGAAAATAAGATAGACGCCCAGTGTAATACTATCACTTTAAAGTAGTCCCTCTAAAGTAGTTCCTTGAAGAAAGACAATTATCTTTGGGATGTGATACACAGTAGTTACAATTTGCAATGAGGACGGATATTGTCAAGTACTTTTAAGTATATTACATATCTAAAACGATATGTTAGTATCGTAAACAGTCATTATCGCAATTTGACAACAGTGTTCCTCTTACAAGGTTAAAATAGAAGTAGCTTGAGAATGGCTTCCGGAGGCTGCTGACAACAGATAAAGTCAAAACAGGATTTTTCGTCTTCGTAAGGGCTTATTTGGATATGATAACTTTAAAATTCCATTCGATTTGCTCATTGTTTTCGGAAATCGCGTGTGCATATCATTATCATACGTCTGACACTTACGTGCATTACAGCGGTGGAATGTTTTTTTTCCGGTTTACGTCCCGGAAATGCACCATGTTGTCCATTACTTTAGATAGCAACGTAAAAGTATTGTTAATATTTATAATACACATAAGTTAGTTGATTAACAAAAATATGACTACGTTAAAACATAAAGAGGGACTGTTGGACACATTTTTTCTCTGAATATTGTACATAACATTAATTTTCCAATGCCGTAGTTGACTCTGCATTTAGATATCTCGTAGACCGGGTTATCTCTGATGGATTAACATTTTCATTGCCAGTATGCAAGAGCAAGCGTATATAATGTGTGTAATCTGCAAGATTTTAAAATTCGTTCAATTACATGTAATATTTAATTTGTTAAGCTAAAACGTTTGATATCGATAGTGTTTGGTTAAAACTTTAAGATGCCAAGACAGCTTTACAAGGGTGCCAACCCAATTTGTCCGTTTAAGAACAATTGCCCGAAAGGGAAACAACTTGTGGTAAATGTGTATAAAATCGGTAGTTGCAAACAAAAAAATGGTTTCGAACATATATTAAACGTCTCTTTAGTATTTTTCATTGTGTACTTTCGAGACAGGAAGACCCATGCTCATACGCGTCGCTTTGAACATAGAAATTATTGATACTTCGGGGCGAAAAAGAACAACCAACACTTTCCAAAGTGTTGAAATATGAGTCAGTCCCTGCAAAATACATACGTATCTTACCATCTGAGAGCTAAGCAACTACAGGTTATTAACCACAAGGAAAAGGAATATTAACAAATGGAAAAGAAAAGAAGCCCCGCCCCGTTCAGGTATCGCATTAGAAATTGAACCAATCAGCATTGAGATGTACGTTATCGTAGCTTTCTCTGAAAAAAAAAACACCAACTAAAGTAGCTTTGGTATGTTATCGTCGCTTTCTCTAAAAAAAACCAAACTAAAGTATCTTTGATGTAGTTTACTTAGATTTAATTAAATATACATGAAACTTAATTTTGAAAGAGAAATATCATTGGACATTTTTAGCACAATATATTTATACAATAAATTTGCATTACAATTTTAAGGTATATATGTGCTACCGTGATAGTATATTTATTCTAAAAGGTGCTTTTGTAATGAGTAGGTGCCATGTGTAGTGTCATTTATATCTACAATATTTGAATTGCTGGTTTAAAATTGATACATGTATACAGTTCAGAATATGAATAATAAAGACAGTTGTAAAAATTGAAAAAATGCTTAAATGTCGAGTGTTTTAGTTTAACACCTTTACCAAAAAATATGGCATGAAGGTTACATTGAAAATTCTATCGCCAAATGCTTTAAGGAGAACGATATTAACGTTTAATTTGAGATGGATAAATTTTATTTGTATATACAGTGTATTTAGAAATATCCGGATTGTTTACAGAGAATATGTAGCTATTACATCTTCTTGAACACAAACAGCTTAGTTGAAATCCGTCGTATTTCATAAGCGATGACACAATACCGCAATCAATTATAAAAATAGCATGAACAGCCACCTGCCACCAAATGATTTTAATAGCACAAGAATTAATTCGAAAATCGACAAACAACTCGTCATTTTCCATGTTTAATAAAAAGCATCTTCAACCAATAAATCGCCCTTTTCAACACGCCCTTTTCCAATAATGATTTTGCGGGAAAACATCTTAAGCGTCTTGGTGAAATGAAGCATGGATGATAGTATTGTTATCTTCTTTGAAAAATCACATCTTAAACGCAGATGCTGGATATATTATTACGCCATCTTGTGATTATAGTTTTTTGTAATTGTTTCATACTTGCAAATTAAGTCATTTGGAAAGCCTTTAATGTTTGTCCATAAATTATTATTTCTATTTACGACATGGGTTAAGTGCCTGTTTGGTTAAAATGCTAAGTATATTTTGTTAATCGAGTCAAATGAATGTTTGTTGGGTAATAATTAGTTAATAATCGCACTATAATTGATTTGAATGTAAAAATAACTTTGAATAATTTGTGCAAAAGAAAATCATAAGAATGTCTGCATACTAGGCAAATACTTTATACAATAATAATATGTTGTTGTTTAGCAAATAAAAATCTCCAAAGAAATTATAATGTTGAAAATTGATTTCGGCTCTATCTATAATATACTCAGACAAGAATGACTGTTAATGCATGAATTTAACGTTGTTGTGTAAAGGATTTTCACTCCAACCCAATTATTCTGAATTTGTACGAAAAATATGCCACTGGACGTCAAACAAATCTATTTTATTTTCATTAGAACGAAATATATCTAAACTGTAAGTTTCAAGGCAATGGAATTATATACATGTTTGTACTAATACATAAATTTTGTTTTATTTTCACACTGAAATATTAACGGACTAAAAATAAACAGATCCGTCATATCAGGAGGGTTCTATAAGACTTACGCTTAAAATCAAAACTCATTCAGAATTGAATGCTTCTTTTTGTAAATTTATTGGAGTGTAAACGCGTTGACCAAAGAGCATTTCAAAAATGTACGCACAGTCAACGCTTTAATTGCAACCCTATAAAAGTACTAAAAAAGACATTCAAACATACTTATTATTACATTGTTATGCTAGGATCATGAAGGAACGATTTCTATCAAGTTTTCCTTTATTTACATGACTTTTTTGTGCACTTTCTTGTGGAAGCTCGTGTCATCAATTATGCGCGCCTTTATGATTCTAGATAGAAGGGGTCGTCTGTATCCCTGCATTATCAAAGTTCATCAAGCGTTTTCGTGATTGTCATTATATACAGGATAAACAAAAAATATTTTTTCTCGTATGTACTCAATTGCAATTCCAAAACAAGCGTTAGCCTTTCAAAAAGGCTATTCGACTCTTAGCTGATGAAAATGGAAAGTGCTCTCGCTTTGTAGATTAATTCATTTACTAGAATATAGCCACGTTCATCAATCAACAAATTTTACCACACACGTGAGGTCACACGCTATGAAGTAGTATCGTTTAACGTTTTTGTTTACTCCAGAAGATTCGACTATTTATAGATAAAGGTTACCTGTGTAAAATCTAATTGCTAAAATAGAGAGGACAAATCCGATACTCTACGGGATTGAAGGACATTTACTTGGTTTGGATTGTCCTAACCAATCAATAAACTTTGATTATTCACGTCTCGTAATATCTTCCAATCAGGTAGCAAGAAAAATTCACGCACTAACTGTCCATCGTTCAATTCTTAATCTCGACTCCTAGGAGTCGAGAATGACAGCAGTGCTGATTATCAATTATAAGAATTCGATTTGCCGCCAAAATAATTCCTGCAATATAGCATCATATTTTATGAACCACTCAACATGGGAATGAATGTGCCGACGTCCCTAAAATGCATGACCAAAGTTTTTTTGACGGAAATGCACTTTCTTGTGCACTTTCTTGTGGAAGCTCGTGTCAACATTAATATTACAATTCATTTGTAAATGAATAATCATTTCAAAATGAGGCGATATTACTGTTAGCCAATTATAACAACGTATTAAAAATGAAATATACATGTAATGTAATTACACATATTTTAGAGATCACTTTCAAAGACCAAGATTGGTCCGAGTCAAACATTAACTTGAATATGCCGACGAAAATGAAAGCTGACGATATTTAGCTAGAAACCTCAATTCAAAAGTAGCTACATATCGTCAATAGGGATTAAAAAAAATAGCAAACACTATCATGGGAAAGATTAGTAGGGACGGTCCCAGTAGCAAATGCTACTGCAATTTGGGTTGGGCCCCTAAAACTTTAATGAAATTACCCATAGTGCTTATTGTCCGGACCGATTCACAATGAATCATTTATAAATTAGAAATTTATAATACTTATATAAAATTGTGCATGAAAGTTTAAGATGATAAAAACACAGATAATAGAACTAAAGCCAGAGTAAAACATAAATTCAAATATAACTGTACATTGACACAGAATATATATATAACTAAAGCTATTATTAACATCTTATCTTAGAACTAATACGGTTTCAACATCGTCGTATAAGTGGTTCAAACATGAGAATTTCCGAGAAAGAGGTTTTCAGGGAATTAACTGATTGTTTGATACGTAACGTTGACATAGCTGACCCAGGACGAGAACGAACACGACAATATTGCAGTCACAGGGGCGGATCCAGCCATTTTAAAAGGGAGGGTTCCAAACTCAGGGCAATATAGCATCATATTTTTTGAACCACTCGCTCAACATGGGAATGAATGTGACGACGTCCCTAAAACGCATGACCAAAGTTTTTGACGGAAATGCAACGAACTCGATCGCGAAAGTTGTCTTTTGTATTATAAGTCTTTAGTTCTGCAGAGTGTATTGGACCTTTAAATTGAATGTGGGATTTGAAGGTAATTATGTTCAAAGAGAAAGAAAAAAGTTTAATCACAAAAATACTGAACTTCGGGATAATTCGAAAAGGAAAGTCCCTAATCAAAAGGCAAAATCAAACACAGACACAGTAGATGAAAATGTCCAAAAATAGGGGTACAGCAGTCAACGTTGTATTATCATCTTAATAACTATAAAACGGACAATGTAACAGAGAAGCACAAAAAGGCATACATCTAATTTAGCAACCTTATTTTGCTTTTTTTATCAACACAAACCTCTCAAATAGTTTGTTGCAAAGTTTCCTCAAAGTCCAAAAAACATGACACAATTCCACCTTTCGCATCCTCATTCTTATTAGACGTGACTATGGACACACCCGTTTAAGCACTACGCACGAATCATAATGCCAACTGTAGCAGACGACAAGCTATTAATAGAATAATTTGAAGTCACACCCGGATTTTCAAAAACTTATTTCCTTAAACTGAACTCTTCCAATGTACAAAAAATGTACTGTGATATGATCTTGTCAGATAATTGTAGACTTCCCTCTTACTTACTTAAATTTAATTGCCCTAGATCTACATTAGTATACGGGGAAAACGTGCAACTGACCTACTGCCCCATATATGATGTGCACAAAGGCGGGCGAAAGTACATGTATGACTTGTTCGTCTGTTGTCATGCATGCAATTGCACATGTACATAGTACTATTTATGCCAGGTGCAATTAAATCGAAATGACATTTTGAGAGTGACAGCCATTTCAGGTCGAATAAAAGTTATTTTTGAATGTTATTTTAAAGTATTTGACGAAATATAGGAACTAATTAGGGAATAAATACTTATCTTTTCTTTTAATTTCTCACGCTTTCACGGAATAAGACAATTTTGACATATGATAGTTATTAGATTAATGAAGTGCTGCACTTGTTTTGTCATTCAAAGTTCAATAAATGTTCAAAGCCCAATTGTTAATTAAAAGCTAAGATTGTTATAAACAAAAGTTTTAACAAATAAACAAATAAAAAATAGGAGTAATATAAATATACGAATAATACAAAAAGATGCACAGCCTTAGGTTAGAATTAGATACCTCAAAATCATCACTAAAATATATATTGAAGTTAGTTTCTGCATTGCCACCCCTCATCCTCCCCAGAAAAAAGCCCACATTGGATATATATATATATAGGATAAATTAAAGCAATTGATTATGAAATTAAAAAAAGATAAACTTGACACACCACATTATAAAAAAGTATTTGTTTCAAGGCGAGATTTATTTAAAACAGCATATATATATGGTGACAAAATCACCGCTTACTCGATACATTTTGACACAAAAAATATTTTGGGTGCATAAAAAAGGAAAGGAATCAGATGGGGGTGACTCCAACATGGACAAATACTCCGTGGAAATACATATCGTCCTCATATTCCTTTTTTTCTAGAGTAACTGGTTTTGATAACTATTCATAAAGAAAATAGGATATCCTGAATAATATAATTTTCTTCGAATAATATTCCATTAACTTTATTTGCATGTGCATTTTGTAAAGAATAATTCCTTTCATGCACGAGGATTCGATTTAAAAAAATAAATACATTTCTAGTTAAATTAATCTCGACAAATGTTGAAATGAGTCTTTCTATTTATCAATATTAATATTTCACAAGGTCACAATTATAGATAGAGTAAACTTATTATAAGCAAATCTTCAAAAAGAAATCAATTGAAAAAGTGTCAAAATATTTAGATTATTTATCAATTTCAATATCTATAAGTGCACGTATTTTATTTTTGAAATGTGATTTGGTTAAATGTAATATCTAGTGATAATTGAGCAGATTTTCATCTTTTTTGTGATCGGCTGCTCGCATTATTAAGAATTTTTATACATTCATACATTGAATAGTGCCAAAATCTCCTTAGGAAAGGTCACTCAGTACAATTTATGATCTGTGAATACACCGGGTATAAAATTAGTTTATCTTGTCTTATTATAATATCTATCCTAAAACGGTTTTATCAATCGAGCGGGGTTAGTTGGGACACAGCATTGTGGAATGAAATCAGTCTTTTATTCATACTTTAATGGCGGGCGTTCCATATCTTCAATTTTTAATTGGACGATTTTCTCATGAAATAATCATCAGAATGGAATTTATATTTAGTCAATGAAGTGATAATGATAAAATGCGAAACATATGCAAAATAAAAAACTATATGATAATATATGAAAAATTGTTTTGGCTTAAGAATTGATAACGAAGCACGTGTAAAAATATTTTAATGAGCTATTATTTTCAAAAACATCTTGATTAATCTGCTACAAGCATAATTCCAGGAAACCCATATATATAAATATATATATGATTTATCATTATTAGTATTATTATTATTAGTAGTAGTATTGTTATCATTATTATTATTATTATTAGTTTGGTATGATATTACAAATTTTACCAAAATTTTGTAATATGGTATTTTCAAAATCAAAAGTAATTATTATTACTTTAATAAAAATATTTAGGATGTTTATAAACAGTATGTGTTTTGGTACTTATACATCCTCAATTTTATATTTTTATTCTAAAATATTTGCTTGAGCGGTTCTAGTGAAGAAAACATTGCTCTACTGACGCATTTAAAAAAAAATCTTATTTTCATCTTCTAACGGATCACGTAAATCTTGTTTCATGAATTAGAGAAATGAATCAGAAATAATATTAAAAAGTATCTATCCTTGGCCTATCGAACAAAAAAAAAAATCTAATTCCTGTATGAAAATAGATTCTTAATGAATAAATAAATTAAAAAAACAGTTGAAAGTTTTTCTATTCTTCACAGGCAAATAGATAATGAACAATTCGTATTTGTTAGTTTATCAGATGAAATGATTGAAAATTGACTCGCTATTAGCTTTTACATATGACTAATATTTTGGATAATTACTGCAAAAATTTGAATTTAAATACATAGGTGCCGCTTCACAACGTTTTCAGACGATTTTGATTGAACATCAAAGAGACGATTCACAACTTGAACATTAATTTGTCTCTATATTTTAAGGTATTTCGATAAAGAAACAGACTACTTTTGTCTAAAAAGATGAGTTTTTTTTATCAACATAACGACACTAAAATGAAATTTAGAAAAATTGGCACGTTTGAATTACAATTATTTTTTTGATATTTTTTGCACTCCATTAGTCAAAGACAGTGCACGTTTTTACAAAGAAATGCGCCATACAAATTATTTGTGTCGATGAACCTATTAACTTATATATGAATACATACGTTTGCATGTAGATAAAATATTTTTAAAGCTAATCTTCAAAACGAATACAACAAAAAGACTGTCTATACGAAGAAAAAAATGCACTTAAAAAAATTGAATATAATATTGCTTATAAAGATACATCATTTGTCGGCAGTTTAATATTGTAATAAAAATAAGTAGATGTGCTATGAATGCCAATATGACAACCATAGACCAAACGATAAAGATTTAATCAGTTCCAGGGCACCTAACGACCTTCAGCAATGCGCGAATTTCATTGTATATGTAGTTGGCTATTTAAAAGGACACGGGATGACAAAATTAGGAATGATTTAAAAAAGAAATCGAACGGTTTGATATATACAAAGCTTGATATTAAATTATATTGTACCGGTTCATAACTTGATTAAAGGATACATGCGATTGAACCACTCCTTTCGGCAAGATGAAAACGGAGACCAGGATATATAATGCTTTTGTGATTCGAATATGTTTTAACGTCGCCTGGAACTGGACAGAAACTAAGTAACTAAGGGAGCTACCATTTGATTTTTTAGCTGTAATCTCTGTTCTGCCTTTTTATTTTTCGCTCTGTTCGGTCCTGCTTTTTTTTTTTAAAGTTTATCCTGACTTTTTTTTTTAACCTAAATTGTCATCCTGACTTTTGTTTTTGCAAATGTCTCATCCTGCCTTTCAAATTTCAAATTCCTGTCCTGCCTATTTTTTTCAAATATCATCCTAGCGCCCCCCTATAAAAATCAAATGGTAGCTCCCTAACTAACTGACGAATTATTTTTCTGGTTAATTCTTTTTTCCCCACTACTTATTTACATTTTGTTAAAATTTCATCCACTAGTGATAAAAGTTTCGGGATTAGATTTGAATGTGGAATAAATGTAAACTATGTAAATAAAAATCTCTTGAATAAATTGCGCCTTCTAGCGGTCATTGTCCTTCCAGTGTGGACTGATCAACGACTGAATTGTACAGTTTATCTGACGAAAACGAGACCAAACTTGTTATCTGTATTATTTACCAACCATTTTCTTTTTCCATTATTTTCCAAAAGTTTTGATAAAAATTTGACACAAATTCCAATTTATCTCGAAACAATCAAGATCGAACACCATCAACGGAAGATATATCATTCTATGTATAGACAGGATTAAAATAAAAGGGTCTTCTCCGATAGCCTCACTCTGGATCTCCCGGCAACATGCAAGATTTCACTGAAAGGGATTATCTATTATAAACTTAACACTGTGGCTTCGTATCTGCTCTGACTTTTGATTTATGATTTCGAATATGTCGATCAAAGATAAAGGGACAAAACTTTATTTGATTAGACTACATTATTTTATTTGCTTCTGTTTCAACTATAGAATTCTAACTATCCCATTGATATGATAAATGATACACGACTTTAGCTGCCAGTCGAATTTGTCTCAACACGAAACTGTGAAAAAGCTGCAGTTTACAGTTACTTTATAAAATTGAGAATGGAAATGGGGAATGTGTCAAAGAGACAACAACCCGCCCAAATAAAAAACAACAGCAGAGGGTCACCAACAGGTCTTCAATGTAGCGAGAAATTCCCGCACCCGGAGGCGTCCTTCAGCTGGCCCCTAAACAAATATATACTAGTCCAGTGATAATGAACGCCATACTAATTTCCAAATTGTACACAAGAAACTAAAATTAAAATAATACAAGACTAACAAAGGCCAGAGGCTCCTGACTTGGGACAGGCGCAAAAATAACTATTTTGAAATAAGCGTCACTGATGAGTCTTTTGAAGACGAAACACGCATCTGGCGTATTAAATTATAAGCCTGGTAACTATTTACCGAATCCTATCTGAATTTGAATTTTTACAGACTTGCGAACAAAATGTTGCTGTACAGTTAATACAATTTTTTAATCAGATGTTTTACCCCTAGCGTCTTTATTCGAAAAATGAAGCATTCATGCAGAATAGTGGTCATTTATTGATAAACGTTAAATGCGGAACGACGTCCACTCGACCAATATTTGGACAAATGTACAATTTTTGTAAGATTTAAGACCAGTTAATATTCCATAAAACCTACAAAAGCAAAAGCTTCTTGCTAAGAAAACATGCAATATATAAGATTTTGGCATTGACATCAGTATGACCACCCTTTGGCTTTTCTCCCTCAATCTGGAAAATTATTTGGAAGTATACATGTACAAGAATATTACACATTTGCACATATGAGTTCAGTTATACATGTAACGCATTTTGCGTCCTGTGATGACTACATATACTTTTTAGGGAACGTGCTTATCTATACTAATTATAGCCACTGTGTTGGGTAGTTGTCTTATTGGCAATAATCTCCGTCTGCTTATTTTTATACATAACGTAAAACTAAAACACCTAATATAAAACCTGAACAGTGCACCTCTAACTCGAACGAGGAAGTAATAACCGATTATCATTTTAAAAGTACAATTACACAATTATCGGTGATCTATTTTTGTTCCGAATTCGTAGAAGGTCTCAACGATGTACCAAAGATGCCTTTCCTGTCCCCACCCTATATTACAACATATACGTCTATAGTTGATCTGTTTTTTGCCTTAGTCATCTATTGAGAAATCCTCCAGTCTTGTAGAAGATATTCAATACTTCCTATTTTGACAACAAAATAATTAACTAATTGTTCATAAAGCGTATTTGATTACCATTTAAAGTGCATTTTGTCTTTAAACTATTATTTCTTTGTATATTATATAAAAACTTACACCCATCGTTCTGTGCAAATCTTTAAAGAACTATTTGTGTGAACCCACGTGTAATAATGCATTATTTCATTTGCACTTCAACATTTTGTGTTGTTATTTAATAGTTGACATGCATTTATTACAGGGTGCATACGATCCCTAAACATACAGAAAACATTGTTCTATTTCCGATTTTGTTCACCGTGTTTACATTTTTAGAGAAAACGAAGACTACGAAGACAGAGGTCTATATATTCGGGGATCTATACTTATTAATATATAAGAATATTACAATTGTCTATCGTGTTTATACCACAATGGTCTTGGTTTATGTGGATTTATAAATTCACGTCTGATTCCAACGGGGACATAAAACCCGATGCCTCATTTCGAGAATAGTTATCATAGGTAACAAGGCATATTATTTAATACGTCAGACGGGCGTTACGTCTACATAAGAGTCATCAGTGACGATAAGAGAAAGTGTCATGTTCTCTGTAAGCTTAAATCAATTGCAACAACTCTTTGAATTGTCTGCAGGTGACATGTTGCAAGGACAAATTTGTGTCCACATTCAATACATAATTTTTTTCTAGTGCATTCAGAATTTTCCTACTGTATGACACTTGTCCTTTTTATGTTTGTTGCTAATTCGTTCTAACACTGAATATATCCCCACGGACATTAAGCATATATCATAATATATATATTATAACATTTTGTCAAAATATACAAACTATACATATAAAAGCTCTGGACTCCCAAATCCCTAGCTTTCACAAATTGAACTTTGAGCGTTCCTGGTGATGGATTAGCGCTTCGAACCCATTAAATGAATAAAGGGTTATTTTACATTAGAATATAACAATAATACAAGCAAGTACTCGTTTATATAATAGAGTTTATGCATTCGGAGTCCCTAATAAAATTAGAAAAAAAATAACAAAAATACCAATCTCAGAAAATTCAAAACAGAAAGTTCCTTAACAATTGGCAATATCAAAGTTCAAAATCAGATACAATGAATGGAAAACATATGGCATATCCTTATGCCAAAAAGGTGCCGAGAACTGTTTTATAGCTAGCTGAACCTCTCACTTGTGTGACGGTCTTGAACAGAACTATTATGAAACGAGGTTTTGTATTATAAAATATCTAAGATTTACAGTTTTACATTCATGTACAGTTGTATCATTTATTTTCGTTGGTACAATTTTCTTGGATGAGGAAACTGGCATTTTCGTGGATATTTGATTGCGTGGTTTACTTAAAGTTTGATTTAAGTATACAGCAAATTTGTAATTCGTTGTACATTGAATTCACGAAATCCTCGAAAATTGGTATCCACGAATAATATTGAATTAATATAAGTAGAATTGCATAAATGCATACATATAACTGATATATTCAATAGTGTCATGGTGTTGAAAACACATTTGGAGTATTCACCATTAAATACGTATCAAATTTATCTATCGAATTGCACCTGACGCTTAATAAAAGTTTTTGTCATTTATCAAAACACACTTTTGGAACGACAAACATTTATATAATCTTAAAAGTGAAGAAGTGATTAATCGAATAAATACATGATTTATTTTGTATTCATTGATGGTTCAATAAACATAATTTGGCGTGGTAAAAGTGGTACTTGACGTCATTTTAATGATTGAATTTAATTTCTGAATTACTTTAGTGATTTTTAACACAGAAAAGGGACAGATATTCCAATTCTTCTATATTGTTCCGGACAGAAAACTCACTGAAAAGCTTATTGACATATAATAGTTAATAACAGATCAATTACAAATCTGGTCTAAAATCACTCAAAGATCCCGAATTAATTGATTCTTTCAAACATGAATACAGTTCTGTTTTTTGCTTTTGTGTAACACGTTTGACCTATAATTAAAATTAGGAAATTGACAGTTAGAGATAAAACTTAATAATTACCAATTTGGATAAATCCGTACCTCTTAAACTCGTCCCATATTTAGTTCAATACATGATTTTAACAATTTTCTCTTTCTATATAGCATGGTTAATAAGAATCGTAAACATAACAGTTAACCTCGATATATAACATACTATTAAATAATCACCTTCATTTAGTAAATGTATTACACCCATCCTTATTAGCTTATATTTATTTTCAATTCTTCAGTTTTAGTTAATGTATTTTAAACCCATCTGTATTACCTTGCTATCTATTATCAAGTATTCATTATGGTAATTATCATTTTGCACTCCACCCAGTAAATGATAAATATAAGTACAAAATCAAAATGCATGATACATAGTCCATTGCCATTACCGATTTGATTCTGTTATTACACACTTTAAAACAAATTAACTGCCCTATGTCAATTGTAGATGGTTCTATACCGGACAAAATGGCTTTTGTTAATGCAAAGCATAATAAGTTGAAAGTTATATATCGGCGGTTTATCTTAATTTTCATGAAGAATAACTCTGGTGAAAGTATTTAGCTTAATAACAATTAATGCAATCACAAGATTCGAAAACCATAAAATATGTATCTCCCTCATAAGGGAGACAAACAAATAGGACTCTAATTACATGGTCAATTTACGGAATTGGCAAATAGATTATTGAAAAAGAATTCATACACTTTCATGCATTTAATAGGTAGTCAAAATGTAGTAAAAAGGCGTAATATTGATAGTTCATTTCGTCGCCTCGCGACCCATAATGAAAGGGAATACAGTCACACCTACTTAAGAGACCACCTGATATAAGCAAAAACCTGTATTAAAAGACATCATTTTAGATCCGTCTAGTACTTTTTATGAATTCACTGTATAAATAACACCTGTCTTAAAGACCACTTATTGCTTTGCTTTGGTGTCTCTTAAAACAGGTTTGATTGTATAAATAGGTCATCTTGTCTTCTATCGACTGTTAGTACGAACTGAAAACCAATGTCATATTCCCTGACGTGCAACAGACATTTTCGTATTTAGAAAATGTGTATTAAACCTGGTTTTATTACTAGCGAAACTCTCACTGTTTGACTGTCCATAAAGTTCCAATATTTTGAACAAAACAAACAGACACAATAGGAAAAATGTAAATAATAGAGGTACAACAGTCAACATTGTGATATTATCTTAATTACTCTAAAACAAACAAATATATTAACAAACATTAACCATAAAATACTCTTCATGTGTGAGATATGGAATTCGATTTCCCGTTTAGAGAGGGTCAATCCCTTTGTACGCTAAGGAACTATTAGGGGTCCATAGTTGTCCTGTTGTAATGCATAATTCCTGCTCCTATCAAACAGGAATTATCTTTTGTGGCAGTGCAAAAGTGTTCAGCTAATTTGATTGCAGTCAATTCTATACTGTTCAGTATGTTGTTGATCTGTACAAATAATAGAAATAAAAAACAACTACTGAATATACTTAACATAAACTGAACAGATCGGAATTGACTTAAAGCGATTAGTCTGAACAGTACTAAATTTATCGCAGTGGATAAGTATGAACATTATATAAAAAACTGAAAATGACTTTGTTATTTATTGTTCAGTCTGTTCAGATAAATAAAGGCAACAGTAGTATACCGCTGTTCAAAACTCATAAATCCATGGACAAAAAACAAAATCGGGATAACAAACTAAAACTGATGGAAACGCATTAAATAAGACAAATAAGATAAAAAAGACTATTTCAAACCAAAAAATCGTTTACTAATTGATCAATCACTAGAGAAAATTACACACTTTGCTGGCGAACCTCAATCCTCGTCAAATAGTGAGATACCAGAGATAACAACCCTCATTGACAGTGAGGCTCAACTTTCGTCAAAGAGTGAGTTTATAAAGGCAATTACACTGTACTTAGTTTTATCTTATCTTAAGACACATCTTCCATTGTAACATTCGTAGCAAAATTTTCACAAACGTCCGCGAGGAGATCATGACATCACTTCGTTTCAATAGATATGTTTTAGACAAATGTTTAATACAAAATATTATAATTGTTCATTTTTTAAAATTTAATTGAATAACTTATTACTTCCATGTCTTACTGTTGATATTCCATTCTGAAATCAACCACACTCATTCACCCGACTCACATGTAACAATTTTACGCTGTCAAAGAAGAGGTCTTTTCTATACGATGAACCTTTAAAAGCAGATTTAAAATTATTTTTTGACAACAGAATGATAACACAAAAATGTTTTTAAATCGTAGTATAAAGAGAACCATATCTATTTTTTTCCTACTCTGCTTAATATTTAAACATTTTACTATTGCTGAAAACCTAGGCATACAAATGGATATATTTATTTCCCCGAGAGTATCACAAGCCCAGTAGTCAACACTTTTTATACTGACATGAATTATCATTGATATTGTTATATTTAAAAATTAACTGTTTACAAAATTTTGATTTTTTTGAAATACTAAGGCTTCTCTACCTCAGGCATAGATTACCTTAGCTGTATTTGGCAACACTTTTAGGAATTTTGGATCTCAATGCTCTTCAACTTCGTTCTTTATTTGCCCTTTATTTTTACTTTTTTGGATTCGAGCGTCACGGATGAGTCTTTTGTAGACGAAACTCGCGTCTGGCGTATATATAAAATTTAGTCCTGGTATCTATGATGAGTTTATTTGGACATATATAAAAAGTAAGGTTTTGATTGTCAAACGACCCAAAATTTACCAAGTAGGCCAAATAACCTATATATTCGAGTGTGGTATATTCACAATAAGATATTTAATTATTTCAACAACAGGTTTGTTTATAATACTTATTAACAAAAAAATATAATTAGTGAAGTTATATCCTGAAAATATTTACATTGCCAACAAGCGGTTTAAGATTTGGAACTTGCCCAAGTATATGAACCATGTATACACACATATCTTAATATACCAAACCCTCAGCGAGAGTATTGATGCACTTCTTGGATTATTTTAGCAAGCATTGTTGAACTGACCAATTAAATATCTTTTAACAATCTATAAAGGAACACAAATACAAAGAATTAAGTATATTGGGGATTTTACTTTTAAAGTTGTTCATACGGGTATTCGGGAGATAAAAAAACACTTTGGAATTCATCCGGCTTAAGATACAAGGTGCATGATTCTGTATATGCCGGTCTATACCCTATATACATTTCTACTTCTCTTACTAAGAATGCTGTTAAGAAGGAAATCTTGTACGTTAGGATTAAGGTCATGTAATATATGTATATTTGTATTTAGTCTACTTTACATGGCCTTACAACATCTGTTATGTTTTGAGAGTCGACTATTTCACACAGGAAAAGAGTTAATATAGCTTTCCGTTTTAAAATTTCAAATGAGGGTAGAGTGGGACACTAAAAAAAGTATGTTTCTGCAAATCAGACCACCGGAATTAAGAGACTGCCATTTGGAATATTTATCGGAGCAAATTATGCCTTGCAATAGGACATCTTAGGCTGTGTAAGAGACTTGTACACGGTTATAATTAAACAGTGCAAGTTAATGTATAGGCGTACACATAATTTGATTCATTGTAATTGTACTAAATTGAGACCCAACCTTTCTAAGGGTCATATGGACATAAGAATTACAATAGTTTTGTTAAAATCTCCCCCCCCCTGAAATTGATATTTTAAAGAAAGTTTACAAGATGACAATTGTAAATCATAAGTGGAGGATGAACATACATGAATAGACACACATATATATATAAGCCTTTCACCAAGTGAGAGGTTGAGCTAGCTATAAAACCAGGTTTAATCCACCATGTTCTAAATAAGAAAATACCTGTACCAAGTCAGGAATATGATAGATATTATCCATTTGTTTGATGTGTTTTGCCATTTAATTAAGGACTTTCCGTTTTGAAATATCATCGGAGTTTTACTTTTTTCAACAAAACACAGAAAATTAAATTAGAACAACACGATCTCAACAAAATATGGACTAACTAGATTTGTTTGGTGTTTTCCCTGATCTTTCATTTTTGATATGTTTGATATATTTTAATTTGGTTTTAGCATTCTGGCGGTTTGGGCGTTAAATTTTATATTTTCATATATTAAGCAGTTCTCGCTTTAATGATCAGTGGCACCCATTGCTTATCACATGACAAGTAAATACCTTTAAATCTATAAATATAAGATGTAATATAGATGCAACATCTAGGCTAATTCCAACAAGCTAAGCATACAGAGCAGCTTGTACTGGTATTTTCAGGTTCCCCTTTAAAGGACAGAGATAGGGAAAATTTCATTCCTCCCAAAATCTATACGGGAGTTGAATGTTAACCACTTTCACTATCCCCGCCCCGAATCTTGAATGCTCCAATGCCCCGGCTTACAAAAAACCTGTGTATAGGATTTTACTTTCAAAGAACACTTTATATTACGATTTTATTTTGGACTTATTGAGCAACACAGTGGCAAAATAATCAGACAGTTGATTGCCGCGACAAGAATGCATTGCTAGCAAGGAAAACACATGAATAAAAAAAGGAAAATCACAAAAACACCGAACTCTTAAGGAATTTCAAACGGAAAGTTTTCTTATGTAGAACACTGTATGTTAAACCTATAATAGAATATTTTTCTGAAAACAAAGCAATATTTCTATACAGCCATGTCGGTTGTACGTGCCATACTGAAACCATGCCCCTTCTTTCTAATATCATATACTAATATTCATATAATGGCATATTTACAGATCTTTAAAAAATAAAGTTAAAAAATAAAGCTACATAATACTTTAAAGTAAGCAGGAAAATGTACTCTTTTATATAACGACTTGGAAGTACATTTTATGTGTACATCTATAACTTTAAGAGGGATATCCCGTTGTTCGTCGTATTTTTAAAGCCGCTTAACATGCAAGAAATAGATAATAATATTTTTTATATAATAATTTCACTATCGGCCGAGTACAATTAATCTTAAGATTGCATGCTTAACTGTATCCACTGTAAGGAAATTAAATGAAGCATGGTTTAAGTAATGATGAAACTAATATGAAATACTCGAATTGTTCTCGTTAAGGAAGACAGATAGAAAAACGCCCCATGGTACCGTATTGTTCCATATTAGACATTTCTAATATTTAACCTAAAATGATGAAATCAAACCAAGATCAGATAAGACATTTTTGAAAATAAAATTCATGAAATAAACGATCAACCACAATAATGCAGAAACAACACATAAGGGCATCTTGTTTCTCTTTGCGTGTCCATTCGGAATCATCATAATAAAGATGTTCCGAAAACAATGTATATTTCTTCTAAGACATTTTACATTACTGACAGGAAAGAGAGAACATATCTAAAGTGTCATCGACAAACGATTTTTAAAATTAATTTTTCTCAATGATCAGTGTGCATCGATGTCACAAAAACGTTTAAATTAAGGAGATTCTCGATTAAGATAATGACTAAATGACTAAATAACTTAAAATCAATTTCGAAAATAGTTTGCGGTCATATTACAAAAGGGATTTATTTCGAAACGATTTAGAGTAATTTAGGAATACTACTCTTTTTCCCGTCAGAATATCAAATGAAGAACTGTGTTTAGTCCGTACAAATCTTTTGTGTTGTGTGAATCTGTGTGGAAAGTACCATATGCAACTGCACACAACGCTTCGTGCACCAACACAGAGACTTGAAGTAATAAAACAAATATATAACAGTTCATCAATAGGTATTTGTTGCAGACTAAATTATTTCAGAGCGTAAGTTTACGAAATATACATGCATGAAAATTCAATATACAGTGGAGATCACTTCTAACCTCTCATTAAATCTGTCAGGAGAACTGTTCTAGAACAGTACGTAGAACTGTCAGCCTGACACCTTTTAGTCAGTTCTAGGTTAGAACTGTTCTAGCTAGAACTGACTTGGTCAGTTCTACCTAGAACTGATTTGGACAGTTCTACCTAGAACTGATCCTGACAGTTCTACCCTAGAACTGATCCTGACAGTTCTAGCTAGAACTGACCAGATATTTGGTCAGTTCTACTTCTAGAACAGTTCTACGGTTAGAATTGATTTCTAATTCTACGGCTAGAATTGATTTTTATAAATTCTACGGCCAGAATTGATTTATAAATTCTACGGCTAAAATTGATTTATAAATTGTACGGCTAAAATTGATTTATAAATTCTACGGCTAAAATTGATTTTTATAAATTTTACGGCCAGAATTGATTTATAAATTCTACGGCTAAAATTGATTTATAAATTCTGCGGCTAAAATTGATTTAAATAAATTCTTTGCCGGTTTTATTTCAGATTTATAATCGGCAAGACTTAGGCAGCAACCATTTGATTTTGGGGGGGGGGGGGGGGGGGGGGGGGGGGGGGAGGGGCTATGGTTTTTTTGGAAAAAAAAGTTTGTTTCCAGTTTTTGGTGAAAAAAATAATTTGTTTTGGACCCTGAGAAAAAAAGATTGTTTGTTTCATCCTCAGCTGCCACTATATGTAATGCTAAAATTGAAAGAAAAAAATTGTTTTCGGATTGTCGCTAAAAAAAATAGATTGTTCTTCGCCGAAGTCGAAAAAAAAAAGTTTGTACAGAAAAAAAAACCCATAGCCCCCCCCCCCCCCCCCCCCCCCCCCCCCCCCCCCCCCCCCCCGAAAATCAAATGGTTGCTGCCTTAGAGAACATGTTTAACCTGTTAACCCCGCCATATTCTGCATGTATGTGCCTGTTCCAAGTCAGGAGCATGTAATTTAGTGATTTTCTTTTGTTGATGTGTTACATAAATTTTTGTTTTTCTCTCAATTTTTGTACATAAATTAGGCCGTTAGTATTAGGGGGGGGGCATTATTATTTGAATTGTTTTACATTTGTTATTCCGGGAGTCAGGATGGCTCATTATCACATAACAAATTTATCGGACCTCAATAACCAATATAATATCTGTTTACGAGTAGTTTTCATACCTCAGACGACCTGTTTAACAAAAATCTTTTGACCGCATCAATCTAAACTGCCTTTATTTGCTTTTTCTTTCTGCAAATCTATATAGCTGCACAGTACTTCAGTTTTAATTTTAGGTCTAGAGGGACTGTAGTATATACAAGTAACAGCAATTTTGGAAAAAAAAATGTAATTGTTCACATCAATTTATAGTGCCAGCATGCAGGGGCACCTAGATCCAGGCTGGGGGTCCAACTATATGCTCCCATTCATATGCATTGATGTTAAAAAAAAGTGGGTTCCAACCCCTGGACCCCCTCCCCTTGATCCTCCAATGAGCATGTTCTTGTTTTATTCAAAATATTGAATCATAAACAAATATCAGTAGTTTTTATACTTCAGACTGAGTCGTGTAATAAAATCTTTTGACTGCATCAACCAAAACTTACCATATTTGCTTTTTATTATGTAAATCTATATAGCTGCACAGCAATTCAGTTATAATTTTAGTTCGAGAGGGACTGTAGTATATAAATAACTGCAATATTGGAAATCAATGACCACAAATTTTTTTTTCGCATTAATTGAGGGTGCCAGCATTTCCTATTTTTATTCAAAATATCGCATCAGAAACAAATATCAGTAGTTTTCATACCTCAGACTGACTCATGTTACAAAATTATTTGTCTGTATCAATCAAAACTGACCATATTTGACAGCATCAACCAAACCTGACCATATTTGACTAACATTTTTATGTAAGGATGGAGTGTATAATCATTATAATACAAATGATCTATATTATAGGGTTATTGCATGAATATTGCGGAATATTGTTCCGAGTATAATTTTATATTGCGCCTGCTTATATTTTTATATCAGGATGGATTGTTCAATATAAGCATGATAAAGGAAAGCAACATTGGAAAACAAAATTATGCTCGCATCAGTTTAAAGTGCCAGCATGTCCTCTTTTTAATCAAAATTTTGAACCATAAACTAATTTCAGTAGTTTTGATATCTCAGACTGACTCATGGATATAACAAAATTATTTGTCCTCATCAACCAAAACCATGAAAACTGACCATATTTGACCGCATCAACCAAAACTGACCATATTTACACTTTATAATGTAAATCTTAATATATATATATATATATATAAATAGCAGCATAGTAAATCACTTATACATTTAGTTACATATCACGATGGATTGTATAATTCAAATGACAGCAATATTGTCACATGATTGTAACACATTGGCTAAAAAAAAAATTTCACATCAAGTTAGAGTCAGATATTTTGCTTTATGAAGTCAAATTTTTACGGGAACCTGTGCGATATCCAGTAATGGCAGACAAATAGCGATAAGGTGTATTTATACCATATCTAAAAATTTAGCGCACCCTTATTTTCTCTCTGTATCCATAATAATGAACCGTCACTAAAGTGACTTTTTAAGTCAGTTAGTTTTTGATGTTGTTTTTTTTTTAAACAAAACTATTTTACGGCATCATCCAACACTCACATGACTGATTCATATACTTTATTTTAAAATAAAAAGTACATGTATGGGAAGTTCTCTTCTTGGAATAGTATACTGTTAATATAATTTGAAGACAAATGGAAGAAGGCAAAGAAAAATGCATGATTTTGTTTGTAGCCGAACGTCCAGTGGCAAATGATTCATTCATGTTCAGATGAGTATATTTTTCTGAGTTTCAGACTCCCAGATATCATTTATAATCGTTATGGATAAGTCTGGCTAAATTGACGAGATGGTGCAAATGTATATAGTTTTTTTTACGTTATAATCATGATAATACAACACTTTTATCATTAATATCCCATAATTCATCCACTGTACAGTTTTCGTATGAACATTTGTCAAAACAGAATCTTAAATGAATGTAAATCCAAGGCAAACAAGGTAAATTACGATTAAAATTCCATGAATCAAATGCAGAGATATATGACAGTATGAAGAGACTGTTAAAAACGGGGAAAGAAGAAACGTAAACAATGATGTTTTCTATGCAATCTTATAAAAATGTTTCTCCGATGAGTTGGATAACCTCCTATTCACTTCGATATTTGTACATGTAACGTATGATCAGAAAGAAATATTGAAAATCTGCTATTATATAGCAAAGTAATTGGAAGTGATTTATTTCTTCTAAATTCTAAAGTGCCCTTACTGCAGTGACGTCAGTTTAGAACTGTTCTACAGTCCTGACAGATTTAGTCAGTTCTGCTGACAGTTCTACGGTTAGAACTGATTTGGACAGTTCTACCTAGAACTGATTTAGACAGTTCTACTCTAGAACTGATCCTGACAGTTCTACCTAGAACTGATTTGGTCAGTTCTACCTAGAACTGATTCTGACAGTTCTACTTAGAACAGTTCTAGGGTAGAACTGTTCTAGGTAGAACTGTTCTAGGACAGGTTAGAACAGTTCTATGACAGTTCTCCTGACAGTTCTAATGAGAGGTTAGAAGTGATCTCCACTGTACCAACCCCCTCAACCAAACACAAAAATCAAAAGAAATATCCATAACCCAAATAAGGAATACTGTTTTTTGACATAATATTCCAAGCCAGGTCAATGATGAAAAGGAATTAAAGAGAAAGAAATACAATGAAAAAGTTGCAAAGTGTCGTGAATTTGCCAATATTTGCGAAAAGTTATAACCAATGACTTATAACTAGATTCTTCTGCCAGGAAATGCACTAAACGAAATAACGTTATTAATTTTGTCGACAATGACTCAGTGGTCAAGTGAGGTCAGCTATAAGACAAATGCATTACTGGACGGCCACAAGACTATACTAAATAAAAGACCTTTTATCAGAGTCTATGAAAGGCATCATTTGTCAGCGTGGTCCTAATTGTTTAATAGTTTTAATGTTCTTTTTAAATTTGATATGCGGATGGTCAGTTTTTAATCAATAAGTTATAGAAACAGACATTTTCGTCTGTCCTTTACAAAGACATTCATAAGACGTCAAATAAAATATCATCTAAATAATTATATTTGACATATTTTTTAACATTTACACAATTATTCTGTGTATCCTTTTAATTAACTAATTCCAATAAAAACATTTATCCAAAACGGTAGGTCAGTTGTAATGTCAAAATATTGACGGAATGGACAAGATTATTCCGGGTTTTCCTTGGAAACTGTCATTTTAAGTGATATCACACTGCAAAGTCTTATCCAAAGAAGTGTCTAGGGTATAAATGACCAATAAAATAGATTGGTTATTTTCACTCGATTTAACAAATTTAAACGAAGTGGAAAGTGTACAAATTAGCAACGGTATCTATGAGACAGTACTATGTCTTTTCCCTGTAGGACACGATACTTTGATTATATTATACTAATATTGAGTGAACCTTTAAGCATTTTAAACAGGGAAGTTGATACTTTCAAGTGCTAGAAAAAATGTGACGGATTTATCTTAAAATTAAACACATCTTTCTTTTTATCTTATTTCACGAAAACAAGACAAATTTTATCGAAATAAATTTCAGTGTATAATTCATCTCGTTTTTTATGATGCTGATTTTTGTATAACCATTTTAACATACCTCCTTTTGTGGAAAACATAATTTAAACACAAATAGGTTGTCCGTTTTTTGTTTTAAATTGAAATTGATAAAATGTTCCTCTATATTTTGGTAAAAATAAAACGATACGTTTGAATCAAAGGCGATGAGGAATACATTCAGTGTTTGAAACTCAATGATATTAAAAGGACAACAGGTGGAAAATCTTCTCATTATCATAAAAGTGAATGTGGATTTCAATTCCAAGATGTCTACCAATGCCGGACAGTACTATAGAAACATATCTAATCGTGAAAAGCAAAATTTTGAAGATTTCATATTTAATATCCAAATCAATTTACATCTAATAACGTTTTGATTGTGGTAGAAGAACGCACACGAGTAATTGTATTTTCGTGTAAATTGCTTAAACATATTGAAGTTTTTGGCCATTCCCCCTATCATGGACAAATATACCGAGTCATCGAAGCGTTTTAAGTAGGCGAATAAAATTAAAAGGACAAATGAATTATTTTAATTGAAATCATAAAATATCTTTAAGATAGTACTTGAACAATACACGTGTCACCTGAACTAGCTTATGACGACTCTTCAAGGGAGATTTGAAATTTATTATCTGTATAATTGTAATCTTATTTGGTATATTTACTCAAACTTATAGACCTTGCTTAAGTCTTTTTCGTCTTTTTGTAGTATACGAAGCACCTGAATGATAAGATTATGTTACCCGGTGCATCGGGAATAAATTAAACCAAAGGACAATGAAAGATGACATACAAAGAAAATTAATTTGTCATAAATATAGAAATATAAATAAATAAATATGACACGACTCTCTATCGGTTTAGAAGTCATATTTTAACTAAAGAAAGCATATAACCTTCTAATATTACCTTTTATTTGCATAATATTGGAATGCACATATGCGCAATGACACTTATTGTAATTAAATATTATTTTGACATAAATTTAGAAACCGAGAGTACTTACATATTCAATAAGTTATTCAGATATTTATTAATACTTATGCAGGCATTGTTGGTTTTCCTCTTTTCTGAGTGAGTGTTTAAAATGTATTAGCATTGCATATTTACACAGCATATGTTTTTTCCATCAAGTAAACAAACTTTAATTTTTTTCTCATAATTTTGAATGTGTTGTCACTTTTGGTCTTTTGTCGATTGGGTCGATTGGCAGTGAAACCCTTGACAAAGTAGGGTGTCCCTTCAACTGTGCGGCATAAGAAAGTAAGCAGCCATTCAGTTTAGAATGTGGACACCAAATTCGATACATCGTGATGAGAGTGCCGCAATTTAAATTTTCCCGATCTTTATCCCGAACGGCCGCTACCTGTTGTTTTTATTATAAATTTGTTCTCGTATGAAACATGCTTGACACTTTTGCTACTGTACGTTTAGCAATCAATAAATTAATCCTTTGGAATCATTAGACACTCAATATCGTGTAACCTGTAATTCCCCGATTGTGTCCTTTTGGTGTTCAAGATACATATCTGTTTGTTTTTTAAGTAATTAAGATTATAACAAAATGTTGACTGCTGTACCCCTATTTTGACATTTTTACCTATTGTGTCTGTTTGTTTTGTTCACACATCGTCAATATAATTGAATACGAAGGTCATACAAGAGGTTTAGCTAGCTATAAAATGTATGTACCAAGTCAGGAATATGACAGCTGGTGTCCATTTGTTTGATGTGTTTCGGCCTTAATGTTTGTCATTTCATCACAGACTTTCAGTTTTGGAATTTACATCGGAGTTCGGTATTGTTGTTGTTATACTTTTGACTGAGTGTTTATTCGCACGACAGGTGATGCATGCATAGCAGGATATACATGTCCTGTTGTCACACTCGGTCTCGCTCTCTCGTTTTGGCTTCTTCTATTTATAATTAAAACATCGATAAACTTCTGTTGCCTATGTTTAACGTTTAATCTTTTATCTACATAAGGAAATGTCTGTACCATATCAGAAATATGACAATTGTTTTCCTTTCCTTTGATGTGTTTGATAGTTATCTTATGCCATTTCAGTGCTAGTCTACCTAAGAATCAGGCAGTGGTGAAAACATGACAAACAAAACCCCACTCAGGTTGACATTACTTTATGTTCAAAATGTATAATGATGCAAAAATATACCATTCGTTTCCTTGTCCTGTTCTGGTATTTGGAGATAAAATTTGGTTACAATGCACTAGAAATTAACAATTAAGGGGAGCTAACTCTGTCATTTGCTATTATTCTAACCAAAGTTTATCTAAAGATTTTTCAAGTTACCAGACACGCAGACACTAAAGACCTACCATTTCTAACTCAGGATGAGTGTTACTTCAAAATAGGATGGCTGGGTAGGTGGGGTCTTTTAGCCATGTTTTGATTTTTTGCAAAATTGCCTGATTTTTTACAAAGACTGGCACTTCATAAGGGACTTTTCGTTTTGAATTTCCTTGGAGTTCAGTATTTTTGTTAATTGACGTTATATATATATTCAAAACAAACATAACTGCATGCCGATGTATACCATACGTGATAACTTTTAAAATAGTCTGTTAAAATATCAATACATGTATATCAAACACAACAAATATATTCTCGTTTTGAAAGTAACTCATTTTGTTAACACAATCTTCGATGTATTTGATGTTGGAATCATTTTACTAAATAAGCTCGACACATTTTAAGCCTTTTATTTGGCATGTGTTCGCTGCGTCCACACTACAAACAAGCTTGATATTGGGGCTTGTACCCGATATTCTTCAGTATTCCAAAGTATACTTCAAACCTCACTGATATTCGATACTTATTGAGAACCAAACATACATGATTAATAGAACGTTGACATACGAGTTGTGAATGATACAGCTGCAAAAGAGGGAGGAAAGATACCAAAGGGACAGTCAAACTCATAAATTGAAAATAAACTGACAACGCCTTGGCTAAAAATGAAAAAGTCAAACAGACAAACAATAGTACACATGACACAACATAGAAAACTACTTATTCGGTAGGTATTATTCATGAAAGGGAACATATCCGATATCATTTGTGAAACGGTTATTCTATAACGGCCAACCAACTCGTGATGGCGTCCGTAAAATTTACGAAGGGATGATTTCAATTCACCATTTGGAACTGTTGGTTTAATAACTTCCTTGTGAGCAGCAACCCTCTATCAAGAAAATCATGATAGGAAATGCAAGCACGGGAATATCGTAACAATTGGGAGATATATACCCCGTATGCAGGTGCTGCTGGAATGTTGCTACTTAGAAATGGAAAGTTCACAATTGGAAAGCTGAAATGATCTCTTTTGTCGTAAAGTTTTGTTTTCAACCGACCCTCATCAAAATGCATTGATTTATACTAAAAAAAAATACATATATTTATCAATTTCCAGGTTTAACCCGCCATTTTTCTTTAAACGTCTTGTATCAAGTCAGGAATATGGCAGTTGTTAACTTTTAGTTCGTTTCTATGTATGTTGCATTGGTTTTTTCACTTCAGTGTTTCTGACCTGTTGCTTTCATGTAATAGTTGATGTGTTTCCCTAGGTTTTAATTTGTAACCCGGATTTGTTTTTTTCCTTCTAAATCGATTTATGACTTTTGAAAAGCGGTATATACTACTGTTGCCTTTATTCACGAATCCGAAGCGCATTCCCAAATTCACCTTCACCTGCCACGGTCAAAGCCAAATATTTGAAAGCGTATGACGTAATAACTCGAAACAGTTGAAAATCTATATGACCTTAAGATACTACAGCGGCATCCATCTAAAAAGTAAAATCACAAAAATATTAAACGCCGAGGAAAATTCAAAACAGAAAGACCCTGAGCAAATGGCTAAATCAAAAGCTCAAACAGATCAAACGAATGAATAACAACTTTCATAATCCTGACTTGGTAAATGCATTTACGTATGTAGAAAATGGTGGATTAAACTTTGTTTATAGCTAAACCTCTCACCAAGATTTTCTTAAACGCTTTATAGTGTATCATGAGTTTTCAATGCAAATTTCAGTGGACGTATGATTGCCTCTTTTTGATAAAGCTCGTATTAAAAATCGTTAATCGTGGTGTTTGAAACACACAGTTATAAAAGTCTCTTTCAAACATCCAACTGTCGTTCCTTTTGTCTTAAAACCATCCTTTTGGTTCATACTCCATCATTATACCCCTTATCTTAACGACATAATCACAACCCTCATAATTCAATTATACATACTGGGAAGAAAGAAAAGTCGAAACAAGAGACCGAAAGGTTGCGTAAATATTTATTCAGATTGTTACATTTTATAATGAATTTCCTACTTTGGATCTATGTATTTAAGACAACAGAACTAACATGAGTAAAGGATTATTTAAGGGGGGTCCACTTTACATAAATAATTACATGTATGCAATGCACACAGAACAACACAGTCAATTTTGTTCTTTCAAATATTGTGTAAACTATTGTAAAATTACATAATGCTATAATCATTACTTTATTTTTTGAAGTGACACACATGAAATGTCTCCATTCAAATTAACCGAATTACTCAGACAGTTAAAACAAATAAAGACTTGATGCAATGTTATTTACATTCAAACTTTTAAATTCCTTGACACAAGCTGTGAAACTATTAAATAAATTGAATTTGTTAGACTTAAAAACATCTTATGACATAAAATATATATCAATAATAAAAACTGTGCTAAATGTACTAGTTTGTATCTTATTGAGTGACTCATTTTCACAATTGGATAGGGAACAATTTGCCAATTAAAGTTTCTCTTCAATAATTTTATTTTTGTTGAAAGTTAAATTATATGTCATTTGGCTCCTTCAAAGTAAAAACACCATATACAAATTAATTTACGCGCTAAATATCAAAAAGGATTAGAAAGGCGAAGTAATAAACTCAATTCAAAGAGTTCAAACGTAATTTAGTCAATCAAAGGCTCTCCCTCAAAGTTTCGTGTCTTTTTAATATAATATAATACTTTAAAAAATTGGCCACTGGATGGTTAAAGGTGACTTTTGGAGGATGACACAGAATGACATTGAAACAACATATAAAAGATGAAATTCAATTGAGAAATATAATTATAACTTGCACTAAAAATGCCCCTTTCTAGTTGCCTCAAATTATTAAACATCCATTTGGTAACGGGAGCGATTTTATCTAGTCCAGTACCATCTTGGAGCATCACAAATGCTTTTTACTAAATAGTTTTAAAGTGAAAGTGTAAATATTTTGATTCGTTTACATTTAAATAATCACAAATAACAATTCTAAATGCATTTAAGTTAAGTTTAAAATCTATAATTATTAAAAGGTTCAAAATTCCAATCTATGATCAAACAGTCATTAAAGGGAGATAAAAACGTTAAGTAGTAAATCTATAGATTCCCATCAATTTGTCAAAGGCGGGATCTTCATGTTTTTAGTATCTTTTCTTTGACGCGATAATTTGTTGATGTTTCTACAGTAGATCCGAAATTGAAGGAGTTAATGGGGTGCAACATTGGTAGCTTTGAACACATTGTTACTGTGGTCAATTGATGGTCACTTATGTCTATAATGTCCAGTAAGGGGCGACGTTTCGCCATTTAAGGATAATTTCTACAGCGAAATCATGTAATTCGTTCACTTCATGATTAAAGGTCCGCTCAAAAAGACATGATCAAAACCCCGTTTTAGTTATATTCAATTTAATTGCTTAAAAAAAAGGCGAATTTCGTCTAGCAAGAGTTGAAATTGGAACAATCCTGTCACTTAGTTTGTACATTTTAAGTGTTTGATTTGTTTATGAATAGAGTATGAAAGAGTTTGACTTATAAACTAAGCTTATCCATCAATGACACTTTGACATTCGGTACAACATCATCATGAAACTTTGAGGGTCTAAAACAGCATTCGAACGCCAATACCATTGGTACCACCCTGGGTTGTTTGTTTTCGTATATGTATTATTGTTGTTTGTTAGTTATTGCTTTTTCTTTAATTGTTTTAGAAACTAGCAAAGTTTGAGATACGAAAGTATCAATAATGATAAAAAAAAAAATAGTTCAGAAAGAAATAGAATTTAAACATCTGTCTGAATAATACAAATGCCCCACGCTTGTTACCAAATTTTAGAACTTGCTGCGAAATTTTTTTTAAGCTTATGAGGGAACAGCAAAAAGTTCTTTATTTCCAAGAAATGTAATGCATTCAACGTAGATCAACTGAGACAAAACGAGAACTCGAGTTTCAACTAGTTATTATGCACTCACATTCATACATTGACTCACGGATATCTGTTTGATTAGAAGGACAAAATGTCGATCACAAGATGTATAGTTAACACTATATGTTCCTGTCATTTAAAGGGGTATATAGACCAATCATTATACATTAAAGCAGGCAAGTTGTGATCGGAAAGAGAAATACCGTACTAAAATCAGAAATTTTGAGTATCTGAAATAACACGTGCAGCATTTCTCATTTGCCCTTACCTTGACTTTCAGCTTTTTTAATTATGGAATCGTAATCTTATGATCTTATTTAATGGTTTCATTTAAACGTCATATGCATTTAATAAAAAAATGAAGATGAGACGTCTGTCTTTTTGTAATATCACTCCGCAGGATTAATGACATGGGAATGTATATGTTAAAGTCGCTTCAAGTGGTGAAATGGTTAAACCTGCGGTGCAACACAATCTGCTTGTTTGTGTTTTAAAACACTTGGTGGTAATTATGAGAAAGACGATTCAAGGAGTTTGTTGACAATAATCCCATCTTGAAGATAGTACTGTCCCAGTCAAAAAACCTCAAATTGATAAAATCTGCCACCATCTTTATTACAAAAACATGTTCTTTCTCATTTCTCATATCTAAAGAACGACGAAGGTCACAAGATGGCATGGGAACGTCTTGTAGTATATACCGAAGTTTACAAAGATGAGGCGTTGTCTTTTATGATGTAACAAGGATGTATATTTGTTATTAAAAACAGTATATAATTAAATTATTAAGTTTGGAAAACGCTGCTCTATTGTAGTTCACCTAACTTGATCTTTAAAAAAGGCAGGATGTTAAGACATATTTTTAAAATCACACAAAAAAGAATAAGATATTTTTATGTTGTCATTGTTGTTGATAATACATTTTGTTCATGCATCTGTGCTAGATGCATGACATCAGATAGGCCTATGCTCAGTTGGAAAAAGGGGCATGGTCTCCTCTTTTTAGCAAAATAAAATAAAACTGAAAAGGGGCATTGGTCTCCTCTTTTTTAGCAAAATAAAATAAACATTTGGAAAAATGAAAATTTGATTTGATAGACAAAGGCTAGTAGTTTTAAGAACGTTAGAAGTTTGTTTTGCTTGTCACTTTCAAATAATTGTCCCTTTTTAATCTGCTCTAACGCCACTAATTCTGCATACGAAACAAGCTCCATGATATAATAGACAAATAGACACATCGATAAATAATAAACATTATTTCGTACATAAATTTACTTAACCAAAGTTCATCTGATTTTCTGTCATCGCTTGGTGTCCATCATCTATGTGTCATTCGACTAGCTGAACTTCAAATGCTTCATTCTGAGAATTGATCGATATAAAGATAATTAAATGTTAATTTTATACGTGTTTCTCGTTTTCTCATTTTTTTTTAACCAGATTAGACCGTTGGTCTTCCCGTTTGAATGGTTTTACACTAGTAATTTTGGGCCCTTGATAGCTTGTTTCGGTGTGAGCCAAGGCTCCGTGTTGAAGGGCCGTAAAATTTGACCTATAAGGGTTTACTTTTTGAAATTGTTATTTGGATGGAGAGTTGTCTCATTGGCACTCAAACCACATCTATCTATATCTAAGATAAAAAAAGACGCAACTAGCCAACAAAGTTAAAATAAGTGGATGTAAGCAGTAATAGACAACCGTACGCCCTTGAACAAATGAGTAAAACGCACACTGTATAGTTGGCTATAAAAGACTCCGACATGAAAAAATCGACAACCACTGAACACAGTTCATGACTTATGACAGTCACTTAAATAATGCGGCGGGGTTAATCATATTTGTTATAGCGATCAATTTTCCCTGGTTTACATAATAAAGTTTTGTGAAAGGCATTGAAATCAGTTGTTATGAGCCTCTGTAATGAAATTGATTATTTTGTACTCTCAAATGCTGATGCGACAGATATAACGTTGTATACCGGTACCTACTGATTTCGTGAGTAGTTACAGCAATTGGCTGACCAGTACAACCCAAAACGCTTGCTAAGTAAAGAAATGAGAAATATGATTTTACAAATTTAATGTTTTAGCAAGTTGTGTTGTCGATTGTGATATATGTCTACAAATGGCTGCTGAAACCGTAACCTATAATGTCTGTTTGGGCTGCTCACCTAATTTGGACAATATCATGGAACTAGTATAAACAAATGTCGTGTAGCTACTACAAACCAGCTGTAACCCAGTTGAGTAAAAGCCAGAGTTAGTAAATTCAACATACTCATACAGATACAGATCCACTATTTTATTTTTTTTAAATGCCAGAACCAAAGTCAGAAAAAAATACAGATGCTTGCCATTCGTTTCATTGGTTGATAAAGTATAACGTTTTATTTTGTCAGTTTTAATGCTTTTTTCATTTATAGGAGTTCGTATTGTTTTTATCTTTAACCTCGTATTATTTTCACAATCTAAGGGACATAACTCTTAATTATGTTGTCCCACAATCTTTACATCTCCATTTATTGATTAATTGAATATAAATTTAATTAGATGTCGTCTGAAAGATGAGGTTATAATGTAAAATATTGCGTATAAATTCGTACGACACGTGGACAGACTTCACTAATCTGTGACAAGGTGAAAAATGGCGGGAACACATGGTCATCAAAATACGATTATAGCACTCATAACTACAGGTATAATGCATTTACAATCGAATATCAATCTGCAGTTGAAACCAATTTGATGAATAATTTTGTCATATTATGGAAAGAAAATATGATTAAAAACCTATTAAAGGTAACAGTGCTCTATTATCAATATCGTACTAATTTTAAAAATGATATATTGTCCTCTGCTCATTTATTGGTTTTATCAATCGAAGACAGAATAATAATAAAAAAAGGAAAGATGAGGGGAAATTCCCTTTTATTTCTGGAAGCTCTTACGCCGTTTTGCTATACATAAATTTGCGATGTCTACCACGAAGCACATCATTTGCTAGGTATCAAGTTTTTCTTGAATGGAATATATCAATGATAAAATTGAGAATGAAATGGGGAATGTGTCGAAGAGACAACAACCCGACAAAATAGCAGACAACAGCCGAAGGCCACCAATGGGTCTTCAACGCAGCATGAAAATCCAGCACCTAAATAAAATGAGCCAACTGTAAAATATGTAAAAGATCGTATTGTCGTTTTCTGAAGTTAATAAGTTAGGGAGATAAAAGTTAAACATTAAAACCCTGTAAAACATATTTTAGTATAAAAAGCAAAGAGGCAACAATGGTTAGACTTAAATGCAACGCTTTTAAAATTTTATTGAAGGTATAACTAAGTCTGCAGCTGACACGTGTATTAATCCATTTCTCTTGACTTGGTGCATTCCTGTTTCATTTTTTAAATGTCCGCCTTAGTTGATCCATTATGTTTTTTTGTTGTTGTTTTCTTTTATGCCAATTCTAATCTAACACTTTGCAGTTTTTTGTCCAACATCTAACCATCAATAATACATTTCCACAATAATAGCAATTGTTGTTGTAAATGATTTTCTTAAGTGTGCCATATTGTTGGACATTCACTGCAGAATAGTCTCATTCACTGCGGAGCATACCAAAATGGCCAACCTTGCAAATTTTGTTTGATTGTATGCAACTATAACAAGACAGCTTCAATTTATCTTGTCTAAGACTCTCAATTGAAATTAAATGAAGTGATAAGACGGCATTAAAGATAATACTAAGATCATTTCCTATCCAATTATAACTTCAAATCGTCTTTGATATGAAGACGAGCAAATGATTAGGAATGTCTTTTGTTATTTTCCTAAATAACATCTCGCATACAAAAGCAATAAAAGCATATTAGCGGCCATGAGATGTCAATGAATTAACTAAATAGAATAAAGTGGCTTATAAGAATTGTCGATTGCAGTAAAAAATCGAATAATTTAATAACGTAGAATTGCTTATGGAGCGTTAATAAGTTAATAATGCATCGTACATTGTATAGTGGAAAAGAAAAAGAAATATATACAAATCCTTTTTAATGCAGAGGGGGGAAAACAGAAAAGGAACACTACTTTTATTGATGTTCTTTGTTTCAAATTAACAGTTAGTGCGATCATCAGCATGGACCAAACACTGTAAGCTCAAGAAAGTTTCTTATTGCGAAATTATTGGTATATAACCATTTTTACCCTTCTAAAAAGAAATTCAAACGATTCTAATTGTGAAATAATTATACTCGACATTTCGAACTCTGCATGCAAATTAAAATATCGCAAAACCAACACATACATTGTACGTAATGAAAAATCAAAAGTAGTGAATAAAAAATTGAAAATACAATAGAACAACAACAAAATTATAGAATGAAATCGGTTTTTAAATTTTTTAAACAAAAACCCTAAAACAAAATGCAAAGACACTTATATTGATAATATTTTATGTTATACCATCCTTTCGATCAACCCGGAAGAAAAATACAGTACATGCTATTAGTTGGCAAATTGTTTATACATTTTATATAATTGATTATATCGTCAACTGTAACTTGTTATCTCTAATGTTTATTATGATACCATGTTCTTTCAGAATCTTCTCACGCCTCCTCTTTCCCATGAACGCAGACGATATCAAACCACCAAACAACACGTGATGCACAGAAAATGTTTAATTTATTAATTGTCATATAACAGTTTGATAACAAATATTTAAAACGGGTTCATTCTGCATTGATTACTATAAATTTAGTTACATAATGGCCTTTAATGAATACTTTCTGAATTCCCGCGCATTTGCACGTGCCATGGTGGTCGTCTGCTGTTGATTGCAGAAGACACTTGTGTTCTGTAACAGACAGTTTCATCCGGTGATGCTCTGCATTTACTAGATTTTCCCACGTTTTATCATTGCCATTCGACAAATATCATTTGCTAAAAAAATCTGCAGTTCATTTATGAAAGTATTTCAGCTGCAGAAGCGCAGCCTGTTGCTCCAGAATCTCATTTGATTGAAGACGCTCTTATACAAACAATCACTTGTTATCTGATCACATATAAGAGGCTCAGGATGGGCGAGACAAAGTGCGCAATAATGACTTATCCAAACGCAAAATTAAATAGAATTTAATGTTTGAGCGTAATGTTTTTAAAGAGATTTCATCACATTATTGTGTTTCAAAGCCTTTTCTTTTCAATTTTAATCAAGAATCAATATAATTGAATGTAATACAGTCGGTCCAAAAAGTCTGTGTTCATATTTTATAAAGGGATTTACGCTGGTGTTTTTTAATATGATTTAAAAAAAATATATAACTATCTTCGGGCTAAGAATAATGTTTGTGTCGAACCGAAGAGTCCCTTGTAAATAGTGAGTACAAATTATGTCGATATATTACAAATATATAAATATACAGAATGTATTTCACCGAATTCAAGCAAATATTTCGCGTGTCTTTTGTCTTTTTATAAAAATAAAAAAAATGATGGTCAAGGAAACAACATTCAACCAGTGACCAAAGGAAGTAGAAGTTTTCAACTCTAAGAAACGCTACAGTCTTGGACAATAATTATAATTTATAACCTATACTGCATAGTAAACTATAAAGGGCATAGACATGACGTATGTAAGAAAACAATCCAAAAAAGAAAAACAAACGTCCTGATGTATGTAGAAAACAATAAAGGTGAACAGAAATATTCGACAACCACTAAATTATATGAACCCAACGTAGGGCAAGCAAATGCTCATTTGAGAATTTAACATATGTGTTGTTTTATTAATATAAGGATTTTTTTTCATAATTTCTATTTCATTAGTAATATTCATTGCTGCAATATTACGTGAAAACACAAAATTTGGGTGAGGACCATTTGAGTTGGGGGAGGGTTTTTATGCAAATTAATATCACTGTGTAGCGCGCCGAGCCAGGACTAAAATGAATCAACTGCAACACAAAATGAAGAATTATAAAATTAAAGGAAATAATAAATACAAAATGAAGAATTAATTTATGTAGAAAAGTGAAAATAAAAGCACGCGTATCAATAGAAGAAAATAAATAGTCAATTCACCAAGAAATACTCCAGGGGCCTGTTTATCGAAGCTCTCTTAGGATTAGGACGTGTCCTAAGACCAACTTAGGACACATCTTAGTCTTAAATGGGTTTATCAAACATGTCTCAACTTAGGAAAATCATAGGAATTGTCCTAACTTTAGGATACCAATTTAGGTGTCTTAAGATGGTCTTAGGATGGTCCTAACTTTAGGATAATTCTAATTTCGTCTTTTGCTCATTTTCACACGTATTATTTTTTAGCAGTAGTAAATTAGTTGAAAGTCTCCGTATTTATTTGAAAAATGCACGAGATTTGCCTTTCAACTGTTGAAGAATAAAACCGTGACACCTCGAATTCAACTCACTCAAAAACATGTAATGATTTTTACCGATTATAATTATATCTTGTTTACAATTAGTTTGATAATTTGTAGTTATTTTTTTTCTTCTGTTTTGTTTTACACAGATTAAATGTACAATTATTTATTACGTTTAATCTAAAACTAGTTTCTAATTAATCATATTTAAAAAAAACAAAAAATATTGATAAAATTTGATATCATATTTTTTTTTCATATTTAATTTGTATTTTCTTTTCCGCCAATACTTAGGACATCGGTTAGGACGTCCTAGCTAAGATATTCCTAAGATAGCTTCGATGTGCATGCTGAGACGTGTCGTAAGTCGGTCCTAACTTTATCCTAAATTCTGTCCTAAGAAACTCTTAGGACGGAACTTAGGACAGTTTCGATAAACAGGCCCCTGGTCCTCCGCCCTCAAATTAAATGGTCGTGTCCAATGTCAAAATATTGCAATTCGATGACATAAGGAACCAACTCTAACGACATGGGAATGAAAATGCAACTTCTGAATCAAAACAAGTTTGAGAGAAGATTCTCACGCTTATGATAGTCCCGGAATGTAAATTATCCAGTTTTTAACATAAGAAACATGTGTTTATCATTTTAAACAGTGTAAGTGTCATCGAGAATGCCTTCTTTGAAGTCCGTTATATAACGTTCCCTGTGTCAAATAAATTAAGCGTTAGATCTTAAAATTATTCAAAATGTTTCTGAAGATAATTACTAATATATATTAATTTTACACTAATTTTGTGAATTTTGGAGCTCATTAAAAGAAAATAGTCAAGACAGCGTGGGGTTTTTGATGATTTAAAATTCCACTGATGTTTTATAGTTTCATGTTCTTTTTATGAAATCAAGTAGTCATTTTGTAGTCATTATGTTAAATGATGTAATAAAGGACAGTTTTGGTTGTCTTTTAACATGGTGTGAATTACTGCATGTGAATTACTAGAGACAGACATTGTGCATGATATCTGCGACTATTATACCCACAATATATCATATCCCATATGGTATTGAAAGAAAGAAAAAAAAAGGGCTAGGATTACAAATTTATGACTTATTATTTAAATAGATGATCATTTTGATGAACATCTGCGCGTTTAAATTCATTTTACTGTCATTTATGTAAAGTTAATGTATTTGCATATTAAATTTGTGAAAAAATATTTAAATCAGAAAAAAATGGTTCATATTATATATGAGCTGATCTTATTTACAATACAATTATAACATTGTACTTAAAATAAATATTCATAAAGTATGCATTCTTTAAGCGTTTTTGTTCCCTTAAATTCAGATAATTGTAAAATGCTGAAAATGGAAATAAATAAATCCAAATTTAAAGTATGTACTGTACGCTTTTGTGTAAGTATACGACGTGAATAAAAGAACAAAAAGTGAGATGTATAATAATAAAAAAAAAACCATAATACTTGTGTGTTAATGTATTTTAAATGTATCGATGCACATGTATATTGATAATAAACTCTCTTATCATTTCCATTTATTAAGTATGGAAATAAATATGATAGAGGATGGCAAGTTTTGCTTCGTTATAGTACAAATTTATTTTTCAAAATTTTTATGAAAGTAAAAAAAAACTTATATTATTAGTCAATATAAACTATGTTGGTATTGTGTATGTTTGACATTAGCAATTTAATTATTTACATTTACTGAAATAATTCTGCTTTTTGGCAAAAATACAATTGTTTCACCCAATAACATTCGCGTGCATTTGTAAGTAGAAGGGTGACAACTCTGAATGTTTTTAAATGCACGTGCATAACACTTTATATTTCAACAGCATATCCATACTCTTCGACACTAAGAATAAATTCATAGAATGCATGTATTAATAAATCAAAAACAAAAATAATGCCTTTTTATATATTTACTGTTATAAAATTTGAAATAAATTCGTAAAGACAAAGAAATTTCATGATATATCAGAATTCTACATGGTTGGAATTACAGAAAGAATGTGTCGGGGTTAAATTCAATCCTGTTCCAACCTAGAACAGTGGATTACCAGCTTAATGTTAGAACACACTATTAAATTGTCTTATAGTGATTGCATATATACTGAAAGCTAATTCGAAGCTTATGTAAGTTAATGTACAGTTAAGGCGAAGTATTTCCCGCCATATATTTCTACTTTGACAATGATTTATTTCACCTGCAACTCAGAATTCTTTAATATTGTCCGGAAATTGATCAATGTTCAATAAATAGAAAAAAGGAATTTTGGCATGTCCAAACGTCGTTATTCCCAGAACATCACAAAAATCTTCTCTCATTAAAATATCTTTTGTCCATTGGACATCTTTGACAAAAGAAATTTAATGCTTAATATCAAATTCAAAAAGTTATAACTATTATTTCCTGTGTCCAGTGTAACTGGCCAGTGGTCACTTCAGGTTTTGACATGACACTATTTGACCCTTCCCATGACCCAATGTCCACTCTCCGGCCATGCCTCCGGACATTATCTTTTTGACAGACATATTTGAAAGGTTTTTAAAGTGACTATTGTTTGGAATGAAAAACTATATGCGATGACCCATACTTAAATATTAATATTACCATAATTCATAATTTGGATGAAATTTTTGTCTTGAGCATCCCAAGCAGGTGGCGATTTTATTCTTTACAAAAAAGTCAAGATGACCCTAACTGACCACCACTGGACATTTAAGGTGATAAAGAAGCGACGTCCAAGTGAGACTTTTTAAATTAGATTAATACTTGCAGAAAAAACCCCGCCAGATGGATTTTTTTGGCCATGGCAGTATTTTTTTGTTGTGAATTTGTTTTTACATGTATGTGAAGTGCTCAAAGCATTTTTGTGAAACCATTTGTAAATTGCCGAATGCAAATATACAATTATGTTGCTTCATACTGAACTTCTAATTTGTAATGGCTGTGCTTAGGGACTTTGAGTTTGATATCAAAAGTAATTAAATAATTAGTCTATTGATTGTTGTTTATAAAACGTTAAGTGACATTTATGTCATGCGTTCAGGGCGAGATAAGTAAATGGAGTACAACTTTATGATCTACATAAAAATGGTCCACAGTCATATTTTTATAGTCAATATTCATAACTATAATAGTTTAGTTATCCCTACTTTTTTCCTCCATTTCCTTCATTTGAACGAGGATCGATTTAAAAAAAATAAGTAAAATTTGTGGGGGATTAATATACCTTGTTATTCCCTCACAGTTGCGTCAACTGAAATTGTGTTTGTCTTTTTTGCAAGCCAATTTTTGTCATGTATCTAAAAGGTAATGCTTATGAAACCTCGTCAAAGCAAATAACATTTTCTAGGTCGCTTCGGTGTTGACATGAATATCAATAATGTGGTCATTTTTATAAATTTCCTGTTTACAAAACTTTTAAATTTTTCGAAAAACTAAGGATATTCTTATCCCAGGCATAGATTATCTTAGCCATATTTGGCACAACTTTTTGGAAATTTGGATCCTCAAAGCTCTTCAAATTCGTACTTGTTTGGCTTTATAAATATTTTGATATAAATGTCACTGATGAGTCTTATGTAGACGAAACGCGCGTCTGGCATACTACATTATAATCCTGGTACCTTTGATAACTTTTGGACATACAGTTCATAGTCGTCTTTTTCTTCGCTCGAATCCCCTATGGAATTTACTGACCCCATATATATCGTATTAGGTCACTAGCACACCATGTTACTAATACTATACATTCTTGTCTTCAAATCTTTAGGTATGAATGTTCCTGATGAAGGCAATTCGAGAAAAGCTCGGAAGCGCGAAATAAATAATGTTTCTCTCTTTTACAGACTTTTATTTCCAATATTTAAGGTGATAAAGAAGCGACGTCAAGTGAGACTTTTAAATTAGATTAATACTTACAGAAAAAAACCGCCAGATGGATTTTTTTGGCCATGGCAGTATTTTTTTTGTTATGAATTTGTTTCATTTGTTGTTCGTTTCTTTGAGTTTTTACATGTATGTGAAGTGCTCAAAGCATTTATGTGAAACCATTTGTAAATTGTCCAATGCAAATATACAATTAATTTAACACGAACGAGGTAAATGGATTTGATGTAAGCGAGGAAAGCCTTCCTGGGAAACAAAGACTAAGACAAACTGTCATATACAATTATTTTTTTTCATATATTTGCATTTAAAAATTAGGAACTTTTTATTTCCACTTTTGAAGTTTTCCTTCCTCTATTTTTCACTCTACTGTGTGTAGTTGTTATCAAACATCTCTGTAATCAACGGGTTGAAAAAAGGAAAGAAAACAAATCGAGAATAATTTGGATATAAAAGAAAGAATAGAGAAAAATGAACCGAAAAGTTAGAGAATAATAAGGTTCTTAAATATATAGAACAAAGAAGATATGGCTCCAAAAATGTTTTAGTGAAAAACGGCCTAAAATGAAAACAATATAAAATTGAAAACACCCCGACAAGACCCCCATATAAGGCAAAAGGTATGAAAAGGATTCATTCATTTTTTCCAATGGCTTTCATCTATACCACTTTAAAAGAACGTTAAATATTACGGGTTAATGATAAAATAAAAAGGAAGAAAAGACGTACAATTAAAGAAATTCCATCTTTTTGATATCAATATACATAAATTCTTATAATAGCCTTCAAAAAAGATCAAAGGTTGTAGATCAGTTTGAAAAATAAATAAAAAATCTTCTTTAAATTCCTTAAGAAATTAGTTATATAAAACTTAAGCCATCTACGACAGTGACTATATGATCCTTGACCGATGTCATGTTGGGATGTACAACTCATCTATTTGTTTAGGACATATTCGAATTGAAAGAGAGAATTAGAGAAGAAAAGACACACAAATGTTGATTCACCAGTTATCAAAACTGATTTTAAAACCCAATTACGATTTGAAATTTTTGAAACCCGAAATGTTTTTGACTGGGGCTTAGTATCAACAACTTGTATTGTGTTCTACTATTGAAGGCGTCTTACCAGGTGATGCTTTAATATAGTCATTAAAACAACATTATGAAATTTTAATAGAAATAACATTCCTTATCACTTTTTAAGACGGAAAATAAATAAATGTAATTGACAGTGAGTCATCTTTTCGTCTTTAAAAGCCGTAAAGATATACTATTTATTATATTTATTTTGTATTAGTATTAGTATGGGAAAAGGATAAGCCATTAAAATATGTAATTTGTTGTAAATGTTTTGATTATAGTATATTTATTTAATTTGAATTTTTTTAGTTATATCCTGAAATTATTTTGATGACTTTAATAAATGCATTGAAAATTGTAATTAGTAACATAATAAATTTGTGGACTATTTTTTTTCCTTGGCACAGAGTGTAGTTGCAAACATCAAATGTACATAAAAATATATGTGGGGTATATATTTCAATGCGGACGCATCCGAACTATACAAATCTGCAAAAGGCACTTATATAAAACAAGGAATTTGGTAGGTAGTTATCAAAGGTACCAGGATTATAATTTGGTACGCCAGTCGCGCGTTTCGTCAACATAAGACTCATCAGTGACGCTCATATCAAAATATTTATAAGGCCAAACAAGTACAAAGTTGAAGAGCATTGAGGATCCAAAATACCCAAAAGTTGTGCCAAATACGGCTAAGGTAATCTATGCCTGGGATAAGAAAATCCTTAGTTTTTCGAAAAACTTGTAAACGGGAAATTTATAAAAATGACCACATTATTGATATTCATGTCATAGGTATTCAAAGAAATCCAAGTCATGTGCGTTTAATTAATAATAGGCCAGCGTACGACTTTCAATACGTTTGAACTTCTACAATCAGTAATCACATACCGTTACCGTATAGACAGCAATAAAAGCCACTCAATAGGCAGTGCTTTAATTAAGACCTTATTTATAACAAAATTATCGGGAAAAGTTGACTTCAGATGCATTTGGCTGTTTTGCAGATCTCTTTTGTTCGTGTTCAGTTTGGACTACACCCATAGCTTAAACAAATAGCTGTGAGCGTTCCTGATGCAGGAAAAACATGAAAAGTGATTCGGACGCACGGAATGAACAAGGTTATTTTCCTGTTCTACAAAGCACACACCTTAACTGTATGCCCAGCTTGTCTCAGTGACAATTGCATTGGATCTATTTCAGAACACATTGAAAAGAATACATATGCTGGTTTCCATTCCTACAGAACAAACAAAATGTTGATTCAGCGTTAGGCGACGACCCTCTGGTGTTCTGTGTTTGTTGGTGCAGGTGGATTTTCCAAAAATAAACTGGAATGAAAAAAGCAAAAAAAAAAAAAAAAAGATTTGCCCAAGATAGGATGAAAATGAATGTGAACTACTAATTGCAGGAATTCTGCGGCAAAGCGAAAAGCTGCGTATGAACAGATGAAAATAAGTAGTCAATCTGGAATATCTCCTTATACACCGTTACACAGGAATATCAATTATATAAATTAGTTTGGCCATTCAATATAAAAATCCATTCACAATAATGATTTATTTAAAGAGACTGTGTCTGATTAAAAAGCACTCCTCAGAGATGGCAGAATATACTAGTATATGGTGAGATGTAATTGCCACTTGAAGATGTTAATAATCGTGTTGATTCAAGCGAAGAAACATAAGTACTTAGCGACGAACCTCACCAGTACTTCTTTTACCTGGAAAGAGAAAGGTACCAAATAAAATTTCAATTTTCGTTTCAGAATTTTCAGATCGAACTGAAGGATGAAATTTTGGTTGCAGCCACGCATGTATAAGAGAAGGTACTAACGAGAGTAGTTCGCTTTTTAAATGTTCTGTACGTGCTTTCCAAAAATACTGAACTCAGAGGAAACTTCAAAACGGAAAGTCCCTAATCAAATGGCAAAATCAAAAGCTCAAACACTGGCATTTTCCTATGTAGAAAACGGTGGATTAAACCTGGTTTTATAGTTAGCCAAAACCTCTCAATTGTAAATCAGTAGCATCAAATTCCATTATAATGACAACGATGTATTAATAAACCAGACAGACATAATAGGTAAAAATGTAAACATGCAAGTTGGTACTGTTCAAACTGCCACATTGAATTGACTTTGGTATAGCAATATGGCCACCCAGAGTTCTCTCACGTTACAGTAGAATATTTACAGAACAGGAGTCTCCGCTTGCCTGTGCATGATGTATATCTTCGCTGCCTTTATCCGGTCGTAATTGGGATGTTCAATTCCAATGGAAATGACAAATTCTGTGCATGAACAAAAAACTCTTATTACAAATTTATTAAAGATAGTTCTAATAATATCGATCTTATAATTATATTCATTTTATATTTAAAAGAATTAAATGTTTTGTATATTTTGCATATAAGCAACAGGCAAGGCAATTGTGTGTTTGAAAACAACTGTTACGGTATATCATTTTTTGTTGTTGGTAAATTGTCCAACCTGTTAAATCATTTTCAGAGAAACGATTTCATGCTAACTATATTTCTTTAACATATTTTTTCATCTCTTTTCTTTTCTTTTTCTTTTTTTTATGATTTTGTTTTTAAAGCACGCTTGTATTTTTCCGAAGATGTGAAAAATACAACACTTTGAATATTCAAAATTTTAACAATTATCCAATTTTCAATGTGTTGGCAGTTTTATTAGGATCATTATAATAAATTTTGTTTATATTTTCTATATGAATACTATCATCTGTTCAGATATTATCATGCTTATTGTAATAACTTTTAAATATCATTTTTAATATCTTCACTGTAAATTCTTTACAAAGGTATCTCACAAAATTAGAAAGCTGCATGGATGTTAGAAATTTAATTCTTAATTTAATAAAGAATTAAATTATTTGTAATAAATTTCCAGTGCATATATAAAGTGAAATCTCATTCGAAAAATATTCGAAGAATTCAATAATAATATTTTTAAATTGACAATTTCACTTTTGTAAAAGCTTATTAAATGTTTCCATATTAATTTTGTCAAAGTGATAGTAAAGATTCTTTACCCAAACAAGCATGATTTAAGCTTCTAAACAGGTGAATTTAAAGGTAAGTTATTATTATAGATTGCAAAATAATTGACTTAATATTGAGCCTCGACAAGGAGCAGATGTTCCCCTTTGTTATATAGACTTTGATGTTCTCTTTGCAGATCATCACTTGATCCAGAGTTTTCACTCTAAACTGTTCAATAGTAATAAATTTGTAATTAGTTACCTGTAAATTTCGATTAAGGTTTTTTATTTATACAATTATTAAGGTGTTTCAGTCGTTTCAGACTCTTTATTTATGATAATTTATTGACATTCACCGAATTGATGACGAATCATCTTTATAAGTGGTAAATGTTATTTGAAATTAATAATACACACATCATAAGCAATAATAAATTTTATTAAAATTACTATACAAAATAAATATCAAAGAAAGTAGGCCAGTAAGTTATCACAAACCACTGTAATGTTTCATTCATACATGTGTGTACATTAACAAATTGTGGTATGTGTAGTCACACGTAGAATACAAAGAATGCGATTTTCACTCATCATGGGAATCTTGCTATATATAAACATTTTTACAAATTACATTTTTGTTTGTAGATAGAAAGTTAAACAGAAAAAAATTACCGCAAAGTATCATTAAATATTTCCAAACAATTGCTTTGAATCAGAGAGGGTCATATGACGTCATATAGTCAACAGAATGACACAACATTAATAAAAATAAAATTGTTAATGAAAATATATTGTATAAAAAACCAAGCAATCTTATTACAGTGATGACATTAAAGTTAATATAGCAAACGTATATAATAAACTTAATTTATTCAATTATAAGTAAGTTTCATCCATATAGTTTTCGAAAGTGTTGCTCACAATAAGATACCTACCTTGAAAAAAATTTCACAAGACAAAAGTTTGCTACTTAATGGTTATCAATATATGCATATATGCTATTAATCAGGTATCTGTTTTTCTTTTTTTTGAATTGTTTTAAAAAAGCTATAAAAGGTTATGAAAGACAAATCTTAAAACAATTCATTGATTGATTGATCGTTAAGCAACAAACAATCAATCAATCAATGAATTGTTTTAAGATTTTTCTTTCATTACCTTTTATACTATACAATATGGCCGTTTCCCATTGTTGAAGGTCTTTATGTGATCTATAGTTGATAACATCCTCGTCCATTGGCCCCTGTTGACAGTTATCTCATTGCTTATCATAATACAGCTCCCTATCTTATTTAAACAAGTACCTAGTAATTTTGGGGCCCTATATAGCTTGTTGTTTGATGTGAGCCAAGGCTCCGTGTTGAAGGCTGTACATTGACCTATAATGGTTTACTTTTTGAAAATTGTTATTTGGATGGAGAGTTGTCTCATTGGCACTCACACCACATCTTTCTATATCTACCTAGTATCTTATTTTGAAGGCAACTAATGGCATATTCTATAACAGTATTATCCATAGTTTGACATACAATGCTCTTCGAGTACAGTAAGTTTGTTTCTACTTTATACCTTTGTTTTCATTGTTTGAAATGTTATATATCTGAAACGGTTACACAATTTTTACTTTATATGTTATCTCAATTGTAAACAAAAATACATCCCTTTTTGGTATACACATATTTATGTATAAACGGTTGTGACGTGAGAAACAGACAGCCAGCTGAAGGACGCCTCCGGGTGCATTGGATACCTGTTGGTGACCTTTTGCTGTTGTCTGTTCTATGGTCGGGTTGTTTTCTCTTTGACACATTCCCTATTTTCATTCTAAATTTTATCTATAAGAGCAAAACCATAGAGGTCAACACAAATACATTTGTTATTGCAATATTGAAAATGATGATGTCCTTTTAATAATGTTTTTTTTGGGAGTTTTAAGAAAAGATAACTGTTGTTGTTACATTGCATTGCATTCAGACCAACTTCAAGTGAACACAATTTCACCAGTATTATTTATTAAGATTACTATGAATAGAAACAATTAGCAATCTTTAAATACTAGACAGTAAGAAGTCTTCAGTAGAAAACAAAAACCACAAGTCGTAGAATGATGGAAAAATACAAAAAGACAAAGAACAGTCCAAAAGTATCCATTTTGAAAACAGACGAAGCACGAAACCACCATGCCATTTTCTATATATTGAAGCCAAGTTAATATGTGGGCGGTCCAGTAGAGAACAGAAACGAATCTTCGGTGTTGACATGAATATCAACAATGTGGTCATTTTTATAAATTTCCTGTTTGCAAAACTTTAAATTTTTCGAAAAACTAAAGATTTTCTTATCCCAGGCATAGATTACGTTAGCTGTATTTGGCACAACTTTTGGGAATTTTGGATCCTCAATGCTCTTCAACTTTGTACTTGTTTGGCTTTTCAAATATTTTGATATGAGCGTCACTGACGAGTCTTATGTAGACGAAACGCGCGTCTGGCGTACTAAATTATAATCCTGGTACCTTTGATAACTATCTACTAGATGTAAATCAAATCAAAATTTAAATATCACAATAGAAGTGAAAAAAGTTTTGGTCGGAAAGCAGAAAAAATACAAAATTGGATCAAAAAGTCTTGGCAAGAAAGTGATAAATATATTGTCAACGAGAATACACTAAGGTGAAAGAAAGAAATGGAACACACAAACTCAAAGTAAGCACTTATTTCGAAGTTGAAACTAAATGTGCAGTGGTAGATTGGTATATTTGATGATGTGGATTTTTGGTTATTGTCATTATTTGTTGTTTAACATTCAGTACTGTTTATATATAATTGCTTTCAACATGTTTGTGTTTTCGTTGGTTGTCTCAATTCTATGTGGTCCTGTACGCAGATTTTCAACTTTTCTTGTGGTTTCCAGTAATCATGTAAATTTTCCGTTTTTTACTAACAAGTTTGCCTCTGTGTCCTTATATAGAACATATTTAATGTATTTTTTTTATTAACAAGAGCTTTTGATCTTAAATCATTCATCAGTTTATTCAAAATTATAAATGCATTTATCAATGAATCAATGACAAATAATGATAGTCCATATCCATTTCGTGACCACAAAACCAACCTATATAGTTCAATCTAAGATTATATTCATTCAGTGTTCAAACTTGTAACCACATTGTTCATTCAGAAATAAGTTATGATGATTTTGCACATTTGTAAGTGAATATCTATATTTCTAAACACTGGCCAGAAGGAAGCTAATTTAGCACATACCATACAGCCAAAACATTAAAATGAATGATAGTACGATAATGATTATTTATTCAACTGAGCAAATATATCTGAAGAAATGCATCCAAAAGAGCAACTAACATTGATATGTCCCCTAACTGTCTGCCTTTCTTTGTCATTATAATCATATTTCATGATGATTTCCAGAGCGATGCTTATTGATGATTTCCGTAAAATGCATCTTATATCTCTTACCTTATATAAATAGCCAAAGTACCAGGAGAACAAAGAAACGGGATAAAGTGCGACATTAGGAGCACCCTGTCTGGTTTTCTGACATGTTCGACCATTTTTATTTGATCAAACCACACAATTCCCCAAAAAAAGAAAATGATGAAAAAAACCATGCAAGAACGACAACCGGAAGGGAGTCACACCATACAAACGTGTTATACAGTTTATTTATATTTAACAAAGTCATGTAACTATACACGATGTCGATAAAATACAAATAAAACATAAAACTGACAATAAAAGAATAGTAGTTTTAGCTTATTCACAAATAAACGAGCAATGACACAGCTTAAACACGGATTATCTTGAATTCTTGTATTACACACCCACAAAATTATACCCGAACACCGTTTAACATGGGTCGTGGCCGGAAGTTGTCATGCAGTAAATGCAGCAGTAAAAATGAATGCACAATGTGCATATTCGATGCGGAATAGTTATATCGAAGAAGACATCAACGATAATCAATATTTCTTTTCCTGTTCTGTCAAGAGTAAATAAATAAGATTTATCCCTCAATCTAGCCTATAATAGCCTTGACTGGTATTTTCCAGGAACGACGGAAAAGGGGATAAGGTTTATCATATCATATTGTGCCGGTGATAAATGACATGATCAGGCGATTCCGAATGTCAATTGAATATTTACTTTTGTAATCCGATTCTATTGAATGTTTAACCGCCTGCTGATTTCCTTTTCAAAGGTTCCATTTAGGATATATCTAACAAAGATGAATTATTAGTATATTAGTACTATTGATGACCTTTTTAAGGGTTCCATTTAGGACATATCTAACATAGAGGAATCATTAGTATATTAGTACTATTGATAACCTTTTTAAGGGTTCCATTTAGGATATATCTAACATAGAGGAATTATTAGTATATTAGTACTATTGATGACCTTTTCAAGTGTTCCATTTAGGATATATCTAGCACAGATGATTATTAGTAATAATTATGACTGTATGCTTGTGTGAATATTCTATGTATCTTGGTAGGAGATATAGACCATTATGAAAATAAATCCCTTGTGTTTATATTTAAATTGCATCTGTTTAAAAACTAAAATGTTACTTTTGATTTTTAACCATATGCACACATCATTAATATTAGATTGTGTCATGTCATGAAAAATGTACAAAGTGCTTCGGTAGCAGTTTGCTTTTTGGAGACGTTTGTGTTGTCAATTGTGTAATAAAATTAACGGTACCAATTTTCTTCACCAGATGCGCATTTCGACAATACATGTCTCTTCAGTGATGCTCGTGGCCAAAATATTTGAAATCCAAAGCTTATATAAAAGATGAAGAGCTATAATCCAAAAGGTCCAAAAAGTATAGCCAAATCCGTGAAAGGAATCAGAGGGAGATACATTCCTTAATTTAAAATAATTTCTAATATTTTGTAACAGCAAATTTTAATAACACAAAAAATCCGTATTTTCATGCCAGTACCGAAGTACTGGCTACTGGGCTGGTGATACCCTCGGGGACTAATAGTCCACCAGCAGAGGCATCGACCCAGTGGTAGTAAGTGTTCTGTGTAGTGATGTGTGAGCTGTCTTTTTCATTATTTTCCCACGACCCAACACACTATACTGAATAAAGACAACAGTAGTATACCGCTATTGAAAAGCCACCAATCGATTGAGAGAAAATAAATTCGGGCCAGTAACCAAAACCAAGGAAAACACACCAACCATAAGAGGAAAACAACGGAACAATATAAACAAAGAAGAATACTTACGATTGAGTTTCATGAGCCACATACAAAAAGGGAATGATTTAAGGTACAGCGGAGTAACACAATTATTTCTCATTACTAATGATAAAGGGTTGACGCTAAAAACATTTCACTTAACCAAAGATATTTACTCATAAAGCTGACGATTTGTCTTCGAATGTTTTATTGACGTGATCACTTCTATAAAAAAGAAGATGTGGTATGATTGCGAATGAAACAAATCTCTACAAGAGACCAAAATGACACAGAAATAAACAACTATAGGTCAACGTACGGCCTTCAACAATGAGCAAAGCTATTTGTTATGGTTTTCATGTGACATACACGGCGGATATTTTCTGTATTTTGTCGACAGTATTCTGTACTGCTGTCATCCGTACTATTTTTTTAACGAAGTGTAAAGCAACATGACGGGTGTTTATCAAGGAACAGGAACATCTTACTTTTACGATATAATTAAGTAAATCTGAATGTTTTAATTAGATTGCATGTAGCAGAATTTAAATTTACTATGTTATTTTGTACCTATGCATTGTTCCTTAAAATTAACTGAAATTGTTTTCTGTCTATTAGAAATAACATAAAAATGTAGTGCACACTCTAAAACAATTCGCTACGCGGGTTATTCAGTTACTTCACTTTTTTCTTATGTTATTTCGTCATAGACAGAAAAAAAGTATTACAGTCATTCCTTAAATAACCCAGTTGGGAACCCCTTACTGAGCATTTCTTAATGATCACTGATGACTTAATTTGGTCCAAAAATGTAACGTGTGATAAGATGAAGTTTCCTCAGGATGTTAATCGTCAGCTAAAATGATAATTGATTGCTTTTTTATTAATAAGTTCTCATTTGACGCAAAGACACTTGAAAATTGTAGATATAAGATAACAGGTTTTGGTCAAGGAGAAAAAATTTATTCGATAAAATTTGTTATGGTGTTAAGTTATAATATATGTGTATACATATTGTTCAGTTTTAATTGCCCTGATTAGATATCACATATCTTCAGGTTATGTTTCTCTTTTTCAAAACGTAAGTTTTTGTAAAAATTTGATAATATAATTTGACTCACGATCGATAGTTAACTGTTTCAGCTTTTTGTTCTTATGTGAGACAAAATATTATATCCTAAAAGTAAGTGACAATGAATACACCAATAAATGTTATTTGACTATGTTTTTCAATACGCCATTTGTCTTAGTCTTTATAATTTATGTTTTGTGTCAACCAAAGATATTTTATTTCATTATATTAAATTTTATCCTCATTTATAATTTTTTATAATCTTTCTTTTACAGTTAAGTAGTTTTACATTATCAAATATAGTTAGCATTCACAAAACGTTTCCACACTATTTAGTAATTGCTCTTTTTATGGTAAAACAGTCTTACTTGTTAACGAAAGGATGGGTATTTTATTGAGCTAATGAATACCTAGTCATTTTACGGTCTGTAAACCGTCCGAACTATATATGCAACATCTTAATTACATCAAACAAACTTAGATACTATAGTATCTTAAAGAATATAATATTCCAATAATGATAAGTCTACAACTTATTTTACATACTAAGTTTGGTATCTGTATTTTTTACTTTGTTTTGGCTTCGTTATTGGTTAATATTGTTTGTTGTAATACACGTTTTCCAATGATTCTTGTATTTTGATGGGTTTGTGTTCATCTATAGATGCACATAATTTCCCTCTTTTTCGACGTTCGATTTATAGCAAATATTGAGATTATTATCGGCAAACTACTGTTGCCTAGATGTAAATATACTGTTACATCATATTTTGTTGCATCTATCTTACGTTCAGAGGGTCTCGACTGTAACACTGTATTAAAAACAAGTCAAAACTGAGGTTGTGAGTTCGAACTCCGCATAGGACAGGTGCCCTGGACTCCAATCCTAATTGACTGTGGTTGTCAGTATTCCTACTGAAAGTCGGTGGTTCTTATTTTGAGCACTCCAGCTTCCTCCACCAGTACAATTTAACATTGGGTAGGAGCCTAGTATTAACCTCTTTAAATCGATGGAAGATGCTCTTTTATTATATTCCGAAATTAAAGTATGAATTAAGGGTTTTCTTTACATGTTTTTCTCTGTTTACCGTATGTTTTTCTACAACATAAGGTCAATAAGTTCATAAGGATGGGCAATCATCTGATTCATAATTCACCACAATTCTATCAAAGACATGTCATAAGATTAAAGAAAATCATATTTGTCCATAACCATCCATATAGGATTGTTAATGTTTGACATGAATGCCATTCAACCATACATCTGTTTGTTTTTTGAAACATTGAACCGTTACAATCCGAATCATTGTTGACAAATAAAGGGTACTTTAAAATCTTATTATTATCAAAAATCATTCAATATATCAATTTTACACATCAGTTAATGAACAAAACCGCTGATTGTAATTCGATAGCGGTCAAACAGTGTACATTTTACGACAATGATTTAGCATATTGAAAATGGTCATTGATTTTTGGTGAGTTGCAAGAATTTCTTCAAATTGAAATAGAAATAAATATATTTAAAAAATGAATACCATAATTATGTTCTTTCCGCATTAAGAAAATGAAGGACAGTAAAAGAATGCAAAAAAAAAAAACTAAAGAAAGTACTGCAATGATAAAAAAATATTATTTTGCCATGTCGACGCACAAATAATGCATGTATATATGATGAAAGTTTGTTTAAACCAAAACACAATGCTGTTATTGATAATGAAAATAGTACTAATGATTATAATAATACTATAATGATAATAATTAAGAATATTTCTTAAGTCCATTCATATTAACATATTACCGTAAACGAAAATATCTTTTACTCGCCGTAGTTTTATATGATAAATTTAAATAGTTTTGAATGTTGTATCCATATCTGTCGCAGATGTGTAGCTTCTGGAAGTAAACATATATGGATATTTATGTTAAAATTTTATTTATATTTCCCGCCAGCAATATATATGCATTGAAAACATTATTTATACAACTATAAGTTTCAAATATTTATATTTTTTACTAACTAAGTAAGTATTTTGTTGTTTATAATAAAAAGGGCAATTTTATTATTTATTGACTCTAAAAAATATTTTTTATAATTCAGATCAAACAGAAGACCTTTTAACGTTATTTTTAGAAACCATTTGTTGCATTCCGTTGGTAATTACAAACGGTTAATTGCACTTCCTTTTGTTGTGCATTTAGTCGTTTCCGCTGTTGGTGTCTTAGTTTCAGAAAATCCCCTTTAATTATAAGTGTGACTTACTGCGGTAAAAATGATACATATAATTTACCTGCTCATCTTTTGAATGAACACATGGTATTTTATATATTATCTCTTTATGAAGGTGTAATGCACCCGTTTAAACTCCTATACTTCAAATCAGTATTGTTCATGATCGTTCAAATGTTGGTCATAAAACACAAACCACTCGTGTGTTGACTTACGTTGAAGATCAGGCATTTTAGAAATTTAATTGTTGACAACTCGCATGAATTAGTATGTGTTGAATTTTAAAAAAAAAGAGAGAAAGAAGTTACCATGGGGGACAACCTTATCAAAGATACCAGGCTTATAATTTGGTACACCGGATAAATAAGACTAGTCAGTGACCATTTGCAAGGTCAAGTCAAAAACTAATAATAAAAAGCGAAAATACTCAACATTTGGGCCAAAAACCGACTTAGGCAACTGTGTATGGCTATAAATTACCTTAGATAGAAAAAACAGATGGTAACAAGAATAAAGACGAAATGATACATACATTTTTTCTGAATACTTTACAGAGAACTAAAGATTGAGTAACAATACATTTTTTGCAGTAATCACTTTTCATAAAATGTTACCTAAAAATAAACATAGTCCATAAACGTAAACATATATTTATACGGCCGTCATTTGATATAGAACTATATACATCACTCCGGGGATCTGCAATTACAATTTCAAAGGCCATTATGTTTTAACTGATATCTATATTCGTTCTATTTTTTTAGTGTCTCTTAGTGTTTCATTTAACCGTTGATCACCGAAGTGTATTACTTCTGGAAATTGTCATTCCCTGACGTTCTCTCCAATTTGAGTTTATATTAATGATCATTTCGTATGATATTTCATTGTAAAAGTGAAGTAAAGTAAAATTATTTCATCAACGAAAGTTTTATCTTAAACGATACGTATACTCTGCGAACCTTATAAATATATCATTTCAATTCCATTTGAAATATTGTGACATCTTCCTTGTGCTTAATAATATAATTGTAAGGTTTCCGGATATGCAGAAGATTTTTGTGTATTGTTAATGACGGATGGGACATCGATTTTGACGAGTAGAGTTCAATTTTCATTTGTGTAAAATTATTGACATAAGCGACATCTTATTATCAAGTGTTGCTGACATCTTTACCTCGTTAATTGAAATTTCTACCTATCGTGTGAAATAAGCACGTGTTTCAATGAATGTTTATTGATGGTACATTCTTAAAAGAATAGTTATCTATTTTTTATCCTTAAATTTCCTGTCAGGTTCTATTTGAAAAAAGACACAATCAATTATTTTGTCACTGAGTTCTGGTAAAATCAATTGAAAATAATAATTTTATTTTATATATATTTTTTCTGTATTTGTTCATTGTTAAAATTTTAATAACATACATGTATGTGATAACATAGATATTCGAATTTTGTTATTTGTCAGGTTTAATTTAATTACATTGTAAATAATTAGGATGTTCTTTAAAAATATAGAAGATAGTATGACGTACAATAGTATTGATTTTAAAATGTCTGATGCTTTAAAGATTAAAATGGAAAATGAAAGATCTTCAATGATAAATCATAAAACACCACTTTTTTAAATGTGTTTAAGTCCTTTTTCAGAAACAGTGCCAGCAACAGAATCAGTAATACTTTGACATTTTGCTGAATATATGCTTCCATACCCTTTTGAAACTTAATAAAACATACTGCATATTTATAAAAATATTCATGCGACTGTATCATCAAACGTGCGATTCAATCCAATTTGCGTACAATATTACTAGTTTTCATAGAATTCTCATTATTATTTTAATCTCTTCCTTGGTCGCCTGTCCCAAATTATGATGTTTTACAATGCAATTATTTGCCTCGTAGACTCTTTTGTACAGATAACTATCACTATTTTCTATCTGATTATCTGATTCCAATTCTCTTATGATGATGTTATGAATACCTCTTATCCTGTCATAATACATCGTCCTTAAGACAGATTGGCACACCATTCATTTAACAATAATTTGAAAAATAAAGGATTCCCACAAGGCCTTGTTTATATCTGTCATAGGGCTATGATTTAAAAATAGTTTTTATAGTGATTAAGATTATAACACAATGTTGACTGCTGTTCCCCTATTTTTGACATTTCTACCTATTATGTCTGTCTGTCTGTTTGTCTAGTTTATGCATCGTTGTCAATATAATGGAATTTGATTCCACTTTCATACAAGTGAGAGGATTAGCTAGTTATAAAACCAGGTTCAATCCATCATTTTTCAGTCAGGAATATGACGGTTGTATCCAAGTCGTTTAATGTGTTTGAGCTTTTGATTTTGCCATTTGATAATGGACTTTCGTTTTTAATTACACCTTATGTAAGAATCCGGGGTTTTGATTGGTTAATAGCCAGTGTATTTTTCACCAATTCACTGTTATCAAATGAATATCGTTCATTTTTAACGCCGCCGGGGTATTTGCTAAAGGATATGCCTTTTTTACCCTCTCTGCCGTGGTATTTGCCAAAAAATACTCTATCCGACTGGACGCTTGTAACGTCACGATCATCAATGCGTTTTAGTACATTAACATTCGGTGTAATTAAACAGATATATCGTGTTATTGAGGGGTATTTGCGAAAAATACCAGTCTTGAGAATGAATTTCCCTCGCCTTACGGCTCGTGAAAATTAACATTCTCTCGACTGGTATTTTTCGCAAATACCCCTCCTTAGCATGATATATCTGTTCAGAATTTTCCTCGGAGTTTAGAATTTTTGCAGGTTTACTTTTTAAAACTAAATAAAACATATTAATAATAATATCCATGCAACTGTATCATCAAACGTGCAATTCAATCAAATTTGCATAGACTATTACAAGTTTTCATAGAATTCACATAATTATTTTAATCTCTTATTTGGTCGCCTGTCCCAAATTATGATGTTTTACAATGCAATTATCTGCCTCGTAGACTCTTTTGTACAGGTAACTATCACTATTTTCTATCTGAATCCAGACTCAAAGATTTCAAAGCAATTACACGGAAGATATTCGTGCAATTCTCTTATGAGGATGTTATGAATACCTCTTGTCCTGTCATAATACATCGTCCTTAAGACAGATTGGCACACCATTCATTTAACATTAATTTGAAAAATAAAGGATTCCCACAAGGCCTTGTTTATATCTGTCATTGAGCTATGATTTAATTTATCTTTTCTCACGAAACATCTTTATTAATTAACAGGTAATGTCGATTCTCCCGTTGATCTCGAGTAATGCGACATCGTTTTCATCGTCAATTTCAAAGGGATATGATTTCAATTAGAAAAAGATATTAAGACACACTGACAATGCAGCCACAATGCAAGCAGGATCATTATACTGTAATGACGAAAGTTGTTCCAAGACATTAATTTACAAAAAAATATGATGTTATGGATTGACATATTCGACTTTTAACTTTTCACACTACATTCGTTTCGTCGGAGGAAACAACCAAATAGTTCAACCATTACTTGTTAACGCATTATGCCATATTTCTCAAACATACATTGTAGAAACGGATTACGCTATGTTTTGTTAATAGATGTTATAATAGTATCAAAAGTCATCATCAACAAAATTTACGAAAGATGATACTCATTTCGGTATGTGTAACTGTCTCTGTAGTTTGAAACGTGACCAATATTGAACTCGTAGTCCTATAAAAAAACACTGCCATGTTTGAAGATTTTTTTCAGCCTGTGAAAACTATATAAATGTCGTTATTTCAAGTAGTGAAGATTTAGTAAACGTTACACATTTTATGTAGTAAACTTTCCTACAGATTACGACTCAGAACAGTGAAAATACCTTTAAATCAGTAAAACAATCTGTTTATTAAGGCAAAAGAAGCTTGCCAATGTTCTGTCCAACAAATCGGCTCATTTGTCTTTATGGTGACTAGAAAACACCCGCGAATTCGCGGGCATTTAGACCGTGGTTGAAAGTATGTAAACTGTTGTAGGGAGAAATTTTGTAAAAGATTTTATGTCTGGAGATATTCAGAAAAGGTATCGAAATTCATAGCCTGATACTTGGAGACAGGACATTTTTGTTGTTGCCCGCTCCCATTTTTCCATAGCCCGTTTTTTATTCTGTTAAATTCCATTATTTTCGCGTTTCTATATACTATGAACATACGTTTACTAAAGATAAAGTGTAGTTGCAGAGGGTGGTAAAGTGTTATTTTCGTGCAACGTTTTCGGCCTTTTTATTTCACGTATTTTCGTGTTTTGACGTTTTATTTCTTGTTTTCTCTTGTTTGGGTCGATTTGCGTGCTTCGTTCACGTGTTTCCCCTTATTTATTTTCCGTGTTTCGTGTCTGTGTTCTTAATTTCTCATGCATGTCCCGCATTTTATTATAAAGTCAGTTTGTTTTAATACCTTCTGAAATTTGTGTTATCTAATGGTAATTTATGTATGCTGTTACCACTCTACTTTTGCAATATGTATTGTATCAATGAAGTTCCGATAAAATTACTGTGAATATATTTTTTTCAAATAAGATGCAAGTAGCAGACGCACTAAGTTGACCGCAAGGTCTCCATGTCCTTTAATAAAGGCTGCATGATCTCCAGGAACGACTGAGTAATAACTTTTTGTACTTTTTCTCAATATTTACAATTTTATATTTCGTGCTTCGTTTTTCTTTTCCGATTTTTATTTTTGGTGCAACTTTTTTGCGATTTTTATTTCGATTGTTTCTGTGTTTAGATCCCCCACCCTCTTTGCTATTAACTGTCAATTTCAAGTTTTTTTATATTCGCATTTCTTTAAACTATGAACATACGTATACTATAAATGAAGTGTATTTGCTATTAACTATCAATTTCACGTTTCTTCTCCAAGGCGATCACTGCTATATTATATATATAGAGAGAGTATCTTTATAGATCAATGAGAAAACTATTGTCCTGTCCCCGATAACTCTTATGAAAATTATTAAAACCGGAAGTCTTTTATGACTTAAAATTTGATCTAATGACGAAACCAATATTCGGACGCCTTTATTTTCGTTTTTCTCCCAAAATAACCCAAACTGAATAGTCATTAGAATAGATGACAAATGTGACTATGCATGGTACCTATAGAACACAGGGAAATAATGATTAATTTATGGTGGAAGGAGAAGAAGCGACACACAAAAGGAGGTCTTCTCGGTTAATATTATAGATGTAGGTGCAGAAATAGGTGTCTTTTAGCGAAGTTATTATGGACATGTATTACGATATTTGTAATTTTTCATCATATTTCCACTTCGGTCGTCATTATTCGTTGTCTTTCGTGTACTGTTATCTTAATTTCAAATTTAACCATTATTCATTATCTTCTGATCTATTAAATGAATATTCTATATAATACTCTTTCCCTACGCAAGCAAACTTAGTTACTGTTGAAATGATTGAGAGTGTTAGACTAAGATATTATTAACCCGTTAACAGTTTACAAGGCTGCTTTCTATTGACAATGGCGATGATCAAATAGATGACACGTGCCATTGTTTAAAGAGGATTAATTTGATAAAGTTAGGTTTGTTATCGTCGTAACTATTCTGTCAATTGGTAATTGGTGTGTACACACATGAGATAATGAGGATATTGTACTTTGTCTGTGGTGATCCTATGCAAATACAAGTTACAATTCATGCTTCAAACATTGTTTCGTTGGTACGACAAGACTAGATACAACCAACTCAATCGGTATTATTATAAACACGGGATTACACGTTCCAAATGTTTATTGCTTTGAAACGGTAACTTTATTTCTAATGTTCAAGTATATCGATACAAATAAATTTTTAGCGCATTCGTGATTTATCTTAGCTGACGAGTCAAAAGATTAAATCATCTTCTAAAATCGTTGCTAAGATTAAGAAATCTAATACCAAAATGAGTTTGGATTTTTGTGCACGTACGTTAGAAGATAGTTCATTTAGTATTCCGATGAATACTGAACTCCGAGGAAAATTCAAAACTAAAAGTCCCTAATCGAATAGCAAATTCAAAATCTCAAACATATCAAACGAATGGATAATAACTGCCACATTCCTGACCTGATAAGGCTATGGTAAACGTTTTTGTCGTTCTCAGTCGACACAGGCAGTGAACATATTAAGAAAACTTCACAAAAGATTGTCATAATAAAATTAACGGTACCAATTTTCTTGCACCAGATGCGCATTTCGACAATACATGTTTCTTCAGTGATGCTCGTGGCCAAAATATTTGAAATCCAAGGCTTATATAAAAGATGAAGAGCTATAATCCAAAAGGTCCAAAAAGTATAGCCAAATCCGTGAAAGGAATCAGAGCTTTGAATAAGACAATCACTGATGAAGTATGATATATTCCTACAATTCTCCAATAAAAAATATTGAAATAAAACTTCTGTTGATGTAAGTAAACATAGATGTAATAGTCGGAAGCTTAAAAATATCCCTGGTCAGAATGATTAAATACAGTCACGAAACAGGTTTGACTATGTCATACTGTGTAAATCACACTAAAAATATAACGAACTGATACGTTAAATTATATTTGTAATGAGACAATGGGAATTACGTTATGTATGTCATCATTTTGGGAACAGCTAAAGAAAAGGAGCTTACTATATTTATGTAAGTTAATGTGTAATAGATTAAGTTGTTACAAGTAGCAAATTCAAGAAAAAAGTTAAAAAACATACATATTTATTTTCTAGTGAAGATTTAAAAACTGGCTTTTGGCAAACACGATGACCAAATTGATATACAGTTAATTGACAGCATAATGAAATACAAATGGTATATATTGATAAACCGACTGTGAGGGGGAGGACAGGGGGTACCCTTCACCCTTCTCCCACTCTCTTCTCCTTTCTCCTACCCCTCTTCTCCTTATTTTTTTTTAATTTACCGGAAAAAAGAGAGATATTTTATTTTTTCATATTTTGTTTTTTTCTCCAACTTTTTCTCCTTTCTCCCAGCCTTCCTCTCCTTTCTCCTACCCCCTTTCTCCCTGTCTCCCTTACCCCTGTCCTCCCCCTCGACTGTATGTGGATTAGTTTGATAATTTTTATTCATTTTGATCAATTGTAATTAGTCATAGTTCGTTCAACATTTACCTTACTCATAAACGTGGACATCTCTTTTCTCCTAAATCTAAATGGGAAGACCAGCAATGACAAGTCACTGGTGTTAAATGTCGAAGGATCTTGATAGTTTTTACTCTTTTATTGATAAAAGAAAAGTTTCTTACAACATTTTACATTCATTTTAATGTCAAATATGTATTTTGTCAATAGTCATGATACATAAAAAGAATGCATTTGTATTTTATAACACTTTTTAAACTTGAAAATAAAAAAGTATAACTTGATACCGATGTTATTTTATTATTATAATCTGATATACAATTGATAACATGTATTAACTACTTAGTTTTGTATCTCCCAAAGCATTTTTCTGTTTAAAATTAAAGTTATTCAAAATATTCTAATGATTCATGTGTGTTTTCTTAAAATAAAATTACAAAATCAATTTTTAAATTAAAATTTCAAGATTCAATTCATGATTGATTGTAACTGATTGTAATATCACAAAAAAATTCAAGACATTTCTTTAAAAATCTTTAAAAGTGTCCCATTAAATCAAATCCCGTTTTTGAAACTTCTCATACATTGCAAATCCTTTTAAAAAGCATCGTTAATAGATTGACAAGGAAAAATCTCCTTTTAACTACAATAGAAGTAACAATTTAATAAACTTTTAGGTGTCGTTTAATTTGTTCACTTTTTGATTTGATAATAAAAGTCATTTCAAACAACTTCTCATCATCTTTTTGCTATAAAATGATAAGTGCCACTATTATCCCAGTATGAATCATCCTAACAGGTAAACATCAAAGTAATTTGTGTCAGGTGAGAATACAGGTAAAAGGGCTAATTTACACCTTAACAGCTGGTTAACAGCGCTGTTATAGTCAAACTTTCAATTTAACACTCAGAGATGAGTGAAAGGATCGTATATGTGGTTCTATAAACAAATTAGATAAAGATTATTTAAGGACATGTCCAGGTAATCATAGACAACGATCACTTGAGGATATAGAAAGTATTCAATTTTACATGTTTTGTTTAAAAGTAGTATAAAAATTACTTTTTACACGATTTTCATTTGTATATATATATATATCAGCTACAGTTTGGGGATAGGATATGGTGACTGCGCATCTCTTATTAGAACGAATAGGTTTCATCCCCAGGGACAGAAATATTAGATCTACTATATTAGTTTTTTTTTTTTCAATTTGAAATGAATGGTATAAAAAACTATTAGGAAGCATTTATCACAAAAAAATCAATATACAAATTTTCAAGTTCTAAATTTGACCAACAGTTGAGTATTCTTGGATTCTGTGACGTCACAAATATGTATGCAACTTAATTCGGTTTGTGGATGATAGGGCATATAAGTGATTAGGGACTTTCCGGTTTGAATTTTCCTCGTAGTTCAGTATTTTTGTGGTTTTACTTTTTTTGTTTGTGCATGAAATTGAATTGAATTGTTGGAAACATTGTTCTCAGCGACAATATAAAAGATTTCGTTTTATGAAATGCAAATAAAATACAAGTCCTCTCAAATGAATACATGGTCATATGAACTGCAAGGTTCCCTTTTTTCCTTAATTGCGAACACACATAAAGGTATTTGCTAAGTGGACACTGTATCTTTTTGTCAAACGTACAGTAAATGCTATATACATTCCAATTTTACAGCATACATTCCCGTAGTAGGTTGAGTGAATGACTCAAAATTTCGGCTGTTGCCACGATCAATCTTGATTTTTTTTCATAAATGTCCTAGCAATGGTAAAATATGGCATCTTGACAAATTTTTCAACACATTCTTGAATTCACAGTTTCAGAATCTAATGCAAAGTTGGAAATAACAATTCAATAGACTTTGGGAGTTTGATTAAAACTAACTTATAGAAGAAAATGTCATGTTTTCTCTCATAATAGTTATTTTAAGTAATAGACAATACTAGAAAAACATTGTTGATGGTTATAATTTGGTCATATCGAGTTTTTGTTTGTTTCTCTGGTGTCTTGATCGGTTTTGGCTTAATGTTTGGTCATTTTTGGTTTTTCAGCTCTTCAATTTTTGAATAAAGGAGGGACGAAATATACTAGAGGGACATTTAAACTCAAACAAAACGACAACGCCATGGCTAAAAAGGCAAAGACAAACAGACAAAATTTATTACGCAACAAGACACAACATAGAAAACTAAAGGCTTAGCGACGCGAATCCCACCAATAGCTGAATAAGGTTTGGATTTTCATATATTTTGGCCTTCAGCACCACTCAAGAGACAAACATGATTGAAACACGCATATGGTGCAGTAGATTGTTCCCTTAATGTTTACCACCACTTGGTCAATGTATATGCTGATGGACAGTTAGTCCCCGATAATATCGAAGTTGAAGAGCATTGAGATAAACAGGAAATTTATAAAATAATGACTATATAAATGATATTCGTGTCAACACCGAAGTGCTGACTACTGGACTGGCGATACCCTCAAAGGTACCAGGCTTATAATTAAATACGCCAGACGCGCGTTTTGTCTACACAAGACTCATCATTGACGCTCAGATCAAAATACTTTAATTCAAAATAACATATTCCTGTGTGCACTTTACTGTTATATGCATCTAGTTGGAATTTTGAAGTATGTCATTGACACACCTGACGCGATCGCACAACAATGCAAAGCAGATCTAATCAGCACCAAAGACGTTAATTGTGTTGGGAGGTGTCGCAATCCTTTCAAAAATCTATCAGATATTGCAGATCTGTAGGTACTTAAAGGAAAATTTGAAAATTCAGAAATTTGAAAATTCCAAAGTTGTTTTGTATGTCTTTTAAGTGCAATGTAAATCTATTTTATACTGCAACACCTTTTCTCTCCTTCTTGGAGACATACGTTAAATTATGTAACGTTTTATTACAGAATTCCAAGCCTTTGAATAACGCTAATTATCTGTTGCAATGGGTGGGGTTAATGATGCCATCAGCGCAACCTCTGTCTCTCGAATCAGCTAAACAATGTAAATTGGTTATGAAAAAGTCTTTTTATTTGTTGTGAAATGATGAGTCAAGTATAGAAGATGAATTATGTTAACCAGACAGATTTATTTAATTGTATTGTCAATGATAAATAACCATCATTTACAGAATTAAATCAAATGTAATGAGTTTTTGTTGCTAATAGCTCATACGGAGCCGCATCTATTCTTTGTCAGTGACGATGACATATTGCACATCAGCAGTGTAGCATAATATCGGGCACGTTAAATTAACTTAGAAATGAATTCCGGCTCCGGGTGATGATAATATAATGTTGTCAATGGAATAATGTGTTTTGTACGTATGACGGCCGCTTGCAGTGTCCATTCAAGCATCTTGAAATTGCTGAAAGTGAGAACAAAAAACACCAGAAAAATATTGGAGAGAGAGAAAGAGAGAGAGAGAGAAAGATAGAGGGGGAATATACCATTGATACTCAAACTAAAACTAAAATAAGTCGATGAGAAACTTACAACGCCACGGACTGGGTTTTGAAAATCAAAAATATGTAAAGCAATATGATAGGGACAAAGTGAAACGTTGTAAAAACAAATCGCAAGATTAATTTCATATCACGTGTCAGGAACCTTTTGAGTTGTTGTTCATCGTGTTTTTTTCGTAGTAGTTCGGTATTGATGGCTGATCTTTGATGTATGTTTTAACATGTTGTCAAACACCTGAGAATTGTCATAGAACACGTGTTTGCATTCTCGATGAGTTTGTTGTTGTGTTGTTGGATTGCTGTGACGCATACAACACATTTCTATGCAAATATTAGATGACATCTGAAGACAACCGTAATTTTGTAAAATATTCAAACTAAATAGTTTATTTGGCAATCTTTACTGTCATCACCTCAGCTTTTATTGAATAATTGGTGTTTTCTTAACATTCAGCAGCAAGTAGTACATGTATAAGTATGACGATATATTATAATATTAATGAAATATTGATATATTTTTATATGTTTTGTATCAATTTTGACACGTTATTGGGGAATTTTGGTATGTAAAAGGTCAAATTAAAAAAGTTCAACGGAATAATGAGCAGAAAAACCATTTCCAACTAGTTTGTTCATATGTTGTTCTGTTCCACCACCGACGCATATTTAAATGGTTTTACACTAGTAATTTTTGGGGTCCTTTATAGCTTGTTTTTTAGTGGTAGCCAAGGCTCCGTGTAGAAGACCGAACTTTAGCCTATAATGGTATATATTATGAATTTTGACTTGAATGGAGAGATATCTCATTGGCACTCGACGAAACGCACGTCTGGCTGATTAAATTTTAAACCTGGTACCTTTTGTTAGCTATTATTCGTGTGTTTCTCTGTCCTATATGTTCTTCCATATATTTGTATTGTAGTCTTGCCATTTAATGTTATCATTTTAGTGTTATATTTAACATTGCCACAAAAGCGGGAGGTTTGGCATGACACAAAACCAGGTTCAACCCACCATCTTTTTCTTGATAATAATGTCGAAAATAAGATTTGTCAAAATACAATGTCCTGTGCCAAGTCAGGAAAATGGCCATTGTTATATTATAGTTCGTTTCAGTGTGTGTTACATTTTAATGTTGTGTTTCTGTTGCGTCGAAGTTCTCCTCTTAAATTTGATGCGTTTCCTTCAGTTTTAGTTTGTAATCCGGATTTTTTTTTTTTTCTCAATCGATTTATAAATTTCAAAGCAGCGGTATACTACTGGTGCCTTTATATACCATATCTTATTATACCTATCATAGATCGGAATAACTACTGACAACGCTTAAAATGACAAACAGACAAATAAAAGAACACAAGACACAACATACAAAACTAAAGACTAAGCAACACGAACCACACCAAAAACTTTAGGCGATCTCATGTTATTCGGAATGGTAAGCATATCCTGCTACACATGTGGCACCTGTCATTTTGATAATAACATGTGTTCCTAAAAGGACAAATGGAAATTTGTCATATTGAAAAAGGATTTTCAGGGATGGCTGCCCGAAATCGCTTGTAGATAAATTTTGCAAAATAAAATTAAATACAAGAAAGCATGTTTCCTCGTAAGTAAGAGATATACCAAAAAATCAAATTCGATGACTGCAAAATTGATACGTTCCATGATGTGGTGCGCTCCCAAATGAACGCATAAACACTCAAACAAATTATAACGTTTTATTGATAATAAATTAAAGAGACAGTAAAATCAAATATCTAGGCACCAGAATGTATAGCAGCACTAACTAACAGATAAAATACAACAAATATTCAAAGATAAAAATAAAACTCAGTAAAGACATTATGCATAATTACTAAAGATACTTTTGAACACAACTAATGTTTTGATTTTATAAGCAATGTATACGTTATAGAAAAAAATGTTTTCATTAGCATTTCAATTTCACTAAATCAAATTTCATTTTAAAAACATCTCATGTTTGTGCAAAGTTTTATGATTTTAAGCATAGACGACTGAAGATGAAATTACTGTAAACCATCTTATTTTCGCGTATACTTTTTTTCGCGTTTAATCCTTTCTATTCCATTTCGCGGCGATTCAATTTCGCGATTTTCTAATTTACTTGCTGTAGTTAAATTGAGAAATATCAAAGTTATACATATACGCGTCGATTTTTCTACTCCCGAAAATTAGTTGGTGTACAGTAATAAAAAATATGAAACCAAAAGGAGAAAGCAGTATACATTTTGAAAAAGCGGTGGTAGAAAGTATTTTTGCACGCGCAAGCTGACTTATTAGATAAAGATCTTCCAATATTAATACTATTCGTCTTTTAGCATTTGCAAGGTTATGGTGTTTGCCACCATGTTTCGAGAAGTTGTACAAAAACATATTGCAATTTAAATAAATCTGCATACAACGACACTAAGATAATAGAAAAGCGCTTGTTTGTTTCCGTCGTTCTATAATATAACTACATTTAGACTTAGTAATATACATTGGCATAAAAGAAAATATGTTCAATTTTATGAAAAAATGGAACTATTGTATATATAATTATTATGATTTCATTGAACTGTTTTATAATAAAACAAATTAATTGCACAAAATTACACGAAAATTTCAATAACTAACAGTTATGTAAAGCATGGCACTGGTCTAAAGCTTTTGGAAAAGTCAAATTTTGCATTTACAAGCAAACTACTTGGAAACAAAGGTCCGTCAACTTTTTCATTTAATTCAGTTTTCACCTTGTCAGTTCTTTCAGATCCTTTTCTAATGAGTCATTTAAATCTTTTTCGCAATTTTCTAACATGACATCGTCATGATCATCTTCAACAGATGATGGTATTGAGTTTGTATCTGAGATGTCATTGTCATTTAACTCCTCCTCTTTTATATCCCATTGTGTATTGTCCTGCTCGCGCTTTTCGTCGGCTTCCGGATCCGGTGAGTCATGCACTATGGGCCCTTCTGTTTCGTGTTTTTTCAAATGACGGTCAAGATTTGTTTGTTGACCAAAGCATCTATCGCAGAGGGGGCATCTATACGGTTTTTCTTTATTGTGAATATTCCGAACATGTCTTTGAAGATTGGATGAAATACTGAAGGATCTCTCACAATATTTACACTTATATGGTTGTTCTCCTGTATGGGTCCTCAAATGACGCGTCAAGTTTGCAGAACGCGGGAAAACCTTTCCGCAAAATTTGCAGGAGTATCTTTCTTTGATTTTATTTACAGATGTCATAAATTGTAAATGTTCATTATAACGATTTGATGTAATTTGCTTGTCTATCAGATCTGGTCTAATAACATGGTGAATGAACGGGTTGAAGGGAAGATGCTGTGAGCCAAAGAATGGAAATCGTGGAAAATACATGTCATGGAATGACCGAACTTGATCGTTGAATGGGCTTGGCTGCATCTGTTTTTCAAACAATCGTGATTTGGTATCCATATTTGAGTTCGATTGAATGTTAGCTTTAAAGGGTGAATTGTGGTCGTCGCTACTCCCAAATATATGTGTTTTCTTGATTGATTCAACGTTAGAATCCGGGTCTTTAATTTGTTTGCTTGATTTTCTTGTTAGGTCCAAAGGTTGTTCGGTTACAGACTTGTTACAATGGAGATTGTCATTCCTCGATCAGATGCTACTTTCGCAAATGAAGATGAATGATATTCATTGAAAGAAGTAACTTTCGAGCTTTTCATATCTGACCTGTAAACTGGAAGAACAAGCGGTGTAGGAATCTTAGGGATCGGCGCATAAATATGTGGTTGAGATGGTGATTTGTTCATGAGAACTTCTTTTTTCTCTTCGTACCTTGCCTGTTTTGGAAGGTGGTAATCCCTTTCGTCATCATTAGAAGTCAAACTATCTCTATCACTCATTGAACTTGAAGGAGAATCACCAAGCGAATGTTTCCTCTCACGTTTCATGCCAACTTTCAAATGTTCCTCATTTGCTGTAAATAAATTCGACCCCGGTGATTTCTGAAGATTCGGCATGTCTTGTGGAAATGGAAGGCCATATCGATGAAGAGGAAACATGACGGGTTTGGAAATAGTTGAGACATCCCTTGAAGATGTGGATAATATGGAAAATGAGAACGAAGCATTGCCAGCGGATTAGTTTGCACGTGTGGAGTTAACATATCGGATGTTCCCATTCGATGATATGGCTCTCGACTCATTCCAATATTAAGTCCACTCCGTAAGGCTCCCTCGCAGAATCGTTTGTGTTTACTCAGTGACGTCACCGTAGAAAATGACTGATGACAGTCTTTGCATTTGATTTGCTGTCTACAATCAGCATGCATCCTCTTATGGCGACATAAGTTAGAAAATTGCGTGTATGCTTTAAAACAAACTTCACACTGGAAAGGTTTAATAGTGCTATGTATATGCTGATGTTGTTTCAATCCACTAGAAGTTGCAAATGTTTTTCCACAGTCTGTACATGTATGGCATCTTGCACCGACATGTTGTGACCGGATGTGACGTTGGAGATTGCTTGGATCTGTAAAAATTTTGTCGCAGTTCTCACATCCGTATTTTCTCATCGTCAAGTGGGAAATCTGAAAAAATACAAATCATATTTAAAATAGGGATACATATGTGTCTGTACATTTTGCATAGTATTATATGTTTATTGTTATTTATCATCGTCAGAGTATGTGTTCTGATTGATTAATTGCTTATTGTTTACCTAACGTTCAGTGGCGAATGTTTCGTTCATATTCCGAGCTAGAACAAGTTAACAAACAATTCAACTTGTAGGGGCTGTAACATGGATCAACTGAAATGAAAGGCGGGAGATCTCCAATTAGAAAGTTATGCTTGATAAGGAATCATTTAAAACTGCATACCACCTTAAACGAAACACAAAAATAGTTGTCGTAAAATGGGTCCATTAAGGTGCAAAGAATGTGGAACTCTGTTTTCAACGTCCCAGTTCCGACTGGATGTGAGCATGTATCATTAGATCCAACACTTGCAAAAAAAAAAAAGTCAGGACGACAATTTAGGTAAAAAAAAGTCAGGATAAACTAAAAAAAAAAAAGTCAGGACCGAACAGAGTGAAATTTAAAAAGGCAGGACAGAGATTACAGCTAAAAAAAATGCAGGACAACATTTTTCATCCTAGCCCCCCATCAAAATCAAATGGTAGCTCCCATTGGCAGGGTAAGCAAATCATGTTGCACTTGTGCTACTGTAGTAAAAAAATATTTGAAATACGAAAAACCCAATTTACCTGATGACGTATCATTTCGCCTCTTGAATCGAAGTCCTGCTGACAATGATCACAATTGGTTGAACAATCTATATCATGCAAATCATCACATTGCTTTTCGATTCCATCATCGCTGAAAGAACAAAAAAATATTCTGATTTTAAATATAATCGCGACCCATCGGACAAAACAAAAATCCCCTTTCTATTTCTATAAATTAAAAATGTGTTGGCATTGTCTGTTTAAGCATAATTTTACCATATTATATAATATATGATTTTGTTTCAACACTAAATAACAACATGAAGCAATTCGAGTGCATATAAGATAATGATTTAAAAAATACCATAGCGAACTGAACTGGTATTTCTCGACCAGTAAAGCAGACCACTCGGTAGTCAGGGCTCTGTTTTACATATTTCCCTTGCATCCACACTTCCGATTACTCTTAATGACCTGCATATATTTTTAGTGGGAATCAAATATATTAATATTAATAACAGAAAAATGCATTCCATTTACAGATAATGAAGAGATCATGCGCTGAGGACTGCGCTGTGGACTGATGTGCAGTGTACTTAAAAACCCATAGGCAAATGTTTTATTTAATTCAAATGTCATATATTTAACTGTCACGAGACAAAACTAATCAGACATATCTAATTTTAATTCCAAAAGAATGTCATTTTCTTTTAAAGAATGTCAATTCAAATACGACAGTGTCAATTTCTCGTATTGTCAAAGAAGATATTGAACTAGAAATCATGATCTCCCTTACGTTTTCATTTGATGATTAGATAATAGATTCACAAGCATTTATTTGACCCCGGATTATAAACCCATCATGATATATATTCCTGATAAAAATCAAATTTATTTGTCTTTTTGTTCGATTTGACTTCCCACAAGAACTTTCCGAAAAAAAGAAATATTGAAAATTTGTTAATCTTATAAAGATTGTTTAAATATTTTGTCAAACTTGAACACATTTAAAAATCTTTAATTACAGTTTTTGACATTGATATCTGTTCGAAGACATATTTTTCGTGGTAAAAAAATCTTGCGATTTCCTTTCAAGCTCCCCAAAGATCGAACAAATTATATATGATATCTGATTCACCGAGTGCAGATCACTTTTGCGTTTTATCAGACGTTTAGTGTCATGCGTTTATATTGTCCTCAGTGTGTCAACAGATCAAATAGAAACTTTATCAGTCCTATCATAAATTCGTAAGAATGACGCGGCGCTTTTTATATAAACTTATTCATTAACTCCTAAAAGACTTTTTGAAATTTTTAGTGGGGTGGGGGTAAGTTTTGGATTTAGAATTTCTTCAAAAATCTTATTCATTAACTCCTAAAAGTATATCTTAAATATTTAGTGGGGTGGGTGAAAGATCTTGGTTTTGAATGATTATTCAAGGAATCTTGAAGATTATTTTTGCCTTCTTGCAAGGTTGCGTTATGGAATTTTAATAATAATTATAAATCTATTGTCTGTAGTTTTTTTGCTGTTGTTCGGGCGTTATTTTCCTTTATTATATATATTTTAATCATGTATTTACTTCCGAACTGCCTTTCATAACCGCCGAGAAATAAAATGCAGATCCCATTGGAAGAAGCTTGCATATAAGCGAATGCGGATACAAATTTCCGGATATTAAGCAAAGTCTGTCTTAGTATAAATGCTAAGTGCAATAGGTATGATATCAAAGGTCCAAAATATATAGATATTTTTTCAATATATCTTTTGTTTATTTGTTCTTTGAACGAACGGGCAAGCGTTGTTTTCTGAAGCAGTTATTAACATGGTCGTTATAAATAACACAACTATGAACGAACGGGAAAGCGTTGTTTTCTGAAGCAGTTAATAACATGGTCGTTATAAATAACACAACTATGAACGAACGGGAAAGCGTTGTTTTCTGAAGCAGTTAATAACATGGTCGTTATAAATAACACAACTATGAACGAACGGGAAAGCGTTGTTTTCTGAAGCAGTTAATAACATGGTCGTTATAAATAACACAACTATGAACGAACGGGAAAGCGTTGTTTTCTGAAGCAGTTAATAACATGGTCGTTATAAATAACACAACTATGAACGAACGGGAAAGCGTTGTTTTCTGAAGCAGTTAATAACATGGTCGTTATAAATAACACAACTATGAACGAACGGGAAAGTGTTGTTTTCTGAAGCAGTTATATAACATGGTCGTTATAAATAACACAACTATGAACGAACGGGAAAGCGTTGTTTTCTGAAGCAGTTAATAACATGGTCGTTATAAATAACACAACTATGAACGAACGGGAAAGCGTTGTTTTCTGAAGCAGTTATTAACATGGTCGTTATAAATAACACAACTATGAACGAAAGGGAAAGCGTTGTTTTCTGAAGCAGTTATTAACATGGTCGTTATAAATAACACAACTATGAACGAACGGGAAAGCGTTGTTTTCTGAAGCAGTTATTAACATGGTCGTTATAAATAACACAACTATGAACGAACGGGAAAGCGTTGTTTTCTGAAGCAGTTATTAACATGGTCGTTATAAATAACACAACTATGAACGAACGGGAAAGCGTTGTTTTCTGAAGCAGTTATTAACATGGTCGTTATAAATAACACAACTATGAACGAACGGGAAAGCGTTGTTTTCTGAAGCAGTTATTAACATGGTCGTTATAAATAACACAACTATGAACGAACGGGAAAGCGTTGTTTTCTGAAGCAGTTATTAACATGGTCGTTATAAATAACACAACTATATAGAACGAACGGGAAAGCGTTGTTTTCTGAAGCAGTTATTAACATGGTCGTTATAAATAACACAACTATGAACGAACGGGAAAGCGTTGTTTTCTGAAGCAGTTATTAACATGGTCGTTATAAATAACACAACTATGAACGAACGGGAAAGCGTTGTTTTCTGAAGCAGTTATTAACATGGTCGTTATAAATAACACAACTATGAACGAACGGGCAAGCGTTGTTTTCTGAAGCAGTTATTAACATGGTCGTTATAAATAACACAACTATGAACGAACGGGCAAGCGTTGTTTTCTGAAGCAGTTATTAACATGGTCGTTATAAATAACACAACTATGAACGAACGGGAAAGCGTTGTTTTCTGAAGCAGTTATTAACATGGTCGTTATAAATAACACAACTATGAACGAACGGGAAAGCGTTGTTTTCTGAAGCAGTTATTAACATGGTCGTTATAAATAACACAACTATGAACGAACGGGAAAGCGTTGTTTTCTGAAGCAGTTATTAACATGGTCGTTATAAATAACACAACTATGAACGAAAGGGAAAGCGTTGTTTTCTGAAGCAGTTATTAACATGGTCGTTATAAATAACACAACTATGAACGAACGGGAAAGCGTTGTTTTCTGAAGCAGTTATTAACATGGTCGTTATAAATAACACAACTATGAACGAACGGGAAAGCGTTGTTTTCTGAAGCAGTTATTAACATGGTCGTTATAAATAACACAACTTTGAACGAACGGGCAAGCGTTGTTTTCTGAAGCAGTTATTAACATGGTCGTTATAAATAACACAACTATGAACGAACGGGCAAGCGTTGTTTTCTGAAGCAGTTATTAACATGGTCGTTATAAACAACACAACTATGAACGAACGGGAAAGCGTTGTTTTCTGAAGCAGTTATTAACATGGTCGTTATAAATAACACAACTATGAACGAACGGGAAAGCGTTGTTTTCTGAAGCAGTTATTAACATGGTCGTTATAAATAACACAACTATGAACGAACGGGAAAGCGTTGTTTTCTGAAGCAGTTATTAACATGGTCGTTATAAATAACACAACTATGAACGAACGGGCAAGCGTTGTTTTCTGAAGCAGTTATTAACATGGTCGTTATAAATAACACAACTATGAACGAACGGGAAAGCGTTGTTTTCTGAAGCAGTTATTAACATGGTCGTTATAAATAACACAACTATGAACGAACGGGAAAGCGTTGTTTTCTGAAGCAGTTATTAACATGGTCGTTATAAATAACACAACTTTGAACGAACGGGCAAGCGTTGTTTTCTGAAGCAGTTATTAACATGGTCGTTATAAATAACACAACTATGAACGAACGGGCAAGCGTTGTTTTCTGAAGCAGTTATTAAGGGAGCTACCATTTGATTTTTATGGGGGGGCTAGGATGAAATTTGAAAAAAATAGGCAGGACAGGAGTTTTGAGTAAAAAAAAAGGCAGGATGAGCAACTTGGTAAAAAAAAAAGTCAGGATGACAATTTGTGTAAAAAAAGTCAGGATAACTAGTAAAAAAAAAGGCAGGATCGAATAGAGTAAAAAATAAAAAGGCAGGACAGAGATTACAACTAAAAAAAAAAGCAGGAAATTTTTTTTCATCCTAGCCCCCCCACATAAAAATCAAATGGTAGCTCCCTAACATGGTCGTTATAAATAACACATCTAATTCTCAACATCTATAGATTACTAGATGGTATTGTAAATTAAAAAAAAAAAAATTAAAAGGGAACTTTTTTTGAAGTTCCCGAAGACTATAGAACACTTAAAATGAGATGGGTAAAACCATAAACCATTCTTACACCTTGTTGTCAAACGACAAACAAGATAAAAAGAGGACCAGAAATTATTTCTTATTAAGTGTTTGCTAAGGCTCTGATTTGAATATTTTATGCACCCTCAGAAGTCTAATTTATGACATTCAAAATCTTCACAGATTAAAGTTCTATCTTTCAGTATTATGATGTTATATAACTGTGTAATATCAATGAGATGTTTTAGTGTATTTGCAATAAATAATACTCATCAAACATTATTTGAGGACATTAAAACATTTTGGTACGTATTTTCCAAACAACAGCATGTCTTGAACACCTGCATAAAACTGCACTGATTGCTTTAAGCGCGAAATCATCATGGCTCGCCCGTATTTGTTTTTGAATTATTGTCTTCGTTTGCAAATGATGACCCGACTTGTATGTTTCGAATTTCGAACTTTAATATCCGTGTTAAAAATCAATTTTAAAATAATCAGGAAGGAATATGGCACTCATATAAAATTCCCAAATTGTACATAGTGCAATTATTTTCAATAACTAAAAATCTTTCAAATAAAAATCAGAGATACTTGCTGAAATGCTAAAGAAATCAAAGAAAATTTAATGAAAGTTAATGATAATAAAATAACAATACCTTTCGCTGTTTCTTTTACGATCTGTTGTGTTGTCTTCCAATTCTTGGTTTATTTTGCAGTTATATTTGTGCATTTTGAATTCTTCAATAGAAGTCACTTCAACGTTACAGTGTTCACATCTAATAGAACGACCTGAAAATAAATAAAAATAAAGATAGATTTTAATATGCAGCTGCATTTACAAAAATCGCCATTTTAAGGCAAAACTGTATATATAACATCGTAAAACTAAAAAAAAAGAATGTGACGTGGGGTGACATTGCACGTGTTTTCTAATTTATTCTGAAATAATATTAACAGTTAAATGTTTTAAGCTTTGATTATCCTTTGCATGAATATGCCATAAACTTTCTTTTTAATATCATTTTATTCCGTTTTCTTATGGGTCTGGTATAATAATTCAAATGTTCATAAATGAGAAAATAGAAGAAAGGAAGAACAATTCTCCAACATTAGATTGGAAGTTCCCTCACGTTTCCAAACTTTTTACTACTCCTAATATGAGTGGAAGTCTGGTCTGAAAGTGCTTCCAGTGTGCTCGGTCATAAAACTTTACTCAGAACTTGGAGTACAAAATAAGTGCTCGAAACAGTAATTCCATGCAGTATTCTAATTGGTTGATTTTCGAGTCTGGGTACGAAAATCGTGCTCGAAAGTTTTCAAATGATGACCGCAAAGCCTTATAGATGTAGCAGGCTGATTATCGTTCATTAAATCTCCTGAATTTGCATAGGAATTTCACAAAGACTATCATGTGACTGAAAGCGTTTTACGTTCCTAACCTCGCACGTGCATGTATATGACAGGCCAGTCTAATATACTTCCTTACTTTCGGAAAAAGTTAAATGCAAGTCTTAAATCAATAACTAGCATATTTGCCACCTTCTGTAAGCTTCTTAGTTTTCACCTTTGAAAGTTAAAAAGTTGGACCATACCATCCAAACAAAATTGTTCACCCTTTTCAGATTTTTTTATCCAATTCTTAGAGCACTTAGTTTAATGTACTCGTTCCAAGTTTTAAAAATGACAATGAAACCTATTCTGAAAAAAAACAACTTTAAGGAATAAGATTTATGTACTTGTGCCAACTAAAAGTACTGACTTATAAAGTTTCTTCACGTTCCCGCCTATAACAATACAATATGGCGATATCAAATAAAAGATCAAACTTGTCCGGCACTTCAGAATCATATGACAGTCATAAAGATAAGCCTTTCTCCTAGCAATAATAAAGAAGCTCTCTATGAGCCAATTGAACGTTGATGTAAAATTGAAGGTAAACAGTACAGATATTTTACCGTTGTCTTATGTGGGCTTTTGGCAGATGGGCCTTTGGCCAATAAAATAATATATCTTCCTTTAGGTAACGATCGATAGGAGATAAGATGATCTCAAACATGTGTAAATGACGAAAACCGTCAAGTAGATGCTTGAAGAGGACAATAAACATTTCATCTTCAGTTGTCCTTAAATTTTACAATGTTATGTTCATCTGTACTTTTATATTAAAGCACATAAAAAAGATTTTATCGTACAATCGAGAATTTCGAGTTTAGGTCCGAAATAATTCACTTTTTTAACATGATAAAAGAAAAGGAGGCCCAGACGTGTGTACATGTATGACATCGTACATTTTTTTAAACTAAAGCAGAAACTGAAATAAAAAAAAAACGGATGCATGCATTTAGTGTAGAGCAACAAAGCAAAGTTTAAAATGTATTTTGTTATTATATTCAACAGATATTCAGACAAGTTGTTTTCTCACATTAGGGAAAAAAGTTATATATTTTGTTATTTTCAGATGAATAAAGAAACTCACATTGATGTACTTATCTATGTAATCTGTTCTGACTGTACTTTCAAAAATTTCGTAACGAGAAATTGGAGTGGGAATCAGAATCCTGTACTATCATTAAATCTTAAGTATAAAAAAAACTATCTTTTATATTTCAAATTTATTACATGTCCTGTATAAATAAATTTATTTTAAACGTTCTTTAATGATTTTCAAATATCTTGTCAAAATTATTTTTAAACGAGGGATGTTTGAATTTGTGAAAGAACACATTTGTCAGTGAGATTATGCAATTGTAAAAATATTAAAATAATATTTACAAATAAATAAACGATGGAATTCTATCATCATTTTATTGTTGTAGATGACAATACTATCTTGTATGCATGTTTTATGCATATATACAAACAACTATTTCCAAACATATTTCAACACCTGCAAGAATGCAATTTGAATTATCATACATTTGCTATTTCGCCATTTTTTATTTAATAGAGGACATTAAAGCTATTTATACTTAAAAAAAATAACGAAAATTAGTCATTGTCTGGAATTTTGGTAATGGGGACTATTACAGCGTTGATTGATTGATTTAGGATTGCTTTACGCCGTCTCAGTACAAAACGGATATATCACGGCGACCCCTTTTCGTTTTAGTTACTGATTGATACAAGAAGTATAAATCTACCATTGAAAGTTCATTGTCCGATTCAAAGTCAATCAGACTGCAGTACAAAAAAGATACATGTATATCACGGCGACCCCTTTTCGTTTAAGTTATACTGATTGATACAAGAAGTATAAATCTACCATTGAAAGTTCATTGTCCGATTAAAAGTCAATCAGACTGTCATTTTAAATAAAAAGAGACCGAAGATTATCATAAGTCGAGCAATATCAACCTAAAAGACAAACAAGTCCACAAGACTACAGGGAAATATAACGATTGGACAAGGCCAACCAGCAGCAACCGAAAATTAATAAAGATAAAAAAAAAAAAAAAAAAAAAAAAAAACTCTCGATATACAGATAACAATTGTGAAAAACAGCCAACCCAAGGTATATTAATTCCTACTTTCAGATGCGGATCTAGATTTTGAACAAACGGGAATAATCAAACTAGTCAACGTTTGAAGTGGGACATGTAAAAAGCTATATGCGAGTATGGTCTTGAGGAAACGATGATTCATGGTCCGTCGGAAGGGGACGATAAATGGCTGACCCGTGTGAAGAGAGAGCCACATCTCTTGCACGTTAAAGACACCCTTGTAGATTTCGAAAAAGAGTAGGCTAATGCCGCTACAAGGCAGCACTCGCACCCGCAAAGTAGAAAGGAATTAATATAAGTTGCAAAACTTGTTTCCCAATCCACTATAAATAAATATGTTTAAACTAGTTATATATAGCTCCCTAAGAGTTACCTTGGACCCTTTTCCCTTAAATTTTCAGCTGGTATTAACTATCTTAAAGTGTTTCTGATATGTGAAAACCAACAATTTTTGAAATATCGCTTTTCCATTTTGATCATTTTTTCAAATTTACGAAATTAAAAACATAAGTTTTAGTACAAAAAGGTAAAACAGAAGTTGAAATCAGAATTTGCAAAACGAACAAATCATAATTGGTTACCACAATATCTTGCTGTATGTCTATTCGTTTTACAATTAATACATGTGATAAAATTGTTATATGAGTCTAGACGAATATACAAAAGTCGCAGTGTCCTTTCATGACCCACATAAAAGTACTATTTTAAGGACATCGTATTGAACTACTTTAGAAATGAGAACAACTATTATAGTTCATTGTCTGTTAAGTCAAGATTATATCGCTAATTAGGTACTTTGTCAAACACAAGTTTTGATATGATTTTATTATCACGATTTGGTAATTGGCTGTCCCATCCCAAGTATCATCGTGGCATTATGTACCATGACATACATGTACCGTAGCAGATAGTTCTACTGATGTAGAGCCTAAAAATAGTTCAGGGGAACACATAAAGATGACTAGTAAAAGATTATTACAAGTTTATAAAACGAAATGGTGTAACGATATCACCCAGGTATAACGTATAGCATAATATGAAAAATATATTGGTAATATAAAAAAGAAGATGTAGTATGATTGCCAATGAGACAACTATCCACAAAAGACCAAAATGACACAGACATTAACAACTATAGGTCACCGTACGACCTTCAACAATGAGCAAAGCCCATACTGCATAGTGAGCTAGACTAGTGTTGTATTTAAAACTCCTTTTTCAGGTATACCTCTAACTTACCGACAAGGCGTACGTATTTTTTTTTAAATTTTTATGTTGAATAACTATAATGACCAAGTAGAATGTTACATCGTTTCCAAAGCCCCTCTTAAACAATTGACATCATCAAGACAAAAAAGCAAAATGACAAGTCTACATGAAACATTTATAAATAGCGCATTTTAAAAATCTGGAAAAAAATAGAAAAAGAAGTAATGCGTTGGCAAATAATACAAGATAAATAAAAATCTAAAGTGATATTTTTATATGAAGGAATAATCGGACGGGATATCGTCTTTTAAAATCATACGTCAGAATTTATTAATCTTGTTAAAAGGTTAATAAGATAATAAGGAAGCGAATTTGAAATTATTTTGGAAAAAAATAGTCATACATTCTCTCCTTATTGGTATCACAACTTGTCAAGGAAGGGATTTTAATTCTTTTTCGTAAAAATAGAAAGCTTTCTCTTCCCTTATCAAAAAATCAAGAGGTATAAGAGGTATTAGTACAAAACATGTCTTGTTTCATTTTGTCATAATCTTATCAGTGAGTAATTAAGCTTTCGTTTTCCTTACATTGGGGACAGATTCAACGAAAAACTTAAGATTTTTCTTAAGTGGGTCTCATTGGGGTCTAAGCGTGACGCGGGATTGCCGATTTTTTTGTAAGCGTGACACGTGAAAGTCAAATTATTGTGTCGTGAAAATGGGAAATGAGGTCTAGCGGGACCCGGGAAATGACAAAAAAATGAGAATTGCTTACGTACATAGTGTAAGCGGGATACGGGAATCTGACAAAACAATAAGCGGGATCTGGGATCGGAACCCCCCAATGAGACCCCCTCTTAAGACAATAGACTGTCTTCCTTCTGTATGCGATGGGATAGTGCACAGAAGCTTATTCTGTTTGGGTAAAGTGTTTCGAAAGATGTATACTTGTTACATTATCCTCACTTGAAATAAATTCACAAGTGGCCCTTGTGGAAAGGAAATTATGTTGGACTGAATTATAATATTTCTTATGCTTCCTTGCGATAAAACAGATTGTAATGATGGCTGATTACTGAAGATTTTTGACATACATGTAGATTTGTATCATGGCGGTCATTAACTTGACTTTTTTTAACTGTATTTTAAAAGTATTTTTGGCTTACTAAAATTGAAACAGATTGAAATAATGGCTGCTTATTGACAATTTTTGACATACAAATGGCGGTCATAAACAACTTTTTTTTACTGTGTTTTAAAAGTTTTTTTGGCTTACTAAAATAAATCTGATTGAAAGGATAGCTAATCATTATTTTTTTTTTAAATACATGTGCATAAATATGATAGCGGTCATTTTCTTAAAACTTTTTTTTAAAATTAACATAGTATTTTAGTATTTTTTGAGCTTGCATTCGATAAAACAAATGTCTGGTTATTTAAGATTTGTTTTACATACACATACACTTGTATGCGTTTGTGTATTTAAAGCGTGTTTCTTTAATAATATTTTGATTTATACACAATTTTCATATCTAATTAATGTTTTGTTTTTATAATGCTTTATTAAATTGAATCTTCATTTTAGTCTATTTTTTTCATTGTTGTTTTTTTTACGAAATAATACCTTTTTTACCATTAAAGTCAAGAATTGAAAATAATTCGAAAATCAAACGCTTTGCTAACCATAAACACAATGCACTTTTCAACTCTTGACAAATCAAAATATTTTTCTTTATTATGTGTTTTTCATAAGCCTCTGCGTCCATTATTTTTAATGTTTGAAATGCATGTCTTTATTCAAATATCTAATTGCTATCTTTTCAATTTATCCTTCGGCCATTGGTCACTCATGGCGAAATTGACCCTTCCCATGACCTAATCATAAGTCTCGGACATGCCATCGGTCATCTGTGGTCAGTCTTCTTTTTTTTAAGCGATTGGCATTTGCAAAAAGATTTTAGAGTGTCCATTGTCTAGCGTCAAAAACAATATCAGATGACCACTGCCAATTACCATAATTCATAAATCAGAACATTTGACCAAAGCAGGTGATGGAATGGTCAGTTTGACCCCCAAAACTGACCACTCAAAGTTTTTTCCAGAGTTATTGTATTTTATTATAAAAAAAATCCTGACAGATGGACATGACTGGACCAGTGTACTGATGAAAAATACGTGTTCAATATATGTTTGGCTAAATTGTATTCACAAAATATGAAAAAAAAAATATACTGTTTCACATAAAAAATTCATACAGGGATCCATAAAGTAAATTAGTTTTAACGTAAAATGTTGCTGTGCAGCTTCATTTTTAAAACTATTTCTACTGTAAAATAACATTTTTTTGTATACAAATTTCCCATTGCCGAAAAACTAAGAAATCATCCAGAAATTCAGGTTCCAACTACTCCAGGCAATATTGATCTATATAATGGATTTAATTTAGTATTTTTAAGTTACTTTTCTCTTCCAGAGATGAAAAAAAAATACAACGTGATTGAAGGGGATTTTTTAAGGCAAAGGGTAAAAATTTGGTGGTTTCATTTTAACCAGTTAATCAGAGGAGCATTATTTTATCTTATAGACCTATTGTTGCAAAACATAGGCAAGAATGAAACCCTTTAAGATGGTTGGTGGTTATTAAACCCAGACAAATAAGGGACTCTATTCTATGGGGTGACTTCTATACCTAGATGAGAGAAAAATAAATTTTGGGATCTGCTTTTATACGGCTCTGCACAGTATATATCCTTTATAACTTAGCACACAACATATCTTTATGCTTACACAAATTCTATCGATAACTGGAAAGTTAAATTATTTACATTTATAATTATTTATTTAAATTTCATAAACTTATCAATTATTTCCACATCAACTTTAATGACATATTTACTTTGATTTGTTGTTCGATAAGAGAAACCTTCCGTAAAAAGTCAGATAAATTCACCTCTTAAAGTCTAGACTGATTAAACGTTTTCGATTATCAAGTTTAAAAGTTATTTCCTAATTCGTTATCACTTAAAATTTTCAATTATCCTAAACGATTTCTGAATCTTATGGTCTGCTCTTTGGTCGGGTTGTTGTCTCTTTGACATACAATGCATTCCCAATTTTCATACACAATTTTATATTGTTTCAATACGAAACAAAAAACTAAGACTGGAAAAATAAAATGTTCCCTTTTATGAAAATCAAAATGATGCAAAAAGGCATGTCCTTCAATAAATTAAAAGACAAATACAAAAAAACAACTTACTGAAATATTTAAAATTAAAAGAAACTGATGAAAAAAACCACCAACCGTATCCAGTTAAGAACTTAAGTTTAATTGCAGTTTGAGTGTTTTCGCAAATGATGTTTTGTCAAATACCTATATTTAAACAGAGATTTACCAATTGATGGAAGAACAGAGGACTGCATCTTTCTACCTAAACGATTGCCTGAATGATAGTTGGCTTAGAAGATTTCACGGGCTATGCATACCAGTAACTCGGAGTCTGGTAATACGGTCTGTCAACAGTGGCGGATCCAGAAATTTACATAAGTGGGGGCCCACTGACTGACCTAAGAGGGGGCCCGCTCCAGTCACGCTTCAATGATTCCCTATATATAAGCAACCAAATTTTTTCCCAAAAAGGGGGGGCCCGGGACCCCTGCCCCCCTAAATCCGACTCTGGTCAAACATAAATAGTTTACAATTGTCCAAGATTACACTTCATTCCAGATTCCCTGCATTAAATTTTTAGAATACATTTTCTACCCATTGGATATCTCAATAGCCTCTCAACATGCATTTTTACTCAATGTACTACACCTCTTTCAATATATATTTAAAAAAAGATTCCCTGCATTACAATTTGCTAATACATCTACTACTCATTGAATATCTTAATACCCTCTCAACATGCATATTTGCTCATTACACACGTAAGTGTTAACATCGGTAAACTTGTAAACTTGTATATGAAATTGATGTTTAGTTGATATAATTGGTTGATATTTAGAATATGTACAGCTGTATTGCTACATGTAACACATCTATATTGTTTTCCTAGAATAAGAGTGTAGACGGAATATAATTATATTCCTTAAATCATGAAGATATTAGCTGCCAATCAAGACAACCCATACAAAGGTTTAGACCTATACTAAACAGTCGTTTTTAAAGGTTGGGGGAATTCGTAATTGAGTTATGAACTATTATTTTAAGTTTGTTTAATTACAAATGCTTGTATTGTCATTTATGTATGTTTGTTAGTAATATTGGTGTTTGTTTTATTTGCCACAAAATTTTCAAATGAAAATCTTTTTGACATGCGTCTTTGTTTCTCCATTTGATCCTTATATTTTAGTAAACAGTACGTCACGTACTTTGCTTTTATGTGAGATTCTAATACAGGCTACAAATGAATAATGAATCGCTGTATATGAATATCAAATGAGTAATCACCGTACATGAATAATAACGAATCAGTGTACACGAATAATGAATAACCACACTGATATTAAATGAATAATTGTATATGAATAATGAATTATAACTGTACACGAATAATGAATAACTGTACATGAATAATGAATAACGGTACACGGATATCAAATGAATAACTATACATGAATAACAAATGGACAACGAATCAACTGAATAATGAAGTATATAGAGGGCATATCAAAAATAAATTAGTATATGCAAACAGCTCATGAATAACAAATGGACAACGAATCAACTGAATAATGAAGTATATAGAGGGCATATCAAAAATAAATTAGTATATGCAAACAGCTCATGAATAACAATTCATTGTACGACCAAATGTGCACATTGAAATCCTTGACCAAGTTCTGTAAGCAAACTGAATACAGTAAAATTGTCATTAATATTAAATAGTGTTTGGTAGCCTTCGGCTGTTTTCCGCTCTTTGGTCTGGTTGTTGCCTCTTTGACACATCCCTTTTTCCACTCTCAATTTTATTAAATCATTTTATTGCAATCTCATTTAGTAAAAACAATCAATAAATGACGTGTAAAAAAGTTTCAAAACTTTCATTGGCAATCCTATGTAAATTAATGTACATGTATCTTCATCGATTGACATGTAATGAAATTTAATTCATGAACAATTCAATGCATACTCAAATTGAGTTTTTTTACGAAACTAAAAAATATCAATTAATACAGATGATTCGGATCTGTCAAAACATTTATATTGACAATTTCAACCTTATGACGACCACTTTTTCTTCCCAGCAGACTATCAATAGTGAGGGCGGGAATCTTCTCTAGTGGGACTCTATTCTCATTTAAACTTGAGAATATTACAAAATTAGTCAATAAAGTCTTTTCATTCAGTAACAAAACGGCTGAAAACTTCGTGAAATATAAGTTTAATAAGGTTGATGTGATTCGGTGCAGTTTTTGAAAGCGAATGTCTTAAGAGGTAAACAAACCGACAGATAGATACCTGGAAAATGTACCCATGATGCAATACGATATGAGAGACTTCTGCTTATTTATTGGCCGACTATGAAATCCGTGAATGATTGTGCATATTTTATTTTTATTATACTAATACAATTAACTAAAATAGCATACAAGTGATCATGCATCTATCGAATCAATTACATCGATCATATGTATAGGACGATATCACGCGATGATGCAGTAAATGGTACGATATTTATATTAAAAAATATCAATTTTAATAAGTCAGTATTGGCATTGTCAGAAAGATAGATTGTACCCCTTTTCTTTAGATTACTGTAATATAGTGTACAAATCGACAAAAAATATAAAATTGCAAGCATATCTCCTATTGTTATTGAACCCTTTTTAAAATGTTTAGATCCCCTCCAGATCCAATTTCGACTGCAGTGACGATTCTCTAGAAAAGGGTAAATTCCAATAGCGAACTAAGTCCTCACACCACGCTAAAGATCAGGAGAAAACAATTTTAAAAGAAGCTTATATTAAAGTGTACAAAAATCCCACTTAAAAATCTACGAATCTATGAATCTTTTTGTGTCACGACAACAAAGACAAATGTATATTTCACTATAAATTTAAAAAAAAAAAAAAAAAAAACCTGAGCGCAAACTTAAACCTGGACAAATAGAGCTATTGTATAGTCACTAAAAGACTTCTTAAGAGTCAATACAAATATTGCAGAATCATTGAGCAATACTACACTTCGGGTGCTACAGAAAACATATACTGCATGTTCAACACGGATAACACCGCGAATTTCATCCAATATTCGTACATATGTATGTATTCGTTTGTACACAAATTTTCTTCAGCTTCTTGAGTTCAGAAATTACGTGTAATTACCAACAGTAGTTGTGATTATAATGAAAAAAGGGTAGTTTACTAAATACAATTATTAGCAAAAAATGGTGTTTTGTTTCCACTTTAATAACTATTTAAATTTGTATATGAAGTAAAGAATGACTCCGTTGTAAGTTAAACAACAAAGTACTCAACGTTATCAACAGTATTAAGATTATCAATAATTTATTGCATACAATTGAAGCATAATAATGCGTGTATTTTAAAGAAACTCGACAAGAAAATCATATGCTGAAAGAACACTTCTAAAGCTAATTCATGATTTTTAGGTTGCTGTCACGTGCTATATATTCATAAACTTATGAATTCTTCCTCTACTTTGATAAAGGCAAATGGACTGTAGAAAGTGGCCGGACTCGTTTACTGTGTATACATAAGGTCCATCACGTCTATATGTTACTGACAGTATTACGAAGTGTTGTATGTTACATTTTATTTGTTTAGAAATTGCTTATTCAATGGTTATACGCAATTTACAGTCTAAGGTGAGGCCCCTCATGGGGGGGGGGGGGTCCTAATAATCACATAATCACCATTTTTTGCCAATATAATCACATAATCATTAAATATTTGCTTATCTTTAGTAATCAAATAATCATAAACTAAAAATACAGTCCTAGGTAATCAAATAATCATGAAATATTTGGCTTAATAATCAAATAATCATTAAAAAAACGGCCAAGTAATCACATAATCAAAAACCCCATGAGGGCCCTCTAAGGTATAACTTTGCATCTAACTTTTGTTTTACATTTTTTAATATCGGGGTCTTTTATAGCTGTAGGACTATATGATATTGGTTTTGCGCATTGGTGAAGCCCGTAAGGTGACTAAATTTAGCTTACATCCACATAATTTAGACTCTAGTGGATAGTTGAAAATGTTAAACACTTTTCTTTTCGATTTTTAACTTACATTATCGAAAAAGACAATATATATTACAATGAGTGTTTATTATCTAATCTTTCATTTAATTAAATGTGTAAAAATTTAGGAGAACAATATAACTCTTTGTCAAGTACAAATTAATATCACAAAAATACCGCACTCTGAGGAAAATTTAAAACGGAAAGTCCCTTAATATCAAATGGGAAAATCAAATGCTAAAACACATTTCCGAATGAATAACAACTGTCATATTCCTTATTTATGTTGAAAATGGTGGATTAAACCTATTTTTTTTAGCTAGCTTAACCTCTCACTTGCATAACAGACGGATATATACCTACATACAAGAATGTAAGTAAGACCGTCTTCAAATTGAAGTGGAATGTTACCATTTCTACAGGGCCAATAGTCATGATATTGACTGGATATATACCAAATTTATTTCCCGGTTGGTCAATGCAACGATGCGCTTATGTTAAACATACATGTAGCTACACTTTCAGCATATTTGCTTATGTATAAACTTTGTGATGGGATATATCTAATATTTTATATCTATATATTATATATTTGTATATATCTATATCAATACGTAATGCATATATGCCATGCAATTGACAACTTTTAATATATACAAACTACTTTTCATTTCTTTTTAAAGTTTTTTTTTAAGATAAAAGAAGATATTTGAAGAATTTCAAGTGGCCAGAAAAGTTACAAATCTATGGTCTCAATTATTCAAATATCAATAATGTTTTAAAGAAGTAAATTTGTATTTTTTAAGTATTTAATGTCAAGTTTCAACTTTGGTGTTAATTTTATTTGTGTAAATTTTTACCAAACTTTATACTTTTTGAAATTACTGCAACAAGCGTTGTTGAGAAAAATAAAAAGTTATAGAGAACAAAATTAAGAATAAAACATAAAAATACTAATGATTTACATAATTTTTGATTTTAATATGCTGCAATCCTTACTCTTTTATATATAAATTAGTGAAAATTAAATATTAAAATTTAATTGATACAATTTAATACTTTTTCACATAATTTTCCACTAAACGACATAAATTGTAAATGAATAATTCGTCTATAAGGTTATAAAAAAAAAACCCGTTCTCCATTATTTTAATTTCCCCCAACGAAAAGAGCAGAAAGGATTAGGATGTGGAAATAAAATAAACAAAACGAACATATGTATAAAAACAGATTAAATATAAATACAAATCTAAAAGAGTATGAAAAGAGTCAATAAAATTAAGACAAGGGAATAAATAAATAAATTAATTATTAATGACTGTATCTACCTTCTTTGTCCATTCTTGTTCTCTTCTTTTGGTTTTTTCTTTCTTCAATTTCTCTATAAAAAAGTATCCAGTAACACCTGTTAGAATCACCTATTAATTACTGGTATTTACACCGGCATATTTTCCATTAAATCTTGTGGTTAAATGTCATTGATTCATAACTGTCAATCACGAACAGTGGGCGGTACAGTGCGGACCAATAGCCACTCTCCTTTTGTGCAATGTTTGTTTTTGTACAATGTTAACACATTCACCCGTATTAGTTTTATCGTTTTAATATCTTTAGTGTTCGAAATGTTGAAATGCACACTTGATTGACATGTTTCGTTATATTAGCATTATTGAACTAATTAAAATATTTCACAGCACATGAAGTTAAAGCATGAATTATTGCATGTATTGTTTTCGTGTATTCTAGACATTGAATGATATTTGATACTAAAAAGTAGGTTCAAATGTATTAGCATAACATTTTGTTTTTATTCCGTCTGTCTTTTTTTCAATTTTGTTTGCTTTTAAGTATTAACGTTGAAAACATTTCCTTCTAGTGATTTAAAAAAAATATCTTTACATTAGCAAATCATATTTCGCCATACATAAGCGTTTACTTTGTAACAAAATAAATAAAAAGATAAATTTTGAAAACTTAGAATTTTGCGGTACGATTTCAACGACTGCTGCCACCAAAGAAAAAAGAGTGACATTTTAATTTAACAACCGATAATCGTATTGAAAATTTACATTATAAACGTATTATTAAACAAATCAAATATACATTGATGAAATACTATTATGAGACCTGTTAAAGATAAATAAACGAATGAAATACACACGAATATAAAGACTTTTGTTCAATGAAAGAGCAAGGTCGAAAATTTAACTGTACTCTTATGAGTCAAGGAGTATTAACTGTTACAATTATTATTAATATAAAAGTTAATGTATTATTATATATTAAAAAGAAGAAAAACAAAATTGCGTTAGCAGATAGGCTAAAATCGGCGCGGGACGTTTACGCTTTTTTCATAGGTCATTTGCGCTTTTTTCATAGGACATTTGCGCTCATTTTTGTGTTATTTTTTTTTTTTAAATATACTGCATAAAAAACAGGCAGATAAAAAAATAAAACATGAAAATACAAATAGAGGAATAACAGAAGACAAAAATCATAAAAAAAAGTTCATAGATTGCGCCAAATGATGAATCTGCAAATAAATGCAGAACATTGTTAATAAAACAGTCCCTTTGAATCTATAACAAAACATATCTGATAGGTTTGTCACATGCAAAGGATTTATTGGAATATACATGATTGCATAACTCATAATGCATGCAAAAGACAGAAAGATACTGATGATTCTGGCGAATAGAAATTTAAAAAATGGATAAAAAATTTGGAAAAAAGTCGAATATAGATACCTCATTAGTGAATGCATCTCAAATCCTTTATTCTCCCAATGACGTTTTTGGTGCTTTTAAATTGTTAGTGATTTAAACTGCCAAACGGATTTTATATTCAAGCATTTAAATATTTTATAACTTTTAATGAGTATACATGTATCAATATGCTATTTGAAAACCGATTGGAGACAGGGAACACGATGGACAGCATAAGCAGAATACATTTAATACTAGAAGAAGTTTTTTTGCCGGCATGAATGGCGGAAAATATGTACTTCATCTATGAAATAGAGCACAAGTTTGGCATGCACGAGCCACCTACTATCCCCTTAAGGTGGTACCTAACACTACAGGGAGATAACTCTGTAAAATCAGCTAATCGTTTTAATTACGTTGTGTTGTTAAGGGAATACTAAGCTTCTCAATGATCAAAATAAGTGTTTGTCAAACTGCTATATAACCAGTGTAATTTTTCTGATAAAACGGTTGGTTCAAATTTTTTGAAATTTTTATATTTTTGTCAAAGGATCAAAGTAAATACTTTGTCAAAATTTTGTGAAAATTAAACGAGCCAAATTAATTTTAGTGAAAGTGTTGGGTACCACCTTAATTGCGCATATGCAAAGGGTTACTCGGGTTGACAGTCTGTATACTCGACCAGTTGTGTCTGTGAATATTTACATATTGTACAAACGCTCATATAGAGCAGAGTGGGGAAAAACATATTTCCTGGTGTACTCTTGGCGCGTAAACACACGAATTCAACAGAATATAAGTAAGTAAACAAACGAAATAAACCTACAGCATTTGGAGAAATCAAACCAACGATACACCAATTACTGTTTTGGCTTAAGACTATAAGTAGCTAATATTTCATGTTTACCGAAAATTAAAGACAAGTCAAATAATTAGGTTCTGCAAAGTAAGTCGGCATGGATAAAGCGTAATTCTTAAACGTGTAGTGGCTTACGTTGCACTATCATTTTAGAATTTTAAGATCCTGACCGGAGTATTTAGACATCCCAAACAGCCAAACGGACGTTCCTAACGTTCTTTAATAGATTCGTTTGCTGGTTTTGGACACTCCTGGCGCTCATATTTGTATATCGCAGTCAAACAAAAGGAACAACGAAACACATCTAAATTGATCAGAATCAACCAACTTTGTAGAGAACCTTAATATTGGATTTAGTGTTAAATTGTTTTGCGTACTTAATATGTCTTAGATGTTTGCCACTGGACTTTAAACCAAACACCAATAAACACATACAACAACCAATGCATTGCAATCCCTACTGTAACTTATATCGAAGTCTTACAAAGACAAATAAGGTCCATAAGAATGGCTACCCGAACAATGATTAGGTTATATGCAAATAATTTCTGAAGTTTTATCACTTCAAATTCATAAAACGTTTTGCCAGTATTTTGGACAGAAAAAAACCCCAAACAAGTTCCAAATGACAGTCTATGAATACAATTAGTTGAGTATGAAATGTATTCAATCAAATACAAACTGGTCACCCACGCAGGTTGGAAACACCACACAAGATGGAAGAACTGCCTACGCTTCAAACGGAATCAAACGGAAGGGCTGACAGAAGCATGATAGTTTCTTCCTTACATCATGTTAGAATGACAATAAATTGAGCCATGTTTTATCTTCTAGATTAATATTGAACAAGTGCAATATAATATTTTACTACTTGCAACATTTTCTACTACCGTCATTTTATCTTTCAATAAAAAAAATCTTGAAGGAATAAAATTTTATTTGATGAGAATCGGACGTCATCCTAAACAAATAGAACAAGATGTCCCTTATTTTCTCTTGTCAGCTTCCGTCCGTATTCAGTCAACAAAGGACGATAAAATGGCATCATTATCACGTGGTTGCCAAGGAAGCAAGGGCTTCAGAACGCTTGTTTATTTAAGAAAGACTAGTTAGAGAGATAAGCATCAAGTGTACCTGGACATCAATAAAGATAATTGTTTAAGTTGTCATCTACACACCAGATATTAAACACTAGAGCAATCAATAGAATTGCTTGTTTTATGCTATAATATAGAGGGATATTTCAATTTGTTCAACATCTGATTTTTTTTACTCTTACGTTCTTTCTAACAGTATTGTTATTCTCTCTTAGACATCTCAGTGTTTCTTGCTTTATGATTTAGATAAGGTTATTTAATATATGGAAATACATTTAAAAGTATATTATGTATATGTGTACGGCTTGGGGAAAAGGACTATCAAAAGTATAAAGGGTGTTCTTAAAATCAGGTACGTCTGTGCTTTATCTTGGATAAGTTGGATGTTGGAGTAGTACTAGGTAATTCTTGTTACCCTACTAGAAACAAAAATCGGAACTTTTATCCTTTATTCTCTCAATATTGTATCACTGTCAGTTAAACAGCGCAAATGTCCCATTAATATGGTAAATGCATGTATCTAACAAAATACAATATCGTGGACTTGGCTGGGGGACTATGGTAAGACCAAGTAACCAGTTGACGGATAAACTGTTCTTCACACTTTACTTCAATAAACTTTATGACAAGGCCATGCTACTGCACTGGCAGACGACAACCGACGTTAACATTTATATGTGAAACATATCCCACCTTTCCCGACATGATAGATAAATTGTGTGAGGCAATCCCGACAACCAGAAGGCCCAAAATAGGAATATAACAATAAGAGGTAAGTGTCCAACATGTTTGGAGTGCAAAACAAATGTCCTTTTAGCATTACATATTGTGCCAAAGAAATAATATGACCTGCTCTCATTCTTTTTGAATATGATTCTTTGTTGTGCACCAAGCATTCTGAGAACCTGCTCCTTTGACACCATTTGCGAGTATGGTCTTGAGGAAACGATGATAGTCCGTCGGAAGGGGACGATAAATAACTGGCCCGTGTTAAGAGAGAGCCATATCTCTTGCATGTAAAAGACATCCTTGTAGATTTAAAAAAGAGCAGGCTAATGACGCTACAAGGCAGCACTCGCACCCGCAAAGTGGAAAGGGATTACTATAAGTTGCAAAACTTGTTTCCCAATCCACTATAAATAAATATTTTTAAACTAACCTGCTAGTGGGTACATCTAGAAAATCGCTTAGGACACATGTAATTTATAAAGCATTGTTTTCATTTTGTACAGTGTCAAAGCTCTTAGGATTCTGAAATAATAATTAAATCTGTGATGGAAAATGAAGAAAAAATAATTAGGAGCTCAAGTCACCCGCTACATACCGTATTAAAATATATTGAACGTGGAGATAAAAATTCATAAAAATTCTTATAGTCGGATTGTTATGCAAAACGATAATGTTCATAAGTAATAAAACAAAACAAAAAATGTTGAAGAAGTCATAAGTATTATAAATATTTATGATAAAAAGTTAATATTTCATCTGCATTGGTTTATCGATGTAAAAGTAGTGACCTCAGCATAAACTGTTGTTGCCTCGGATGGATAAAAGTTTGATTCATCAGCAATTATACCACATTGTCTTAATTTTATGACAATCGCCAAGTTGTTTTCATGAATTAAGTTAAGTGATTACAACTCAATAGCATAACAGATAAACAGCGCAAATGTCCAGTTAATATGGTACATGCATCTAGCTAGTAACATATAAGGTGTAAGTGTCCATCATGTTTGGAGTCCAAAGCAAATGTTTTAGTTTTACATCACCAAAAAAATCGCAAACATTTAGTGCTAAAGAAATCATAAGCCCTCCTCACTTTCTTTTTGAGTATTCTTCGTTGATGTGCGTTGATGTCCCCTAAGAAGATTAATTTGCAAAAGAGCTCCGACACACTCTTTTCCAAGACATTCCCTCTTTTTGGGGGCCTCGATGGCCAAGTGGTCTAAGTAGTTCTAATAGCCAGTCAACACTGAGGTTGTGATTTTGGAACCAGGGGCCACTCGACTCCAATCTTAATTGACTAGGATTGTTAATTTTATCGAAGGTCGATGGTTTTCTCCGGGCACTCCGACTGCCTTCACCAATAAAACCTGACCGCCATGAAATAGCCAAAATGTGGAATAAAAGTAGCGTTATATCACTAACCATCAGCCAATCCTTCCATCTATTCCGCTGCTGAGCGACTTTTTGTCCATATTGGCACCCGCAACTTGAGTTTCAATAATATCATAATTTAAATGAAATCATGTTTTCTAAATTAACATTCATTAATATCATTGAAACTTTCTTACTCCCGTAGTTAACCTTTGACGGGATTTTGTCTTTCTATTGAGGACCTTTTGGATTTATAAACTTGAAAGTCTTATGATTTTAACTTTCAAAACTTGGTGTTGAGCATACCTTGCGTAAAAATATTTAGCAGAAGATTCAATTTTAACGGGTACAGCCGAATAATAATGGTCTTTTATATTAGTATACTAAATTGCTGTTCAGACTCACAATCAGAACGAAGTGTTTGTGGGTTTACAAGTAAGATTGCCCATCGTAGCGATAGTTGTCCCATTGAAGTCACTGTGGAAAGTTTCCGGTTTGCCATATTTGTACGCGACACTCCTCTTCACCATGCATTTGTTCTGTTGTTGGAGAGGAGATATCAAAGTTCTTATATTTCTCTACCAAAATCAACCTTTTGGGTTATATATGATTACTAAATAGCTTCTAATGTCACACAGAACATTTTGAAAGGTCAAAGCTCTTCGGATTGTGAAAAACTTATGAGAATTATGATGGAAAATGCAGTCATAACTTGGATCTAACATCCTCCACTACAGACAACATAAAGATATTGAACGTTGAGATAGTAATTCACAAACATTCTTTTGAAGGCGTCAGATCGTTATGTTGAACAATACTGTACACAAGTAATACAAAAAAATCATGCTTAAAAAGGCACACACAATATATAAATACATACATTCTATAAAAATTTATGATATGAAGTTTTTTTTACAGTTTCCTGATTTAAGTTTATGGCCTCAGCATAAACTATGATACCTACATCGGTATATGCGTATCCGTAAGAGTCATGCATATGAAAAAAACAGACACATTGTCTTTTGAATATAGCCTTTGTTGGATAAAGGGAACCTAATATCTGGTAGAAGCACTCTCAAATTGTAATAAGCAGAACACGTCAGCTTGATCCTTGACTCCTGGCTGTGGAGAATGGATTAAGTACAGTGTGAAGGTACCCACTTTGAGGAGAACATTTCGTCTATCTGTTCTAAATAATTGCTTACATTTTTGCCATTTGGTCTAAGGTAGATAGTGATTTCATGCGAAATATGCCACATTTTGTTTTTAAATACAAAATACAGACTTGAGATTAAAAGACTGGGGGTATACAACAGTTATCCAAGGTACCAGGCTAATAAAAACATTAACAAAATGTATGTTTAATAAAGGCAACATTAGTATACCGTTGTTCAAAAGTCATACATCGATTGAGAGATAACAAATCCGGGATACAAACTAGAACTGAGAGAAACACATCAACTATAAGAGGAAAACAACGAAACAACAGCAATCGACAGTATTTAACGTTGAACACATTGTATTTTAAAAATAATAAAATATTTATTGTCCACGAAGATCATGATTATAAGGATTTAAGGTGGGTTATTTTAAAGTTTCAAATAATTTAACATCGGTAAAACACCCACCAACATACACACTCTTTGGTCCTCAATTAACATTTAACTGAAGGTGGTCCCACACCTTATACGAAAATTTGTCCTCAAAAGTACGGATTACAGATTGTCAAATGTCATATTTTAAAATCATTTAAATCATTTTTCTTCTTTAAATGACACTGTTTAAATTTATGTTTTTTATTCATTTAGAAAAACGATAAATGACTGGTATCGCTAAATAACGTATCGCGTGATGACACCGCCATTGTTAAGGGGAGATAAGCGGCTCATTTAGAAACAATTAGTGTGTGATATGATATTGGGCAATTTGTTGTCTTTCATTCATAACTATTGTAAGGGTGACACGGGACTTTTGTAACTTATGAACTGTTTTGAAGAAGAATGATATATAAGGTCAGATCGCTTATCAAATGTCACAAGACGTTACCTTTAAGTTATGAACCTAAATTGTCTATGTTTTGTACTCGTTGAGTTTTATATTACCTTACCTTAAAATACGGTCCTTATACAGGGTAATTCATCTTTTTACTTGAGTACTTTTGCGGCATCTATTTAAGCTGCATACCTTTCTCCTATTCTGCTCTAAAATATACTTCAGGAATCTGATGTTCAGTGGTTGTCGTTTGTTTATGTGGTTCATTAGTGTTTCTCGTTTCTCGTTTTTTTACATAGATTAGACCGTTGAGTTTCCCGTTTAAATGGTTTAACGCTAGTAATTTTTGGGGCTTTATAGCTTGCGGTTCAGTGTGAGCATAGGCTCCGTGTTAAAGACCATACCTTGACCTATAATGGTTTACTTTTGGCACTCACACCACATCTTCCTATATCTGTTTATATGTAAACCAGTTAACTGAAATCTGGACGAAATTGACACGTCGGTCTTGCTGTATCTTTTGTCGCGAAAACACTTCATATTGACATTCCGAATGCTCAAGCTTAGTCATTTGTAAGCTTTAAATACAATATTGGGTAAATATCATGTCAAAATAATATCAACCTTTTTTGTATGAGACTTTGAAACTGAGGAAGTGCGAGGTCGATGCCTCTGCTGGTGGACTATTAGTCCCCGAGGGTATCACCAGCCCAGTAGCCAGTACTTCGGTACTGGCATGAAAATACGGATTGTTTGTGTTATTAAAATTTGCTGTTACAAAATGTTATAAATTATTATAAATTAAGGAATGTATCTCCCTCATGCAAAGCTCTGATTCCTTTCACGGATTTGGCTATACTTTTTGGACCTTTTCGATTATAGCTCATCACCTTTTATAAAAGCTTTGGATTTCAAATATTTTGGCTACGAGAATCACTGAAGAGACATGTATTGTCGAAATGCGCATCTGGTGCAGGAAAATTGGTTCGTTAATGATATTACAGAGCCATTTAACAGTTTCAATTCAAAAACAGAAAACAATGATATTCCTTCTGACATTGATCTAAAAAAATATGTAATGCAACTATAAATGCTACAATTATGGTTGTATAAATGTTTACCCAGAAAAAATGTAATCCTGAAAAAAAAGCCCAAGATTGTGAAAGTATATTTGGTCAAGAATCAGGAAGTGATATGGAAGCAGTAAAAGACAAACAACACGAACTTATGGTTAATTAACTGTGTATGTCTTGCAATCCGTTATACCCAATAACATACAAATATATCGACATGAATAACCGAGAACGGGTGTTATGACTGAAGCAGAAACTGCTAATTCACATATCATACGTATTCAGTCCGTAATATGGTGGTATTCATGTTTTATCGACAGTTTGTACATTTCCCGCTAGATTCGCATTTTTTATATTGTTTTTTTTTTTTTTATCAAGGACAGCAAATATTTTTCAAAATATTGGACAATGATGTCAGAAAAAATGTAGCAACGTTACATTTTCCCCGGTGCAGTACTTTGTGATAGTATTCTGATACACTCTTAATCATTCGTGAAAACTCGGTCATTTTCTCTACTCTTAATGTATCTTTAGGCGTGCGCATAAAAAATGAAGTAGTAGTTAGGGTTGCCTCTTCATATGATCGACCGACTTTAATGCATGGTTGGAAAATTTATCGAACAGTCACAGGGAAGAACATTGTCGTAACGTTATTTTTTCAAAGTTTTAACTTGTCCAATAGAAAAGGCATTAAATTAAGAAGATAGATTGATGCATTAAATTTCCTCAGAGGAAATACAATACCAAACAGAAAAAAACAACATGCAACAAATTACCTCAGTGAAACCTTTTCTTTGGAAGGAAGAAAAATTCCCTTGAGGAAAAAAAAACTTTTCCTCTGAGGAAATTTGTAAAAAAAGGGGCAAAACTTTTTCAACAGTTGTGCTAGAGCCAAATTGTTTTAAGGACAAATATCAGGGAACCAATACCAACCAAGTAGTTAACTTCATTTTGATATACTTTCAACAATTAAAGATGACAACTTTTGCACTCAGTGGAATTGCAAACTTGTCCTGGAGACCGTTCTATCAACAATATACCATAAATTCGAATGTTCCTTTATAACACATCAGGATATAAATAAAGCCAACCACTGAAGAGGCTTATCACTAAAGGTAGACAACAACATTTTATGGGGTGAAACTTATTGTTTGATATCTCAATTTTGCAATTTTGTTCTGTAGAACAGTACAATACCATTCAGATGACGAAAACAACTATTTATTTATACCATAGACCAATGATGAATTCAATATGAATATTTAAAACGACTATTTCAAGGCCTCCATTACATTATTCCTGTTCGTCACCACATTGGACCATCTGTTCGTCCAACAAATAAATTGCCACTGTTTTCGCAGATACATGTACCATTGAAAATAATGGCCTTGTTTTAGCAACAACGTGACAGTGATGAGTTGAAACGTAAAAAAACAATTCTGATTTTTCCAACGCCTGATTCCTGATACTTTCATTTCTCAATTTGTGGTGAATAACATGAAATATTTCCTCGCTCACTCCTCCAGTTCATCCAAACAAAATGATTCCATGTTTGACCAGCAGCTAGACTGTGATGAGTTGTAACGTTTTTGCGTTTCTGGATCTGTCAGACAATTTTCCTGTTTTCATGATCTGTCACGCAGTACTTCCTGTTTTCCCATACTCAGACTTCCGATACAGGGTAGACTTAGCACGACAACTCGAAATTTGAAATCTAATACCGAGATGATGATTTTTCTTCTTCTCAAAATTGAACACTCACTATCAAAGATCGATGTGTTTAAAGGCCAGCAATTGGGAGTGTTGTAACAAATTATGTATGTGTCTGTCCAAAATCAGATGCTTGTACTGCGTGGTTTTAGATTTCTTTATGTTATATCTGTTTTTCGTTTTGTACTTCAATCAACATCTATGTCATTTGCAGTCTGTGATAGTTGTCATATTGGAAATCCATATTTTAGTTTACCATGAAAACCTCCACGTTATGAATTTGATACCCGAGAGTTTACAAGTAATTCTAATTGTTGTTAAACTAAAACAACAAATACCTTAATGAACTAGGTGCATGTATTATGATTATTTATGTCTTCGTCTTATATAGAATTAGGTGTTTCTGGCGGATCTCCGATGCGTTCGATTAAATTACTCAAAATTCGCACTTTTCTTAACTCGAGTAACACTTTGCGTAATGTTCTAGCTCATGTGATAGTATTTTGGTTTTATTCTTTCTATTTGCCTTCTTGTTTTCCTTTATCATATTTGTTGTCATTTTTTGATTTCCGTTTTTCAAACCCTTGGCCTTGAGCTTACTAGTTGAAGATTTATCCAGAGAATATCAACTGCGAGGGTGTTTATAATCTTGAAAACATAAGGAGGTATTGTGCGATACATGGGTTGTATTTTTTACAGTTTCCGCGGTTGTAATGTGATTTATTTGTCAAAATCAATAACCTTTTGAAATATTTTATGGTGACATGAAGATGCTTACTGATAAGATTTTCAAATGTCAAAACTATGATTTAAAAACGGGAAAAAAGTGTGAAATGTCATTCACTAGATCACATACTAACAAACAATTATCTCTTTAATTCAAATTCACTGACATAGAAAATTATTTATACAAAACAAAAATGTGTCTTAACATCGGTTGACAAAATCGTCTGCCTGCTTTTACATTTGTCCACCCGTAAGATTACAAAGGACCATAATGATGATGTATTAATCCGAACAAAATACATTTTTTGACGTTGATGAATAACACTGAAAAAAACCTTTAACAATTGAGCACCCCGTACCAATACCTCGTGAATAAATCTTGGGGTGGTCTTCCATACACTTTTTCAATACATTAAGCATAGGGTATTGGGTACGATTAAGAGATAATTGGTTTATAAATGTAATGTACCCCCTATGACACTTTAAAGACTCATCCTTGATAAGCAAATGATAAATATATTAAATACATATTTGATTTGGGTACTCGATCGTGACGAGTCTTAGTCACTTCCGTAAATGGAATGTCAGCCATTGGTTTGATTGACAGCTTCGCGTTTTTACCGTACATGATACAAGAAGTATATACATATCTGATCATTTTTCCATTCATACCTTGTATGTTATCGATACATTCCCACGCTTGCACTGTGGTCCTAGTCTAATTATTTAACCTCATTAATTTTCTGATAAATGATAAGATTAATTAAGAAATTAAGAAAACTTTCTATTTTAAAATTTAATTATTTCAACACTTTTTTAACAGTAAAACGCACTAAATAAATAAAAATCTGAAAATACAACTTAAGTAAATTTAAGATAAAGCGTTCAATTATTTTGATTGCATAGAAAAATAACACTGATGGCCTCAAATTCGATGACTATTGAAAATGGACACCTTTTGAGGAATGTGACACGATGAGTTGTTACAAATGTACACAATTTATAAAACACTCATAAGTCGTTACAATGTAAACAGAAAGAGGAAAACGTAAGCAACAACTGTATAACGCAATTACTTATACAGAAGATTATCTTTTATGTGGTACCAAAAACCTGGACTAAAATTAATTTGGCTCCTTTAATTTTCCTAACATTTTGACAAAAAAAATTACTTTGACTGTTCACAAAATTTTGAAATTTTTGAAAAACTAAGGCTTTTCTACCTCAGGCATAAATAACCTTAGCTGTATTTGCACAACTTTTAGGAATTTTGGTCCTCAATGCTCTTCAACTTCGTACTTTATTTTGGCCTTTTTAATTTTTTTGGATTCGAGCGTCACTGATGAGTCTTTTGTAGACGAAACGCGCGTCAAGCGTATATACAAAATTAAGTCCTGGTATCTATGATGAGTTTATTTGACCCTGTTACAAAAACATAAAAAAAAACCCAAAAAAAACCACTTAATGGTAAACATTTTATTGGATATATAGCAGTTTGATAAACACATCATTGAGATGCTTTCCTTAACAATATAACGTGATTAGAACGTTCAGGTGATTTCCAGATAGTTATCTCCCTGTAGTGTTGTGTACCAACTTAAACGCTAATTGCATTTATTGTTATCATGTATAAACATAATATAATTAATAAGTAAGAAGATAAGGTATGCTTTCCTATAAGACAGCTCCCCTTCAGAGTTTAAAACGTACCCGTAGAAGAATTTGTATAATTGTGTGCTGCATTTAAGGAGCTACCATTTGATTTTTGTGGGGGGGGGGGGGGGGGGGGGGGGAGCTAGGATGAAAAATTTTGTCCTGCATTTTTTTTTAGTTGTAATCTCTGTCCTGCCTTTTTATTTTTCACTCTATTCGGTCCTGCCTTTTTTTTTTATTAGTTTATCCTGACTTTTTTTACCTAAATTGTCATCCTGCCTTTTTTTTTTCCCAAGTGTCTCATCCTGCCTTTTTTTTTTTTATTAAAAACTCCTGTCCTGCCTATTTTTTTCAAATTTCATCCTAGCCCCCCCATAAAAATCAAATGGTAGCTCCCTTATCTATGTTCTGTTCATTTCAGTTTATTGCAAGTCGATTTTTTTTTTGAGAAACAAATGATATTATTTCTGAATTTATTCTATAATTTCTTTACGCTTCAGACATTCCTTGAACCAACAATAGTTGATGAAATTGTACCGAATGTTCTGTTCACAGGATCATAATATTTTTCAAACACTAAAATCTTATTTATTTAGACAATGCATACTCAATTTATTTCAAATCCGTAAAACTACAAACGCCGATCATCCATTAGTTCTATACAGTTGGTTTATGATTTAAAACAAAAGTCATTCAGCTAATAAATTTAGGGAATATCAGTAGCACTGATTTCTGTCATGATTATAAAGGCTTTAATAACAAAAACTTAGTACTCAAACCTTCATTATGTTTAGTTATTTACAATTAATATACTCTTCATGTTTTTAAAATGTCAAACTTCTGAATTTCACAGAAACCAATCTAGTGTGAAATTATTTTCCAACCTAGACGAGTCGTTTATAAAGATATACTACTTCATTTACTATTGTATTAAGAAGTGTTGTTAAGTGTATTCAATCTATTTTCTCAAAGACCACCAGGATCTTTAACAATCCTTTCTTTCCTTTTTTATTTAATCTTTTCATTTCGTCTGTATTGTCTTCGAGGAATTCTTCAGAAGACTTGATATTTTCTCATGATCTGGAAACATGGGAATCCATTACTTCTATTTTACATGGAAATGGTCTTTTAATCTAAGAGATTCCCAGGAAAAACTCATCGTTTTTTGAAGCTTTACGTGCAAAACAGGTAGTATGCACAAATGAATTTCTATTACTAAGAGATATAAATTCAATCTATAAAGATGCCATTAAAGGTACTTTCTTGTGTTAATTAGATGCAATTTTGTATTCGTTCAATGACTCGTGCTAGTGGTTGATATGTCTAACATCACCTTTCTGTATCCCTGCTGCGTTTGATAGAAGTGACATCCACTTTGCGAGGTTAGCTGTTTTTATCGTTCATTATCAGTCATTATCCGGGTCTTTGATTGTTGATAGCACTTGGCAAGGAACGTCTTGGTAATGTTTGTTAATTCTCAACTGATGGATTAGCGTTGTTTAGCACTACGAAATTAATTATTATTGACACAATATAAAATTAATTAAGTCTTCAAATATATCTTATTAATCCTTTCTCGTGAGAAAGATACTTAGCGAAATTTTATAATGCCAAAAAAATAAGACGAATAGATTTCTTCTGGAAATTGTCCATTATGCATAATAAAGGGATAAGATCAAATGCCAAAACTCGTTAAGAAGACGCAAATAAGATAGAGAAAAATGAAAAAGATTGGAGACAAAAGCTGTAATTGCTTCTGTAGGCTTTATATGGACACCAACATAGAGAATGAAAAAGATAAATTTCTTTTCATGGAAAGATTGATCACCAAATAATCAGATTTCACTTCTTTCTCAAAAATAAGTTATTGATAATAATATTCTTCATCTTCGAAATGTCTCAAGATCATATAGAATGTCATCAGTTATTTTTGAAACAATAAATTTAGCAGTGACAACATGCTGAATTGCCAATCTTCAATATGGTTATAATCAAAGTTTTGAAGATGGAAAGTCATTCTGTCAAAGGTTCCATATTAGAGATATCACTATCGTTTTCTATTTTTTTTTTAGAAATTTATGTAGATATTAAAAGACGTCTTTTATAAAATTGATGTATTCATATGTGAACATGACGGAATTCGTGCAATAGCTTATTTCAAGACGAATTAGGGAACTAACATTTTATTGTACACCTACTTCTTTTGCTTATATATTCTATATATTTGTTAATGAACAATAATTTCCCAAAAAGTTCATGTTTTGCCTGACATGTATATCTAAAAATTGAATCTAGGTGCTAATATATGATGCTGTTTTCCACAACTGAGGGAATACTTTTTATATCTTGCTATACTCTATGACATGTTCTAGAGCAATACAAAGATTTCATTTCTGAATAAATCATATGTTCCTTACATCATGTACATATAAACAGATTTGTTTAAAATCTAAAAGAAATACATGGAAGGTATATACAATTCTACTATCAGCGACCTTTCTAAAGATACAAATGATAAAGTCTTCCTCTTTCACTGCTCACAATAAAAAGACAAACTTCGAGAATTCGTACAAGGAAACGCATCACAATGTACAAATGTATATCAGAACTATCATTAACCCCAGGACTCCTACAAATTATCGATAGAAAGAAATTGCGCTAACAGATCCAGTTAACAATCTCTGGACCGACAAATTAAGTGTATCTTTAAGTAAAGGGCACTATTTCTGTTTCCGTTGAGTGTTAAAATGGCAATTAAAAGAGCATCACCCGACTTAAGGATCAATTATCCCCACTGTCATGTATAATCAGTGTTGTGAGTTGTCAATCCGGAGTGTCTTTTAGCGACAGACAGTTTCCCAAATGGGCAATATAGGATTCATATAATCACGCATTCTGCAAACAGGATGAAACCGAATTTGTCGATTTCGTATAAGGAAATTGAAATTCTTCTTGGATGATTGACAACTTAGAGAAGGAAGATGTCAATTTCGGTTAATTATCTTATCATTGTGGATCCCGAGACTGTATTGTTTTGTTAGTAGTTTGTTAGTAATGAGAAGTCGTCTTAGCTTGTTTTTGCTACGTTCTATACTAATTTGTTATCGGAAAGGGCGAGTATGTCGCGATTGACGATAGAATGGACAGTAATTTACATCACGCAAAAACTTGCTGTACTTGAGCTTCTGTATACTTCTTTGACTTTACTTTACTTTGAGAAAAAGAAAGATCGAACTTTAAAAATACGCATTAGAATGTTTTTTTTTTAAATATAGTTTAATCTGGAAATAGTATGCCAACTTCAATGAAACAACAAACCAAGAACACAGAGAATAACCGAAATGAAAAAAGGCCATCATGTTATGGTACTTTTAGGTTTACTTATATTTTTTGAAACATAGAAAATAAAAAAAAATCGTGAGAAGGAAAAACCACTGCATAAAGTCGCTAAAGTTTTCTCATTGATAGAGAAAATGAAATGTATAATACGTCACGATGTTTTCAGATTCCCAAGCGATGAGTGGGATGTGCTTTGAATTCGGTTTGTTTGTGTCATTATTTGTTTACGTTCGCAAGCCTCCAATGCAAAACAGATCATACCAAATGAAAGACGATTTGAATTTTGTTTCAATCTGAATGCAAAGTTTTTTAAAACTATGTTGTTCACTAATTTCGCAGTGATCTGCAGGATTCTTGCTAAGAATAATTTGAGTTCTAACTTGAATGCTTGTCTAATAAAAACTGCATTAGTATGAAGAAAACATTTATTCCCTATCTATACCTGCTAGTCTATTGACTAACATTTTGTACTTTTTGTTATTCAACGGAAGACGTGAATCTGACAAAACACGACAAGAAAGTTTCCAATAAAGATGTGAATATTTTCTATACATTATATTCTCATCAAATTGAGAAAAATGTTCCATTCATTTGAAAACATTATTGACAAATTAAATTAAAACACTAATGACAATTCACGATGTCAATTTCTACCATCGTTTCAAAGGGGGTAATGAACCATGAAAAAGTTTCTCAGTAATCAACAGACACCATTGAGATTCACGCGTGTATCCATTTTCCCTCTTGTTAATTTATCTATATGCTTTCATTTTGTTAAAAAAACTTTACACTTCGAGCTGTTAATATTACATTTCTATTCTAACTTTTTATATATTTTTGTCGATGAAATCGGACATCTAATCAGCCATGTTTTTCATTTCCGGATATCGATATCATCCTCTCGTGGATGTTTTAACTTTTAAAGCGTTTGTGTAATTCATCGTGAATATGCAGAAGGAATTCCATCATGGAAACGCATCAAATAGAAACTCTGTATGAAAGTAACTTTCGCTAACAGAATGAATGGACATATTGCCTATTTGTTTTTAAGAATGACGAACCTTATTCTAGAGGCAGAGGTGTGGTGGTCACCAATAAAAATGTATGCTTTTGTCTTTGAAAGTACATTAATAAATACAAATTTAATTTTACAGATCTATAGAAAACACAATTGATTACGATAGTCACTTACAGTTGTTAACTTCTACGACATTGTTCTCAATGAGAGTTGCACAAATCATACCACATCTTCTTTTTATGATAAGTCATAAATAAAAGTTTACTTATTTCAATGAACGCATTGTATCATAGCTATTCGCAATTAAAATCATTGATAGTGGAATTCCCAGTTCAAATGTACATAAGCGATTCGGTTTGCATTACAATCGAACATTATCCGTGTTAATTGTATACACAAATCACGCGTGGGACAAGTTTGAATACAACATGCAATGAATTGCAACATCTCTTCGAAGGAAGGCCTTACTATATGTTAGTAACCTTCTGTAAGTGTCTCTTTTGCAGCAAACAACTGGACCATCCGCTGTCAAATTTATAAATACTTACCACAGACCAGTTGATACATTATACGTGTCCTGAAACGGCATTAACTGTTTGCCACTGGACACTTTGCATTCAGAAATTTATGATTAAAAAGACGCATAATAGTTTGAAGCATATCAGTCTGATAAATTTTTATAACACAGATATCGGTAAACTGAGATATCTCATTCGAATAAAGTCCGCGGGATCGGTTTGTCGTCAGCAGAATTTCAAATTTATAAAGACCAATTACTTTTGCCTAAAACAAAATTAATTTTCAATCTATCGAATTAACTGATACATTATATAAATCAAGTAATTAAAACTGCACAAATAAGTATATTTGTCTTTATAGTTCTTTGAACGTGTAATGTGCCAATACCAACTTTTCAATATCCGGATGTGATGCTGAAAGAAAAACTTGCAATATGACCTAACTCTAACCGTGTTAAAAGCGATATCTTATTCGAATGAAGATCATGGTATCAACTAGTAATCAATTCCTATCAGACATTTAATTGATAAAAAATTTAAAACCTCACAAACAAATTTGCTGTAAAAGTCACTGTACCATCAGACAATATTCAAACTATAAAATCAGCAATTAACTTGTGTTAGTTTGTGGTGAGAAACAAGCTGTAATCTTCGAAACAATTTGAAATTGTTATGAAATCATAACTTGCTTCTTATTTTATTCAAACGATCAATTGTATTGCAATATTAAAAAAAAAATAGTGTGTTAAATTGCTGTTGCTCCTTTTTATATCAACGTTTTAGTTGTGTTTTCTTGAACATTGATTTTTGTTTAACGCTGAACAAGACGCACACTAGAAAGGATATATGATCCATTTTTAATACCACAAAATGGCCCAGTTCGTTTAAAACCAGTCGACTGTATGCTGTAATCAGCCAACTGTCGTACAATAACAAGTATGCAAATAAGTCTTTGTTACCCCGCTTCCATGTTTAGGATGTGGTAATTTCTGCGTAACAGTTCATTTTGGAGTCGTCTTGTGGTCCAGGTCTACACAAATTTCTTTGAAAAATAAGAGACAATGATTTAGATTTCAACAACTAGTTTCAAGTGTTGTTGTAATTTCAGGATAAAAGCGAGTACATGTACGTTATCGAAAACATACAATTGCTACGAAACAGGAGAAAATCTCGGTGAGTCTTGTTTTTGATTCTGTTTCTAAAGCTCATACAACCGAATTTCATATTTTCCGACAATGTGCATATATATCACATATATATTATAGTCGTTTTGCCCAATATCCCCTTTGAAAATGAAAGAAGCTCTAATAGATAAAGGATATTGAATGTCCTTCTGGTATATTTCGTCCCTCTTTTATATTCCTATGTCATTGTTAATTGCACAGCAGGATCCAGACATTGAGATATATTTATATGATGAATTAAAGTAAAAGAGACTTATTTTAGTTTTCAAAGTAGGCGTTTTGAATGAGCAGGTCAATTGATCAGAGTATGGTATACGCATGTATCAGCTGCAATTGATTGATTCATATCCGGATTCTATGCAAAATAAAATCTTTGATTGAAAGCACTCTAACTATAATCATATAAAAGAATTAAAATACGTGTACTGGATAGTGCTTTATAACAGCAGATAACAGTCTTAACAAATGATAAATCTGAAATGACACAATTTTAAAAGTAATTTGTCAAATTCTCACCTTTAAAATTATCATCGGTGTTTATCAAGGATAACAACTGACGCCTCATTTGTTCGCATCCTTTCCTTATAATTATCATACTGGTAATCTATGTTGTCATTGTTAAATGGGTGACAGTGATATAATGGTTCAACTAAAATTGAAAGACAGGTTAAATAGATGAAATCGTAAGGTGATTGTGTATATTTCTTAGGCTTTAAAACGGTTGTACGGTGAGGAAACGGAGTTTGGCAAGGACATAGTTGAAGGTTTTTGTTTAGAAATAATAAGATAACTATCATTATGGCTTAATAATTTGTTTACAAATACAATTTATATAGCTCATTTTGACATGATGATATCGTCCATGTGATTTATTATAAAAAAATTCAAGACATATAAGACAAATTATAAAAATATTTTTTGAATTACGACATTAAGAAGTAAGATAAAAATTAAAATATTTTTGTTTCGCTGGTTTTTTTTGTTTAAAATCAATGATAATTCAAAATTTGATGTTCAGATATATTTTCACATGTTTGAATGTGTTTAAGGTGGTACCCAACACTTTCACTAAAATTAATTTAGCTCGTTTAATTTCATAAAATTTGTGAAAGTATTTACTTTGACCCTTTAACAAAAATATAAAAAAATCAAAAATTTTGAACCAACCGTTTTGTCAGAAAAATTATACTGGTTATATAGCAGTTTGACAAACATTAGTTTTGATCATTGAGAAGCTTAATATTCCCTTAACAACATAACGTCATTAAAACATTTAGCTGATTTTACAGAGTTATCTCCCTGTAGTGTTAGGTACCACCTTAAATACTAATTATAGTGTAATTTTTCTTTCTAAGCTTGATTGTAAAGTTGAATTCTAGTATATAATAGAAATTTAGTTTTAACACTATTTGTTTTTATTTTGAATTTGTATAATTTGAGTCAAAAGATATTTCCTTCCTGATTTTGTTTATTCTTTTTATAATTGTGGTGGTTAAATAAAAATAGAACAGTTACATGTACCAAGTTCAGATTTGTATCAGATACCCATCCGCCAATAATCCATAATCGTTTTCCATTATTAGTGTTAAATGACAGATTCTCGGAATCTCACAATATGATACCATTGTAACCTCAAATGTTTAATTTCAGACGGGTTTACCCACTTGTATCCCTGACTCCTCAGAATCACCAACAACAATAATGCCGTTGGGACAACCGAGTACAACTATTTATACTTCAAGTTGTTTAAAGGGTTTTAATCATGAACTTCAAGGGGATATAATGTTGTATCCAAATATTTCTCCTTTTCCCTTATAACAATTATTTTCAGGCGTTTATAAGTAATCAACGGTTTAGAAATATGCTATATACAATGTCGAAGGCAATATACATGTCTCCAGTACGTCAATTGATAAATACAAAAATCTTTGAAAATGACAATGCTGTAAGAGTAACCATACAATCATTATTTTATTTCCCTATTAACTAATTCCAGGATCACATTTCTTGAGAGTTACATTTTTAAATCATTAGTTATTGAAATTGAGTGTCAAATTTTATTTGTCCCAATTATCGAAATGTGCATAGATCAGTTAACACTCTACTCCAGAAACAAAATTCTTGTTTGTGTTACGTTTTCTTCAAAATATAGTGAATTCGGAATTAAGAGCTATAATTAATCCTCCAAATATCTAATCACAAATATTCATTAGATTAGTTAAACACTCTAAATCCAGGAACACAATTTCTTTTTTTGTAAAATATAGTGAATTTGGAATTTAGAGCTATATTAAATCCTTTAAATACCTAATCTGAAATATGCATTAAATCAGTTAAACAACATAACCTATAGTGGGTTTTCAATGTTTATAGTCATCGACTTGAGAGATACAGCAACCTTGTTGTCCTTTAATCTTTACAATTTATCACGGAAAGGTGGATCTTATTGCATACCTTAATGAATTTTCTGGCTTTTCCAAATGGTTTGGTACTAAGAGAACTTGTCTGACATAATCAATTTATAGATAAAGAGATCATTTGACATCAATTAAGTAACAAAGCGGAGTTTGACTTTACGAAGATCATTTAATTTTAATATATACCTAACATGCAATGTTATGATCTTTATATATCCGTTTTGGATTCACGGGATGTATAAACAATAGATTAAAAACTATGCGGACGAGTTTAGATTAGTAAAAGTATGTGCTTTTTTTCAGATGAAAATGTTTTACTTTAATTTAAAAATCATATATTAGTGTTATGTTTCTATGTTTTTTACATACCTTATTTTCAAATGATTAGAAATATGCGCACTTGGTGAAAAAGGGGGGCGAAAGATACCAAAGGGACAGTCAAACTCATAGATCAACAATAAACTGACGACGCCATAGTTAAAATATGAAAAGATAAACGGACAAATAATAGTACAAAAGACACAACATAGAAAACTATAGACTATGCCACATGAAAGGTAGTTACTGAAAAGCGATTAGACAGTACGATATAATTATGTATTTTATTATCTTTTTTTTTAACATAGCAAAATAGATTTAGAAAAAAAATCATATTTGTGCTTATTTCCTTGAAATAATTGCGTAAAACACGTAGACAACTGTCTATTAAAAATGTTTCCTTCTCGCAACCTATCTGTCGTGATGTTTTTACTCTATAGACAATAAAACATGTATATCGAAAGATGTTTACTACAACAGAAGACAAAATGTAAACAAATGTTGATGATGGCTTATTAACATAATCTATAAAATACATGTACATCTTGTAATCAAGTTCCATATTGATGTTCGACAAATTTTGTGTATATGTTAGCTATTGTCATTTTATTCAAATACAAATTTATAAAATGATATCTTGATCATATGAACATTTATGAGTACATCATGCACTCTTTCTGTTTTCTATTAATATAGATTCTTTCAAAAGTCTTCAAAAAACAATACACCAGAAAACAAGAATTTGATCAACTAAAAACGATGTTTAACTAAGAAGAAGAAAAAAATACAATCGGGTACTGTGTTTTATATCATAGAATTGTTTGGGCCGTCATACAAGAGGGGCGAAAGATACCAGAGGAACAGTCAAACTCATAGATTGAAAATAAACTGACAACGCCATGGCAAAAAATAAAAAGACAAACAGACAAATAAAAGTACAGAATACACAACATAGAAAACTAAAGACTAAGCAACACGAACCCCACCAAAAACTTGGGGTGATATCAGGTGCTCTAGAAGGGTAAGCAGATTCTGTTCCATATGTGGCACCCGCCTTGTTGCTTATGTTATTACAAATCCGGTAGCTCGCATTCTTGAAAATGGAAGGGGTATCATACAAGTGACAGGTTTAGCTAGTTATAAACCAAAGTTTAACCAATAATTTTGTACATAAGAAAAGCCTGTACAAAGTGTGGAATATATGTCAGTTGTTTTGATTTTGCCATTTGCTTTGGGACTTCCAGTTTGATTTTTTTTTCAGAGTTCGATATTTTTCGTTAAACTAGATGTCTTTATACGTGTACAGGGGACTACATGTACAAAGTATATTTTAGAATGTATTATTTTATTTTGAAAAAAAGAACAACACTGTACGTCTTTATTATGCAGAATTTTTTTTCCCTATACGATATTATTTCATCTATTTCTATTTTTATCGGTATCGATATAAAAAAGAAGATGTGATATGAGTGCAGATGAAACAACTCTGCATTCAAGTCCCAATGTATAAAAATCTAACAATTATAGGTCAAATCTTTTATCTAAATATTTCTGTAAGAGTAGCAGACACCATTTTAACTCACAGTATCAAACTACTTTACTACGGTAACAAAATTATAGGCAGGAACTATATATTAATGTCCAACCATGAGGTTATAAAAGGGTATTTAGAGTTGTCAATAAATATATAATCATTTAACAGTACTCTGATAAGATCAGTTATATTGGGTACAGTAAGGCGGTTTGTAGGATCAAACATTTAACCTCTTGCATGTTAAGGATTATTTATTGGTAAACCTAAATCGTATCTGCACGACAAATGTGCATCTTCTTATATATATACAATAGATGAAAAGGTTACGATAGTCAAGGTTTTATCATAAGACAAATGGGATATAGATGAGTTGTAATACTATATTGGGGCAGACTAGTGCAGATGAATACACAAGGTGCAAACTGTACTGTGTGATTTAATTTGTTCTGAGCTTTGATCACAAAAGATTTGAACAAAATAACACTAAGAAGACACTGACCCATCTTTGTCAAAGGGAAGACAATAAACAAGATTTTCTTTGAGCTATAATTGCACAATAATAATACCCCACCAAATGTGTCAAATATTTTATATTTGTATATGGCATTTTAAAGATATACAAAATACGTTTTTGTCAATATAATGGGATTTGATTGTCATACAAGTGAGAAGTTTTGCTAGCTATAACACCAGGTCCAATCCACTATTTTCTACATAAGAAAATTTCTGTGTCAAGTCAGGAATATGAAAGTTGGTATCATTTGTTTGATGTGTTTGAACCTTTAATATTACCATTTGATTAGGGACTTTCCTTAATAAATATTCCACGGGAGTTCAGTATTTTTATGATTTTACTTTTTACATGAACAATTCATTTATATTAGGTACTTTGAAAACTAGAAACGTTAGCTTATTCATACATTGTATTGTGTTAAATTCCAGTGGAATTTTAGCATAAAGCCGGAATGTTTCGACAATATTTGTTATTCGCATAGCTATCACGTCCTCAAAACATGTGTTCGTATATAGTTTAGTTAATATCTGTTTATGCATGGATTTTCACTTTAAGGTTGCATTTCTGTAAATATTGACAATGCAATTTCCCAAAGGAATTTCTTTAACGGCTTAAACTGTACCACGTTTACTATGAAGTTTTGAAAAAAATCTTATCCTAGAATTGAAAGTTCATATGCACTACAATTTTTTTCAAAGGTCAAAATATAGGGCTGTGCGGCATATTTTCAACGGTTATATGCCCTGAACTTTTCAGAGTTTAAACTAACACTTTTTGTCTTAACTACCCCGACCTCGAACGAAGGGTTACCACAGATCAATGTAAACAATATGCACATGTATTTTTACTAGTGACATTCCCAAGTTATGTCTCTATGAGATGGAACACAGAGAGCATAACTGGAAACCAGTATGTAAACAAAATTAATTTTCTATGAATATTCTAAATCTCCCCAAAAGAGGAGTGGTTTGAGAAACAGCTGTATTTACAAAGTGCAACCTGAAGGCTGTAACGTGCATGAAAGAAGTGAACAGATATCTATCCAGTGTTGATAATGTTTATCTTTGATTTTTATTTATTTTATATATATTACACTAAAATGCTAATATCGGTTCTTTTATTCTGTATTCCATTGTGATAAGGTCAATTATAACAAATTTCATTGGTTTATATATATAGGTGTTTGATGATCTGCTCAGAATGAAAAAAATACTGACGAAAGGGCAATAACTCGATATATTTTGTAATATCAGATTCTTTGAAGTTTTGATATAATTAATAATTCATATTCAAATTGCAAATAAACAAATAATAAATCCCTGCTGTCTCATGATCAGCTCTTCCCGCCAACAAATAGATAACCAGATTAAGGTAGTCGATTGTACCAAAAAGATTATCATACAAATTCCCAAAAAATCAGCAAAAAATAATATGCATGACTGTGGATAATTTTTATTATAGCTAGAGAAATGAATTGTAATAAAACAAATGTTTTTATTATCACTAATTCATATTTAAAATCAATGGTATCGTATTTTATGAAGAGTAACATGTATAATTGATTGATTAAATTAATGATTTGATTCCAAAGAGCATATACCAGTTGCGTTATTTCAGATTGGTTGATAACAATTTGTTTGCTTCATGTGCAGTGGCAAGCATTTCAAACATGTATAGTTCAATCTGCAGGTCCTGTAGGTGAGAAGTTAATCAGGATGAAAAGAGGGGCAGTTTGGATGCTCATTGGAAAATATGGGTATGTTGGTTAGCGACAGATGTTTGCTTTACAACAACCCACATATAACAAACCCCCAAGATAAATGTTACAAGGGTTATTCGTACAGGATTGCACTGTCTACAGACGGCATCGGATCTAATGCCATAATTTTAAATATTCAAACGGACACAGCACTGTAACAAGGGTTTTACTACCGAACGCCATACAACAATGGATGACCATAGTTGTATAACCCAGTCAACACTTTCGAGACTTTCTTTTAGAGGCCCATTCATATATTAGTCAATTGTATATAGTCAGATAAGTAAAATTACATCGGATCTCTACAATGATTACATGATTTCGACCTTTGCCTTTGCAGAAGGCGCCATTGATAAATAATGGCTGTTTATTATTATTCGTACAATAGATAAAGACATGATATTTGTAGGACGTTGTTAGCCCACAAAGTTATGGTTTGCATTTATAAAAGTAACTGTCACATAAATGGCGACTATGTAGATTGTCGTTCAACGAGTGTGTAACAAATGACTGTAGACACATTACTAACTTCAGTTATTTGGAAAGGCAAAGGGAGTTGTATGCAAAGTTTAATTTGATAACAAAACCAACAATATTACATTGCTGTATTGCTAGCCAAATTTTATCATGGCGCCCTACCAAGACAGAGAGAATTGTTTTGAGTGATTATTCTTATTTCTATCCGGGTCGTTAAGCCGTTCTAACAAGAATAACGGACGAGGACGATCGCAATTTTGTCAATGTCGATCAAAATGAATTTGTTAAAAAAATTATGAAAACTACCAGAAGGAAAATAAGCACCAGAATTTTAAATTGACTTTTAGCTTCGTAATAAAAGAAGAGTTTTGATGAAGACAATAGTGCATAATCTTTTTCGACGAATTAATTTCATTTTTACCATTTTGAAGCCTTTGTATATACATGTATAACAAATGTTTTAATAGTAAATAGATGTTAACATATACTCTTCAATATGGACTAAAGTATCATCTTTCGATCCATTCGAGTCCATGCCTAGCCTATGATGCTAATGTAGGAGTCATGGATTGATAGCAGATCCAATATGGAAAAGGACATGTTATAATCTTGAAATATTTCGATTGAAGTAAAAATGTGACGTTATTTATAGAAACCTAATTATCATTATTTAGATCTTTTAATATGTTATATATGTTGCTTAATGTTATGTTTCTATGATCGACTGTACGTGGGAATGTTTGATTCATCATTTTGAATAACACATTGTTCGTAAGGAACCCCTTGCACTGTTATGAATTCGCATTCAAAATGAAACAAATCTAAAACAAACAAAAACAATAAAAAAGCTTAATGTTTTATTGCTGTTTATATATTATAATGCACGATAATTCAACTGTTTCATAAATTCTGCTACAAGAGAAAACATAATTGACTATCTAAAGAGCAACAACTCTTGCATTTATAAATCCAGTTTCTTGATGTAATACAAGTATGGTATTTCTCATTAAGTAAATGACAGTGAAAATAATGAAAAACTATTTACCGATAACCTAATCTCATGTTTTATTTACATTAACATATATGTGATGTGATACAAGCATCAGCAAAACAGTCTTAATTGTGTCGCTGAAAAACTGTACACAAGCCTTTCGTTTTTTTATAATAATCATTTTTGATGAATTGTTCCTTAGGTTTAAACCACTATCCGATTGCGTATCAAAATGTGCACGAGCTGTAATGGCATTATATGAATTTGCCTTTGTTATAATTATGAAACGTGTAATGATGTGTAATGCATGTAGAATGAGGTTGTCTTATGTTTTTACAACTGTCAGAAAGAAGTTTATCAAATGTATCCGCCATTTCATCAAAAAATGTAGTACCTACACAAATAAGTTAATCAACAGACTTTTACTCGTATACAAGCAAGTATATGGTTACAAGAACGCAATTATTCGTAATGCATTTTCCATAGGGTACCACTAGTGTTCCGTATTTTTTTTCTCGAAGACTACACAAACTAGCAAAAAACGGGTGGCAGTTCCTGTTACTAGAAATGCCAGTGTTGCATTACAACAAAAAAAAATATAGGGTCATGCGGCTCAAATTGCCTTAAAATGCAGTTGAAAAAAATCGTCTACTTTTTTCGCTTAATGAAAAAGGCATATTTTTAATGGCTCCGACGTGCAGAAATTGAAGATATTTTCTATACTTCGTAAAATGTGAATATGATTTTCGGCAATTTTTAAACCTAATTGGATAAGCTTCCGATTAAATGTAATTCCAATCCTGTATCAACCAATCAGAAGCCGTATAGGATTCTATTCTGAGTACCATCTTGGGGTAAAAAACTTGCCGGTTAAATGTAAACAAATAATTGCGCTCTGTAACCATATGAAAGGTCCAATTGTTCAAATAAAACAAGAACATTGAATATTTTACATTGTATAGAATATATTTGAATTGCACCTTGATAATATGGTGAAAGGGAAGGACATTATGATGTTCGTATTATTTCTAGTGAATTTATTCAATTTCAAATTGAGACTCAAGGTGCAGATCCAAACTTTTGAGTTTTTGTGTTCTATTAAAATTGTTCCTTATAAAATTGTTACACGATGATGACTGCTGTACCCATATTTTGACAATTTTATTTATTATGTCTGTTTAGTTCACGCATCATTGTAAATATAACGGAATTTGACGAGACTGTCATCAAAGTGAGAGGGTAAGCGCAATAAAACCAGGTTTAATCCACCCTTTTCTACATTTGAAAATACCTGTACCAAGTCAGGAATATGACAGTTGTTGTCCATTCGTTTTTTATGTGTTTTGTTATTTGATTTTGCCATGTGATTATGGACTTTCCGATTAGATTTTCCTCTTAGTTCAGTATTTTTGTGATTTTATTTTTTGTAAAAATTAAATACATATAATGTAAACTTCACTTTAACTATGTTCCGATTGATAAAAATTACTGTTTTCATGTAGCTTAAATCATGTAGTTTAAAACATGTCTTGACTACACGCAGTGGAAAGTCTATGTTTGTGTTGGGAAAGAGTTCATAAAACAAAAAATATTAAGAATGTGAATTTTATTGTGGATATTACAGGAGGATACATGTATTGAATATATATGATTGACATACTACTATCATGAATTAAAAGAGGGACGAAAGATACCAAAGGGACAGTCAAACTCATAAATCTAAAACAAACTGACAACGCCATGGCTAAAAATGAAAAAGACAAACAGAAAAACAATAGTAAATAAAGGCAACAGTAGTATACCGCTGTTCAAAACTCATAAATCCATGGACAAAAAACAAAATCGGGATAACAAACTAAAACCGCGGGAAACGCATTAAATATAAGAGGAGAACAACGACATAACACTAAAATGTAACACACATAGAAACATGACACAACATAGAAAACTAAAGAATAAACAACACGAACCCCACCAAAAATTAAGTTACTCTCCTACTTATATGGCACAAACTAAAATATTGCGCGGTTAAAAAACATGATACAATTATATATCATTAGTGGACACAATATACATCTTGATCATGTCGTTGACAAGATTTTTTAAAAAGTTATTACCAGTCCTGACTATTCTGCCAAAACATGACTCCATGTGTAACTGGGGAAGAGAAATGATAAATTAGAGTTCAAACTTAAGCATCGTTACTTTTGTTGACTAGTATATATATCTTACAAATCTAAGAAGATATGTTATGATTTTCTATGAAACAATAATCCACCAACGCACAATATAAGCATTATGTTTATTAGTATGTTGATGTTCACATTACTATGAGACGTGTCACGGTACTTGTCTATCCCAAATTCATGTATTTGGTTTTGATGTTATATTGGTTATTCTCATCGGATTTTGTCTAATGCTTAGTCCGTTGCTATGTGTGTTACATTTGAATGTTGTGTCGTTGTTCTCCATTTATATTTAATGCGTTTCCCTCAGTTTTAGTTTGTTTCCCCGATTTTGTTTTTTGTCCATATATTTACGATTTTTGAACAGCGGTATAATACTGTTGCCTTTATTTGATGCAATATAGAAAATTGATAACTGATAAGCAGGACGATAACAAGCCAAGAAAACAACTTATTGATCTTACTCTAGTAGGTTTTCGTTCTCTTAACAATTATATCTGAACAATAGCCGACCCGAGTTGTGCATAAGATTACATGAGTAACACAAAACATTATCTGTCAGGATAACGACAAGATAACTAAACAGAACGGTAAAATATTCTCAAGGGAAATTAAAACTCAATTATTTTTCGATTCCACAATCATGCATTTGTAAATAAGTGTCCTATATATTATCATTGTTCATGATAATTTAAATTGTTCAAAATACAAATTGAAAAGACATAATGTAAAATATAATGGTTCAAACTTTAGAATTGGACAATATATTATTGTGTTTTTAACAGACAAACTATAAAGAAGAAAGAATGCATGTTTTTGTCACACAATCATGGTTTCAATCTTAAGATTTGCATAATATGAAATTTTGACAATCATAGACAAGCTTAAGAATTTTAACATTTATAGATTTGTCGTGAAACAAAAATAAACAAATAACAGCACGTACACATATCTAAGCATGTAGTGTTAGTTATACATTTAATGTGATATCTAATATGCTTAAACTTATAAGTGGTAAAATTCCTGCATACCCATTTTAATAAGTAGGTATGCAACAAATGCTATCCAATTAAATGAAACGATACATTTCTAATTTACTTCGGAATTTGATAAACGTCTTTTCTGTTTCTTCGTACTTCACTATTACCAATTTAATCGGGGTCAGCTCTTTGTCTAGACAAACGAAATGTATAAATTGTTCTGTACACAATTACCACAGACAATTGCACGTATGCAAAGGAAAGATATATAGCCACAATGGCCTTAGTTTGGGCTATTTGCTTTTGTGTTTGTTATGCTTGGGGCTGTGCTAGTTCAATTGGATCCCCTTTGGAATCATCACTTCAATGTTCCAAATATCATTTTGAAGAAAAAGTCTTGGAAAAACTTGTTCGTTTAGAACTAAAAATGGAAATGTATGAAGCAAAAATAAAAACTTGGGAAGATTCGATTCCAACAAACCTTGATAAAATTGATAATGCCAAGAGGCAGACTGAAACATTTTTAGAATCAATGCGGGATATACTCGAACAGGAGCAAACCCGTTTAAATGGTTCATTCCACGAAACTGTTGAAAATGTGTATATCAAATCGGAAAGTAAAGTCAAAAGTGCTTTAGATTTATTATCATATAAAATTGAAGAATACAGCGAATCACAGAATAGAAGAGAAAATGCCCTTGAACTATTACGGTCTTCTTTCCGTCTAGAGCAGAAACAGTTTAAACAGGAACAAATACGACTAGATGATTCCGTCCAGAAAACTGTTGAGAACATATACCGTCAGTCGGAGAGTAAAGTAAAAAGTGTTACAGATTCGTTTTCAATTAAAATAGGAGAATTCGAGAATAAAAGTGAAAATGCCATTGACCTGCTACAGTCTTCATTCCAAAAAGAGCAGGAACGGTTGGAAACAGATGAAAATACGACTAAATGATTCATTCCAGGAAGCTGTTAAGAGTATATCTCATCAGTTGGAGGTAAAGGTCAAAAGTGTTTTAAATTCATTATCAACTAAAATTAGGGATTACGAGAAAAGAAGTGAAAATGCCTTGGAACTATTACATTCTACTCTGCGCCACGAAAATCAACGATTTAACGATTCCTTACAAGCAACTGCTGATAATATTTAAAACTGAGACTGAAAGTAAAATCAAAAGTATATCAGATTCAATATCATTAAAAATGAACGAATTCAGCAGATCTCACAGTAAAAGAGAAAACGCTCTTGAACTTTTACAATCTACCCTGCTTCAAGAGCAGCAACAATTTAGCAATTCCTTCCAGACAACTGTTGAAAATGTTCAAACTCAAGCTGAAAGTAAAGTCAAAAGTGTTTTAGATTCAGTATCATTTAAATTGAAAGAATTAAACGAATCTCACGGGAAAAGAGAAAACGCTCTAGAACTATTACAATTCTGATTTCCTTGCAGAGCAAGAACGATTCAACCATTCGTTTCATCGCATGACAAATGATATAAATGACTTAAATGAGACGATGAAAGGCATAATTTTGAAACTATCTGGTAGGTTTTTTTTAGATTTTAAATGAATTTGTCTTTATGTGTCCGAGGTTAGGGGGAGGGTTGGGATCATGCTAACATGTTTAACCCCGTTACATTATGTGTCCCAAGTTAGGAGCCTGTAATTCAGTGGTTGTCGTTTGTTAATGTATTCCATATTTGTTTTTCGTTCATTTTTTTATATAAATAAGGGCGTTAGTTTAAACGTTTGAATTATTTAACATTGTTATTTCGGGGCCTTTTATAGCTGACTATGCGGTATGAGTTTTGTTCATTGTTGAAGGCCGTACGGTGAACTATAGTTCTTAATTTCTGTGTTATTTTGGTCTCTAGTGGACAGGTATCTTATTGGCAATCATACCACATCTTCTTTTTTATATTGTCTTTATGTGATTTCTTTATGTGAATACGTGTTGATTCCACAACTGGATAAATATATAGTTCTCAAGGGATAATCAGCTCAGTAATCAGTACTTCTATACTGACATGGTCTATAACAAAATTGTTTTAAATTTTACGTTTATAATTCAGAAGTTATTAATAAACACATGTTTCAACACGCATAGTTGATCATAGATGGATTTGGCTTTTTGCATGAACCCCCTAAGGATTCATGCTTATATATTGGTGAGTTTTGGATGTGTCTATGGGCCACTCGATATCTCTCGGCCGGAAGTCGGAATAAAATTCTCGGAACGTCTCGAATGTTGTCGATTATTTATACAGGTATTAATCTATGCTTTGGCTACGCTAATCTGACTTAGTTTGAATATATTAACTTATTTGCCTTTTCACGATAATAAGCGGTGTGAAAGTTTCTATAAAACAACAACGCTATTATATTTGTTTTGAAGCGATCTCTGAATATTCTGTGTGTATCTAGGTCAATTATAACACGGCATTGTTCAGTGGCAGGATAACATGCGTGAAGAATTAACCACGTAATATAGTGTATTAATAATTTTATCAATGACTTGGGAGATAACATTTTGGTTTAAATATTTTTATTTATTTAAATAGGAAAACGAAAGATAATATGATTTTAACAACAACGCTATTCTATTTGTTTTGAAGTGACCTCTGAATATACTGTATGTATCTAGGTCAATTATAACACGGCATTGTTCAGTGGCAGGATAACATGCGTGAAGATTTAACCACGTGATATAGTGTATTGATAATTTTATCAATGACTTGGGAGAGAACATTTTGGTTTAAATATTCATATATTTAAATCGGAAAACAGAAAGATAATATGATTTTAAAAATTAAGTTAGTTTCAAAGATGTTAAAGAAATATATAGAAACTATAAACTGTATTTATGTTTTTATAGAAACTAACAATAATTGAAGTCAGAATATTTGCAATTATGAGAAGGGCGTAAATAGGGTATCTGCACGGAAGAACGCTAAATAAAATTGTTATTCACGATGAACGAATAAATAAAAATGTCTTGCACATTAATTGATCTTTTTTTCGATTTCACGAAAATGATGAATAATGGACCTTTTTCACGGTTGCATGTGAAATAAAAATGGCAAAACACGTTACGCGCAAATAACCCTTTAATTACCACACTCTTAAGAATTTTGAAGTATTTTCAATATTCATTTGTAATTGAAATAAATATTTAATACCTATAAGACTTATAAATTCTTGCATCTTAAAAAAATGTTGATCAACAATAATTATTTTTCTACGTTATATTTAATTCATACAGTTTTAGTAAGGTTTTAAAAGTAATTGTTATGTAATATATCCATAAAAAAGAAAGAAAGACTTGAAGACAATTTAGATGAAATGATAGAGGAATTATTAAAAACTTTTTAAAATTTTGTTTTTGTTTATTGATGGTAGTTATTAGAAATTTCGAAAAAGAATTTTAAATATGAATTTATTTTTATTTAATTTCAATTATTTTTTATTTTTATTTTTAAATAACAGTTAAAGTCTAATCTTCAAATATTTGAATCTTTGAAATATGTTGCAATTATGAGAATAGTTTGCATTGTTTTTCTTCATAACAAACCGTTTAAGTGTAAAGTAAAAATCCATATGGAATCGAACTTTATTTAATTGAAAGAAAGATCGTAAAGAGTCGACCGGTCTTTTTTGGGTGCAAGTGTAAATATGGAAGCAAGATGTGTCAATATTGTATATCAATAAATAACCCTTTGAAGACATCGCCTTTGTTTATTGTATTGAAATAAAATTAGTGGATAATTACGGACGTGTACATCCCAGCATGGAAGTATTATATATATATATCAATATAATACTTCCATGATCCCAGATACTTTGGTCACTTCTATAACATGAAATAAGGTTCCAAAAGGGAAATATTTATCGATGTATTCTTTAAAAGTGTTAATTCATCATTTTTTTATTAAAACATTTTTATATCATAAACTCATATTTAAATTTCGTATTTGTGATGTTCTTTTGTAAGTTTTATATATTATATATATATATATATATATTTGTATCATAATACGTTTATAAAACAAGTGTAAATTATTATACCGATCTTTGCCAATAACTTTACTATATCTAATATATGTTATATTTCGGAATACAATTTATCTTAACTAATTGGAGATAATGCAAATGAAAAAGAATATTTGTATTTCAAAATTTATATCATAAATAAATAGAATGAAATTCAAAACAGTGTGGCTGTGGCCATTGATTGACACATTAAATTCATCCATTGACTGGGACAATTTACGTGAACGTTTGCCTGTAACGACCACTGTTCACGACGTACCTACGATAGACATTTAAACTGTGGGGTCACCAAAGGTTTCTTAACGCCTTTAATTATAAAATAATTCGAAAAATTAATCAAAATAACCTTTATGTTTTGATTTATATAATTGCTATAAATCAAAACATCGTGTTATTTCTGATTAATTTTTCGAATTACTTTATTAAGGTGTTGAGAACCTTTGGTGACCCCATAGTTTAAGTGTCTTTAAAAAGTACATAGTGAGCAGTGGTCGTTACATACAAACGTTCACCTAAATTGTCCCAGTCAATGGATGAATTTAATGTATCAATCAATGGCCACAGCCACACTGTTTTGAATTTCATTCTATATTAGTTTTGGTAGTCCTAAATCATGTTCCTTTTTATTAAATTTATAGTTTCCCCCCACGACCGACCCCTGTATGATTAACCGCGCCTTTTGTAATCACGTGATAACTGTTTTCGGACGCTGCAGCAGTGAGGTTAGTGTGCCTTAGGTCATTAGTTTGCGGTCAACAGATTAGAGAACACTTAACCACAGAATTCAAATCATTCAAATCTGAGGTCCAGAACTTTAACATTTATTTATCTTATATGTCCTCATTGATTACATTACAAATAATGTGTGTGATTGTCACAGACAGCCTCAAATAATTATGCAGGATAATTTAAAACTTCCAGGAAACAAATTAAATCGATATCAATTTTTAAAAGTCAAAACAAATTAACCACAAAAAAAGCAAACTGAGGATTAGACGTATGTTGCAGAGTCAATAAAATTTCCCTTAGTCACTTAGAGTTTGCAGAAATTGGGAATTGCAATAGATCAGCAATTTGTACATGAAACACAAAGTAAAATTAAGTAAATTCATTCACATGTGCAATAATCTACCCACTATTACATATTTTCAATAATGATGTGACAACAAAACTCATTAATATTGATCAATATCTCATTCACAGTAAACTTGTTCAAATCAAAAGCAAATAAAATCAACTAATGTTGTTGACCGCAGTCAGCAGTTGTGGGTTCATGTATTGCTTTTCTTTTTTTAAAGAAAGCAACTTGTTTGTTTTATGTTCTTTTTCGTCATATGGCCCTTCAGCTGTTTCGGTTCTTATAAATAATTTACCTCGAACGTTCCTGATGAAGATAAATCCTGAAAAATGCTCCGAACTCGCTAAATTGGACAAGTATTGTTTTTATTTATCTTTAAGTTATGTTTACTCTTTCTAACTTGATTTAAGGGTCGCAAAAATACGAAAGCCGAGAAGGCTCACCTATAATTCAGAATTCAACATTCGGAACTCAGAATTCAGAATTCAGAATTCAACATTCGGAACTCAGAATTCAGAATTCAGAATTGCAGAATTCGGAATTCAGAATTCGGAAATAATCGTTTTATAATGTTAGGAACTTAGTTATTGTAATAATTACTATTTGTTTTCATTGTGATATGAAAATTTAATACCTGTCTTTATATCATTTACACTCCTTCTTATATAAAGAAATTATATTTATTTATCCATGGCATAATCTATATAGGAGGGTTTGCTTTCATTTCATCTTTGTGTGTTTACTGGTTTTAAATCGACCCCTGTAATCCTATGGTTATAACTTCCACCCTTACCTCCATCCCAACATTCATGTACACCACTAGGCTGTTTATATTCCTTGTCTTTATTTACTCTCTAAAAACATGCATGTTCATCAAACCCCGAAAATATCTTATTTCGAACAAAAAGCGAAAATCCGATTAGCGTTAAAATTAAGTATAGAATTACATAAAACTGAGACAGTAAAAGCTTTTTCATGATCGAAAGATAATTTCTCTGGCAAACCTTATAAAAAAAGTATTCTCAATTATCCGTATTTTGACATGTAGATACGGACCTCAATATAGTTTATATCTATAATTTGGAAGGGATTATTTAAGGGGAAAAAGCAAGGCGACAAACAGGTGACGCGGATTCTAGCACTTTTCTAGCTTTGGGCTTGCTCTCTCTCAACACTATATTACATGCCTATGAGTCTAACTACAATCCCTTTTTTGTCATTTGCCCTTGTATAAACGCGGGTGTTGCTAAACGGCGGAAACGGAAAACGGAACGGAAACGGAAAAACGGAAAAAGAAAGAATTAACATTTTGTTGTTGTTATTTTATCTACATACAGTCAGAATCTTCTTCGTCAAAATTATCTACCCATTACGCCAGTTCATTTTCTCAATCGTAGAAATGGAAGCCATTGTAGGGATGACGCGCTTACAATTTTGCTCTTGAAAACCGATATATTTATTCACAAAGCACCATTACCATCCTTATATGTCAGTTGTATTTTAAAAGACAAATGTATCTATTAGCTAATGAGCACCAGTTAATGATCTTGTCTGCATTGATTCAACTTAAAACTATTGTCTGATCAGTTGTCAGGTGGAATTTTCGAAAATTCTTAAACATTTAAAAAAATTTCAATTAAATATTTCAAGGAAGGGTAGACTAAAATTTTCAGTGTTTGAAGATTATAAACCCCAGTAATCACACACAAAAAATAATATTTTTTCGAAGATATGCATTTTCGTCATCCAACCTAAAAGACTGCGTCAAGTACTTTTAGTAAAAACACACCTACTCTGTTTTTGTGATTCATTAGATAGGTATTTCACTTGACCCATATATTTCATCTTTTCGTACTGTGATTTTTTTATGTTATAAAGTCAACCTAGAGCTTTGATATATAAAAATGATAGAATCTGAAGCGAAAATATATATCAAATACTCTTGATTTGTACGTTTTAAAGACAAAATATACACCTCAAACACGCCCAACATAAAAAGGTGCACTCGATTTTCTCTTTTCGATACAATTGTTACCCATTTTTTGGATTTTTTTCTGAGTCACATAATGGAAGGGCAGACACGAAAATTACTGAACTAATAGATTGATATGTTCTCAGTCCGTGGTAATTTTTTTTAAATAGGAGGAAAATGCATTTTCTACATCCAACTTGATAGATACCCATGTCGTCGACTTGATATCTAAATGTTCTGCACTACTATGTAATAGATAAATTGAAAACTTATGCAAATGGTGTTTTTAAAATAAAACACTTCGTAATTGAGAAGAAAAATTGTCGTTTTATTTGTTTCTATTAACTTTTAAAATTTTGGTTACTATAGTAAACATTACAGTAAGCATTTATCGCCTTCTCTAACATGTCTAACAAAGAGCTTCGATTCTTTTGTTCTATTTCAACTGGGTTTCCGCCTGCATAGGCCTATGTTGTCTCTTTTTTTTTTTTTTTTTATAGTATAACATATGTTTACAAAGAAAGATAAATAGATGAATGCGTTTAAAATAAAATATTTTAAAGCATAAAGTATTGAAATAAGAGATGATGAGACTATGTTTTTTTTTGTTTTTTTTTAAATATTTGATAATGTCATGCGTACCTCGTTTGTAACCGAGAGCATGTATAAAATTTATATCGTCACCACCGGGATTCGAAACCCGGTCGCCTGCGTGACAGTCAGTGCGTTAACCCACTGAGCCAAAGAATCGATTCCCTCGCTCAGTTGATTAAGACTGGCTTTATATGTTCTACCTGTACTAAGGAGGGGAAGCAACCCCGCTACACTATTCCCCCACCACAAGATTCATCATATCTTTATACATGTATTAATGTATGTATGACTCTTAACAACACAAACCCTGGCTATACTCCAGATAACCATCGTGGATTTTTTTAGTTGGGGAAGCAACCCCACTAAACGTTCATGCAATTCAATATATTCTGTTCGACTGTTCTTATTTAAAAAAAAAGTCGGATAAATGACAAAAAGATAGTACATGTAACTCAACAACAACAAACAAATCTACATACGGTCTAAAAAGATGGACATTGGCCTCGATTCTATAGATAGATTGTGAAGTGATCAAATTTTTGAAAAATGATTTTAATCGTTTTTTCTCTGTTTCTTTTTTTCAATTTCCTGAACTCAGAATGATTAATGTGGTGTATCTTGTTGCGTTGTTCAGCATTGGTGATTTTCGTTGTATCTTTTCTTGTATAATGCCAATGGAAAGAAAACATACAAGAAACCTAATGGGACAATGTGTGTTTGGACAACAACCGGTAAGCCGAAACCCGGAAGTAGAATAGAAATTTGATTACACTTTATTTTAATGTAAAAGTTGAGAAAATCACTCACTATACTCACTATATACTACACTCTTTGCTTGCGGAAGTTGCTTGCGGAAGCATAAGAATGCATAAATCCAACATTGAGTTTTATCTGGTTTCCTGTAACTGTTTAATTTCAGTTTATATGGCGCTTTTTCAAAACATAACATTAACATGTCTGTAACGTGTCCTTATCGATGTTTTGGCGCAATCATTAAAGACGCCACATAATTGTAACTGAGATATTTAAGAAAAGCATTAATGATATTATAATAATCAAGCTGATTACGCATTATGTTGGATCATACTTTATGGTCATCTTTTAGGTAATGCATGTTTGAGATAATTAGCGCAAATGCATAAATATCTGCTCAGGTATTACGCCGGTATTCATGACTGGTTTGTGCCAATTATCTTGAAACACGTATTTAAAAGATTGTTAAAACCTTTCAAAACAAAAACGATAAGATCTACATACAAGTCAAAGTTTCGTTATAGTAAGAAGACTTTTTCAAGTAATGATTGCCCTTAAATGTCGACTTTTTTAATCATCTCTTGTGTGTTGGGTTAAAAAGTAAATATAGAGTGATTTTTGACATGGTTTATTCAACTTTCAAGTCTAAAATGTTGGAGAGTTCCAATGATTGTTTAGATGCACACAGACCTAGATGAAATGTCGACATATTCGTTGTGTGATTTTGTTAATTCAGTCGTTATTGATTTTCGTAGTTCTTTCCATTTCCCCCTTATATTCCGTCCATAGAAATATTTCTTTCCGTTTTCCTTTCCGTTTCTCTTTCCGTTCCGTTTCCCGTTTCCGCCGTTTAGCAACACCCGTATAAACGCATGTTTCTGAAGGGAATTTACTAGTTCCGTGAAACGTTTTCTCGGAAAGATGTTTGATTGTGAAAAAAAAGTTCAGAGATATATTATATCCTATATTTATTTGTAATCCCCTTTCCACTGACGCGATAAGAATGTGTACATATCTTGCTGAGAAAGGCGATATCAATTTCCCACGATTTTTAGTGTGGTGAAAGCAAACTTACACAATACTGAGTACATACAAAAACGCAACATGACAAGTTTGAAACTTTTATTACAGTTACTCCATTATCTACTATAATAAAAGCAACAAAAAAATAATAACCTGGGGTATTGCACATGTTACTTAATTCATTTGGATCGATCATAATAGTTTAACGAGTGAGTGAATGAATTTTGCTTAACGTACAGAAGCAAATAAACTATATACATATTCCTGATGTGAACATGTGAATAAATGATGAATAAACTCTCACTGCTTTGCGTTTGTCCGATATGTTGAGCCGGATACCAATTTCAAAGTATTTTGATTGATCAGCGGACAAAGGATCGAACTTACGACATTCTGTACTCAGACAAGCATGCTAACAACGAGACCATCTAGTTTGTTTAGTATAATCATGGATGTTTAAATATTACTTCCATGGTATAATATATTCTTCCCTGAACAAATATTTTTTATAAAGTCCTGTTATTTACATAGCTACAGATATATTTCATGAGAGATAAATTGTTTCAATCTTTAGACAAAATAATGTTCCATTTGTTGTTGCGTTTTAAATGACACTCACTATACAAACGGAAAGCAATGACCGATCATCATAGACTATCAATTACACAGTGTAGATACTATTCTGTACGCTATCCGGAAGTCGCGATTTTCGAAGCGAGAACTTTTTGAATCACATTTTAAATTTGTTGGATATACTATATTAAACGGTAAGATGTTCATCTGTACATTGCTTAATGATTAATTCAGCTGACATCGATATTCACAAATGGTTTATAATTAAATTTAGCACATTCATTATTCGTATCTTTGCTTTAATCAAGAGATTTTCAAGTGCATCACTACGGTAAATCAGTCGGTGAACCTGAAAACAATCTTTTTGCACCCTTACTGTACAAATTACCGTAAAAACCAGACTTAATTTACTAAATAAAGTATATTTTAAGTGGTGGTAAAAGTTTCAGCCAGATCTTTGAAGCCAGAAATAAGAAAATTACACTTGTTTGAATTTCTCACTGTACGATCAGTCTCGCTTGTATATTTTGAAACTGTATTCTAGTAGTGATTTCAAAGTTATTTACGATACATTAGAAGATTGCATTTTTCTTAATAACACAGATATATTTTAATAAATTCACATCCTGAAAACTTATCAAACATGTTTTAGCTTGATAGGGTGTACTCGACTTACTACATTAAGTATAAGGATGTTTGAATGTTGCTGAAATAAGAGGAAGGTTTGTTTGTTTATTTAAGTTTCAGAAATGTCCTCCGTTATACTTAAAATTGTACAAACACACAGATGTAATTGTTTTATAAAAATGCATGTATTTACAAACATTCGAAGCCGTACTGTAGCCTATAATTGATCACAGTTCCTTCACTTTGTTTTGGATGTAGATCTGTCTCTTTCACACTCAATTGTACACCACTTGGTAAAGCGGTGGTTTATAGTGATAATGAAGTCCGTCTTTCAGTTCGTCCGTTGGACCGGTACAACATGTTTCGCCGGTTTTGTAAGGGCATCTCCTCATAAACCACTTAATATACATTGGGGTTTCCAGACATTTTTAAATGGAGAGGGGGTCCAATCCAGGAGAAAAGAGGATTCCAAATATATGTCCCCATACAAATGCATTGAAAATTTAAAAAAAAAAGTTTCAAACAGCCGGATCCCATTTTTCTTGAATCCGTCACTGGTATAACTATAACATTATTTTTTTTCTCGGATTCCGTATCATAAATGATAATATAAAAAAGAAGAAGATTCGGTATAAGATTGCCAATGAGACAACCGTCTACAAGAGATCAAAATGACACATACATTAACAAATATAGATCACCGTATGGCCTTCAACAATGAGCAAAGCTAATACCACAAAGTCAGCTATAAAAGGCCCCGAAATGACAATGTAAAACAATTTAAACGAGAAAATTAACGGCCTTATTTATATATTAAAAATGGAATGTATTTCGAATTTTATTAAAAAATCTTTTATGGGGTTTCTTTATATAAGATACGGACTTGAACATTGCATTATATGGGGGCACCCATCAGGTATTTCCAACCGTGACACTTTTCTAAAACTGCTCTATTTTTTATTAATTAATGTATTATGGACCTTCTATTTAGAATTTTTGGTAAAACTATTTTTGATGTTTCTATATTTAAAATACGGACTTTGTCATAACCTTATATTGGGCATACCTATTTTATATCCACAACTTCCTTCAGACACTTGTCATAACTTAATGAATCTTTTTTCAGATTCCTTATCATTTAATTCAACTAGGCACCTCTTATTTTGAATTTTCGAAAATTCATCGGTTTTCTATTCCCATGATAAGGACTTTTCCACTACCTTTAATATTGAGTGGTACCCGTTTACTATACGCAACTTTCAAAACCTTACCATATATTAATAAAACTCCTCATATTATTCGTTATTAAATGATGCCCCTGTGCACCTATAATTTAGTTTTCTGGTGGTTTATTTTTTTCCAAAACATAGACTATAGAAGTGGTGGGGTATAATTTCGTTAATTCTTTCCTCAATACCTAAAGTTTTTAAACAAAGCTTTCTCTATCTATTTTTTTGTCATTTTAAAAGAGACAGGCTTGATGTATGTTATCACCAATTTGTCAACGGCAGACGGTGTAAATAGTTTTTACAAATGTAATAGTTAAACAGATAACTGCAACGACACACTAATACTAAGTCCACAAGCGAATCATGTATTGCCTTTTAGGCATTTGATTTTAAGTAACACTGACGGAACAAAAATATAATTATTTTGCCGTCTACAAAAATCATCAGAAATATATTTATATTGTCCGATGAAAGAAATTACACGTTATAGTTCCATGGACACAATCATAATATCACATAGACACGTATATACCATCAAATTGCCGTTGTTTTTCAGTCAAGGTCGTTAAAAACTTCCATTTGTTGTTGGTTTTTTTTCTTCAAAATCACGACTGGTCATACAGACAAAAAATCTGAAATCGCTTCTAGAATACAGTCAGTTTTGGACTGATCGTACAGTAATTTATTTTGGGATTCTCAAGGAAAGCATATTTTTTTATTAGAAATACGAACATTCTACTTAAATACGGTAGGAATATTGAAACAGTATATATTTAACTGTAAACTGATGCAAATATTTACAATAAAAGATTATTTGCTTTGTACTACGAGAGCAAAATTGTCAATCGATTTCACTTTTTGCTATGAAGTTGGTGTGATGCACACGTATATTTTATATTCTACTGCATGTTTTTGTTACAGTTACTCATATCTATGATGCTATACATACATTTAAGATGTGCAAAGCACTTTATAGATATAGGAGTAAACAAATGATGAGAAAAAGCACCAAAACAAAACCGTTCTGTTAGGCAGTTTGAAATCCTCGCTTCGAAAATCGCGACTTCCGGATAGCGTACAGAATAGTATCTACACTGTGAATTACAGAACTTTAAACTCATTATGTATGTTTATCTTAAGCCAGCAAATTCTCAAGGTTCTAATACTATAATCTGACAAGTAAATAACCTGTGTATTCCTTAATATCTTTATCTCTATCTTGTATTTAATTTGAAGTCGGTCGCTGTTGAACATGTTGAAAGTCAGCTCTTATAATAATAATAATTACTCTATTTAAAGAATGTGACTCAATTAGCATTCACTAATCTACCTTGAGACCCTCACTAAAATAATACAGAACATATATTATAGATATTACAGTCTTTGAACATATCATGCTATATAGATGATTGTCTGTATACATTTAATTTATTTCTCAGACTTGTATATAAAGATGTTTTTTTGGAACTTATAATTGATAATAAATAATTAATAACTTTTTAAATATAACCATTATTATTTGTTTTAGTACTTTAATTTATGATACTGTTATGACGAGTGTGCAGGGAGGCACGCGCGGGAAATGTTTATTTGAAACAGTTGATTGACATACAGTAACACATGCGGTGATAATTTTCATTTCCCACATCACGTATCTTAAATTTTGACTTGACTGTATTTAACTTAATAAAAAAAAAGAGACATATAGAAAAAGTTGGCCAAGTTTTGTAATAAATAATTTTGTTTTGAACATGCTCCAAATTGTCCACCTGACAGGACGGACTCCACCGGCCGTCAACATATACTTAAGGGGTACACCAGATTAATAACGGAGTTTAACGGATATGAACGGACACGAACAAACGTATAACGGATAAAACGGATGATGAATGGATCTGAAATGGATAAATGCCAATTGAAAATTTCGCGTCAGAAATGCCAATTATTGGTATGTCAGATTTCTTAAGGTTCATGAATTCTTATTATTCATAATCGACCTTAGAGTAAGGGCGATTCTTCACAATCAAGCAGCTCTTATTCAGGTCAGACACTGACCTTTTGCTGTATTTTGAAGAATAAACTAAAACCAGTTACACCTAAACATTTTGAATATTTATGCGATGTACATGTATTTGTATTGTCGCCTTTAATTTTTCCGTATATATTGTTCATCCGTTTTATCAGGTACGCTTCCGTTAGGTGTCCGTTTTATCCGGTACTCGTCCGTTGGATGTACATTCGACATCCGTTCTGTCCGGTACGTTTCCGTTTCTCGTATATACGTTGCATATCCGGTGTGTGTCCGTTAGGCATCCGTTACCCGTCCGTTTTATTCGGTCAGTACATCAACGGACTCCCAACGGATAACAATTTTGTCAACGGACAACTTTTATTTTCATCCGTTAGGCGTCCGTTCGTGCTATCCGGTAAGGTGTGACCGAGGCTTTACAAATTGAGATGCTATCCGTTACTCATCCGTGCGCGTTATCCGGTACAGTGATCAGGGCACGGTCAAACGATCTGTAAACGTATCAGAATTTCTTAAAAATATCTTCAAAAATGTAAAATTTAGATTCCACAAAAACGATGATAGATTTCATAGTTGAAATTGAAATAGCTGAAGAAATTGAAGAACTTAGATTTTAAAGGATCAAATATTTGTATATGTGCGTTTAAAAAAACACTATTACGGTATTGTTGTATAACCGTTGTCCGTCCGTCCGTCGTCCACACTTCGGACAATATAACTCAAAAACGATTTTTTAACATTAAAACATCTGTGCAACCTTGCATTACATTTTGCCTGATAGGAGCCGGCAAGGTGACGTCGCGTTAGTCCTACAAATATTATTCCGACATCCAATTATTCCGACAACCCATTACTCCCGACAGCTCATTATTCCGACAGCTCATTTTACCGACAATGCATCTGCCATAACTTTTCTAAAATGACCAACTCCATTCTCCATATTATTTGTATTTGTCCGTTTTTATTCCCATTATTCGCCTTATGTTGGATATTTGCTGGATATTTGTCTCAGTTCCTTGGAGATACACATTCTTATTAATTGACCCCATAAGGATTATTGCCCTTTGAAGTCATTTTTTTGCAATTTTTTGTACACTTTTGTAATCTTTTACAAAATTCTTATCTTCAGAAACTTCAGGGCCAAATTAAACCAAACTTAGCCTGAGCCATCCTCAGGGAATGTTGTTTAGCAAAATGTATCTGAAAACCTCGCCCATCAACCAAGATGGCCGCCATGGCTAAAAATGGAAAAGGGGGTAAAAAAACAGTTAAGCTTATATCTCTGAAACTTAATCATCAAGATCTATCTACCGTTGAAATTTTAACGCATCGGACAACCTGCTGTTTGATTACTTCCCTGATTGGTAATTGTTAGGACATTTGGCAGTTTTATTCTTTATATTCTTGCCTATATAGTTCTTGAGTGTCCTTTATTTAATATGCACTGCAGCACATAGACCAAGGTGAGCAAAAAAAAGCCTCATGTTTTGTTTTGTCATCTCTTCTTTTCATATGTTCAGTTGATCCAATTGTAATTAATACCTCTTGTCATTGTTACAAAAACTTTTTATTACCTTTGATTATGACTTAAGAGCTACCTTAGTCTTATAAACAATTGCTGGAAATTTTGTCGGATTAATTCGAGTCAACATCAATGTGTTGATTTTTGAAGATGGTTAATTACTTGGGGAGTATGAAATCTGCAACAAAATACAGATGGATAGTTTTAGATACAAGTCCGATAAAGTGATGCTTCATCTAAGGTCAGTACTGTAAAAAAATCTTTATCTGATTCACATCTTTTTCGTTTTACAGTGAAGATATCCACCTGGATTCGCATCTATAGTGAAGAAGAACTGATTAATATGACGTTAAACGGTTGTTTGCTTCTTCTTTTTTTCGAACATGATTCATTCGGGGTGGGGATAGGTAGTATTTGTATTATCGTGTAATGGACATATTTTGAGGGAGTTAATAGACTTTGAAACTAGGATTGAAAAACAACGTAGGGGTGTATGTTAGGACGGTGATGAGGGGGACTTTTTGAACCAGAGACCTACAGGGGTAGATTCCAAAACGGCAAAAGCACAAAGATATGACGAAAAGAACCCCCACTATAGATTATATTATGGACAACTAAATAGATATAAACTATTTATATAAGGTGGAGTAGTTAACATAAAAACAGGCATACAATTTTCATATCACAACTTAAACATATATCAATTATTACAATATGTATGTTATAACACTTGATAAGAATAAATTCCCAATTCTGAATTCCGAATTCTCGGCTTTCGTACAAAAACGATAAGTTGTTTTCGTCACTTAACAACATTTTAAAAGAGAAGGTATTTGTTTATTTTCATACTTACATAACATAATTGTTTTGATTTAAAAAAAAGATTCAGGTATTAATGTAATGCCAACAAAAGCAATCCAACAACACAAAACAACATCAAAATGTATCAGAGTTTCATGCATTTAAAACGGAAAATGAATTACGTTTTACTAGAGATATTTGCATGTTAACATGAATTACGATTTACCAAAATTATATACATGGTACAATACTTTCAAGGTAAAATGAAATTGGAAATCACTAATTGTATAGGTACTGTTATCATAATTTTTTTTATCTTTTAGTGTTTGTATTCAATGGCGTAGTAAATGTGTGAAACACTGCGTCTTAGTTAGGAGCTCAGGAAGTTCACCCTAATCCTTTCCATAAAGTATCTGTAGCACACTAAGTTTTTCACGATAGAATACTCAATACTGAATTTTCGTAGCAATAGACATGATTGACAGTCCAAAGAAAGTACAATTTAAACCTCTTTATATAAACCCGTTCCAAAAGTTGCCCTGCTTTCTAGTTACGCATATCTAACATTTAAATAAACTCACCATAAATACCAGGATTGCAATTTTCTATTAGCGCCAGACGCGCTTTTCGTCTACAAAAGAACATCAATGATACTCGAATCAAAAAAAGTAAAAAAAGCCCAATAAAGTAGGAATAGATACTTCAGTCCGACAAAGTTTTTAAAAGATATTCTGTTTTAAAATACATTTAAAATAATTTACTCATTTACAAAAAGAAGACGGAATGATTTGGCCCTTTTCATTCAAAATTTGAAGAAGTTTATAATCTTACAAATGTTTCAGATGTTTCACGTAAGAGATAATAAATGGTTTATTAAATCAGGAATATGACAGTTGTTATCTGATTTTCTATTTATTTATTTTTTTGAAAATCTGCTTATTTCCACATTTTGTCATCTGTATTTTGTGTGTTTTTTTTCATCTTCAAGTATGTTCTTATGTGATGTTTAGGACATTTTGTCAAATGTTTGGACTTATTGGTTGTTATCCTTCGACATTTGCCCAGGGTGGTGTTCTTTCACTCAGGCCGTACTTCTGCCAAAGAAAACCCTGTCAGCTGACAAGTAAATCGTGGATAAAGCTGTTTACTCACTTTTTTCTCATCAGTGCTTACATTGTAAAGCATTTGATAATTATTTAAGGTTTTATTTTATTTTTGAATTGAAAATATATTTTTATAACTGTAAAATTGAGAATGAAAATAGCGAATGTGTCAAAGAGACAACAACCAGACCATTGAACAGACAACAGCAGAATGTCACCAACAGGTCTTCAATTCAGCGAGAAATTCCCACATCCGTCCACAGGCGTCCTTCAGCTGGCCCCTAAACAAATATATATACTAGTTCAGTTATAATGAACGCCATACTTAACTCAAATTGTACACAAGAAACTAAAATTAAAAATAATACAAGACTAACAAAGGCTACAGACTCCTGAATTGGGACAGCCGCAGGGTTAAAACATGTTTATGAGATCTCAACCCTCCCCCTATACCTCTAGCTAGCCATTGTATATTATAACTGTGTTTGTCTTCCTCATGTATATAAATATTGAATATTTGGAAAATGTAAATTGATATACCCCCATGTTATGTGTAATATATAATTGTGCTAAGATATATAACCAGTGAATAAATTTAGGAAGATCATCTAAAAGTAATATGTTTAGTAATGTGAAAGAGCGTATTTGTAACTGTAAGTAATTTGTGATTTGTCAATTGCTCATATGTTGTTTTTAAATGTCCATTATCTGCACAGCAACACCATTGAATACACATATGTGATAAGTTTTATAGTATTAAATAGATATAATAAGATATGATTATCTATTTATTTTTTACTTAAACACGACTTTTGTTACATAGTTCAAGGCAAAGACTGCAAAGATATTGTGGATGTCAAATCTGGTATATACACTGTTTCACCTGATAAACTACACGCATTCAATGTGCGGTGTGAGGATGAAAACTGGACGGTAAGCATAATATTTTTTTCTATAACCGTTTTTCTAATTTTCATTTATGATAATTTCGTTTTTAAATAAAGACAATTATTTCGTTAAAATATTTGTACAATTTTACTTGATTTCCTTCAAAAGTTAAAAAACCCGCATTGAATCCATTATCTCACTATCCTATTCTCCATGATATCGACTTTAAACTTATAGGATGCACTTCTGTATATATAGACAATGATTTTTTACTAACGATTTTTTTTATTTGAATTTGAAGTTTCGTTACATTTTATCCTGAAATAGAACATTTTTTGGCAAAGGTGAAAACATAGGGTTAACTTTACACCCAATTTACAATAACCTTGACAAATCTCACTACTAGTCTTGTTTGTAGTCTGCTCGACTGTCTTCTCTACTACATGATTGTCTATTATTGTTCTTTGTATCCCAATGAGTTCTTCAGAAATTTATTTAGTTACGCTTCGAATACCGGGAAATTAGTTTGTTTGGTGTTTATAGCTCATCAATTACTTGATTACTCTTTGTTGTCTAATCTTGTTTGCTAATCGATCACATGTAACTCTGAAGGCAAGTTTGTTTCGAGAATGAGTTTGAATTGTTTTACATTTTGTCATGTAGTGTCCTTTCTGACTGACTGACTTCAGGGTATCTGGTTTGCTTATAATGGTGTAGGCATGATTACTTAATTAAGTTGCTGTAACCACCTTTATTTTGACTCTGTATGTTAGGGGACGATCACTTGATATTCCGAGGATAGGTGCAGAATTGTGAAAATCAATAGTCTGGCCTAGTGAAGACTAAAAATAAATAACCTCGCCAAAACAGAATGAAAATATATATATTTTACCCAACATAATGTAGAAAATATAGTGGTGTACAAAAGTAAAAAGTAATGTTTGCACGTCAAAATCGTACAAAGTTGAAAATTAATTTCCCTCAGAAAAAAATTCACCTTCCCCTAAAAATAGCAACTGGTTGTTAACTGAAATATATAAGTAACCATAATCGGAAGAACAACAGTTTTATACATAAATTAGGCCGTTAGTTCTAGTTTGAATTTTTTAATTTTTTTCATTTCGGAGCCTTTTATAGCTGACTATGCAGTATTGGCTTTGCTCATTGTTGAAGGTGACCTATATACTCACACGGAAAACCTCCTTCATGGGCCATTTGGAATTAAAATTTCAATATGTTAGGTGGAACTTCAAATGGGTTTCGTCTCGCTTCTAATGCTTGACATGAATATATAGATTGATTTGGAAAATATCCTTAAAATCAATCCAATTAAATTTGAACATGTGATTCTTTTACGAATATAGATCCTTTTAATTAAAGTGGGTTTTTTTCTTAATTTTTTTCTTTCCCTTCCTCGGTCATTTTATTTTAGGGTGGAAATGAAAAGAAAGGAGAAATAAATTTTTGGATGTTGTATTTTAACTGATTTTGATATGGAAAGAGTAATTAGGCCATGTGCAAAAGGGTCATATTTACAGTTTTCGGAACATCTCTCGACTTGTCCATAAGGGTGTGGATGTGTATTGGCTCAATTCGTAAGACGGATTAGTTCAATCTTTCTAAATTTCGGATATATTTTTTGACTAGTACTGTACTTAACACACACAACATATTTGACAAGAAAACTTGGTGCATTTTTTTATGAGACAAAACGTTATAAAGAACTTATAGAGGAATTTAATTGTGGTCTATGGCCAGAGATCTAACGAAATTATAATAGGGAACTTCGTATAATTCCTTATTTAAATCTGACATAAGGTGACATAAGGTGAATACTACTATGCCCATACCAGTAATATAAAATAAAATTTAGTCCGAGGCTATTTATAATATAATTACTTATCAACCCATTGACTAGTTTATACGGTCAAGCTAACTAATTATCTGGTATTCGAAGCATTACTAAATAAATTTCTGAAGAACTCATTGGGATACAAAGAACAATAATAGACAATCAAGTAGTAGAGAAGACAGTCGAGCAGACTACAAACAAGACTAGTAGTGAGATTTGTCAAGGTTATTGTAAATTGGGTGTAAATTTGTGTGGCATATTTACAACATTTACACATAAATGCGTTCAAGCATAGCGAAAGGTCGTGCAACATAATCAGTCAAACAAACTTTTTTTAGATTAACTCTTTAAGGAACGATAGTTTTCATTGGTCAATTCAAACCTTCGATCTCACACCTGAAAAAATAGAACACACGTACTATAACGTTGAATGGACTGATCAATATTCACGTAGCTGGTCAAGGTCGTTTAAAGCTTCCATCGTAGTATTCGCATACATGATTGTATTCTTGATTATCCAATTTCATTTCTAGCTTTTATACATGTATACATGTAAAATTCATTGATTTTATAATTATGAGCAATAGACATGATAGAAACATTTCAGACTTTAAAATCTGATCCTTTTTTTCCCATCGAAATATTGAATTCAACTATCTCCTCTCTGGATTAAGGGAAGACATCAGTTCAATGTAGGATAAAAAAAAACTTAATTCACATAGTTTTTTCCCTGAACCCCCTCCCCTTCTTAACTTATAAATTTGGAAAAAACTTGATTTACCAATATGGATATAGGTGTCAAATAAACAAAAATTGCAGCAATGTTTACCCCTAACCCCCAAATTATTCAAATTAAGCTTTGTTTATCCTACATTTAATAATCTTTTGATTTCGTCCGTAAGGGAGCTACCATTTTATTTTGATTTAGGGGGGGGGGGGGACTTGAATGAAACATTTTGTCCTGCATTTTTGTTGTTGTAATCTCTATCCTGTCTTTTAAAATTTTCAGTCTATTCAGTCATGCCTTTTTTAATAGTTTTTTTAAACCGTACTTAACTACACAAATAACCAAATTATATACTGACGATATTGCTAGGTTTTTTTCTAGTGATTGGGTTTGTGTTATAAACTTTCATGTACACTATTCATATTATTTCGCAAGTTTTAGGTATTCGGCATAGGATAGTGTGAATTATTTTCCTGATTCAGTTTAGGGGACGACCATTTGATATTCTTGGGGGGGGGGGGGGGGGGGGCAGGAGGATTTTGAAAATAAATAACTCAGCCTTGATAATCATAAAAATAAATGGTTTGTTCTGTGGTAGTTTGGAAATAAATTACCTGACTTGCAATGTATTGGAATTAAATAACTCAGCAGGTCTAATCGAAAGTATGAGATGGCACCAGATCCTACATAAATTCATCTTTTCCCCCAAAAAAAATCGGGAAACACTTCCCAATTTTTTTTAATAATAAAAGTATAAATATTATTTAAATATACTTGAAATGTGTAAAAATTGGTTTCATTTAACTTGAGGTATATTGTCTCAGGAAACCTTATCTCACTTTTATTTTTAACAGGGCCGTAACTAGATTGAGGCAAATGCCTCATGTAGGGAATTTCAAAACCAAACGATAGTCTCCATATCAAATTATGTTCACAGCGAGTGCCTTGCAAGAAGCAAGTTGTGTTTTCCCTCAGACGTAGCCCTGATTTTTCGGGATCAATGTTTCTTATTTGTTTGTCTTTTGTTCATTGATTGCCCTTCTGTATTCTGTTAGTGTTGCATTTCTTTTGTAATCTAGTAGTCTTGTTATGAACTTGATCATGAGTTAAAAAAAAAGCAGCCACAGAAATTAACTATGTGAATTCATTTTTTGCTTGATCATGCACATTGGTCTTTTGATGTTGTCCCTAGAAACTTAAGTCTTACACTGAATTTATACATTTTGCATTGAGACCAAAATATTGTCAAACAACTATTAAAACAAAACTTGCATTTTCAGATTATGAAAGGGTCTTTGGAACACCCAGAAAGCATGATTTTGCATCATTTGTTCTATAGCTTCTTGGGCCTTCAGTGGCTCAAAAAACCCTTCAAAAGAATTATTGCCTCGCTCCGGTCGGCGAAATATGCTTGCCAATACTTTTAAAAGAGGCTAGTTTACAACCAAACTTTAATATTATGTACGTAACTATGCAATACTTGTATATGCAGTTGGGAATATAAAAGATTCATTTCTGCAGGGGATGATGATTAATTCTGATTAAATGGAACATAATGACTCGACAACATGTATTATTTATAATAAACAAATCATTTAAAAACTGTATGTTTTCGAATATCATAAATATAGTTGTGAAAATGAATAATCAGTCCCTTGCTTTAATGAAAATGAAAAATCTTGCATCAATAGTGCAGAAAATGAATTATCTTTCCTCTTAGTTTACAAAAATAAATAACCGATCAAAAACAAATCCTCCTGCCCCCTCCCCCCAGAATATCAAATGGTCGTCCCCTTACCTGATTTTGAAAAAAGATCCCGAAATTCTAAGTAAATTCAGAACATGTAATCAACCATGCTTTGTTTGGAAAAAATGGAGATGGAAAACCATGGCATAGTGGAAGGAAAGGTTCTTTATAAACTCCAGCAATATACTTCATGAATTTATAATTAACTGTTTTGCTATTTTTGGTTGAAAAACGAACGTTAATTTTATAATGTAAACATGGTAAATATTTAAATAGAAACATAGAAAACAATCAGTTTTTAAAAGCGTGTTTATTCATTTAATATTTTGATAAAAAGGTGAGTTCCTTCTTGAACATGCATATAGTCATTCGTAATTTCTTGTGATTTCGTTTATCAGTTTATCATACATGTGATGATTTTGTATTTCATTTTAAATACGCATGCATACTACCATAGATCACTGTGGCGGATAGTTCAACAATGTTATATATGTAAAGCTCTATTCTCACGGTATGAAATTAAAAGATAACTGTTTATCCAATTAAAAAACAGTATTTATATTGTTCTTTATAAACTTCGACATTTCTCACACATATTTATTTATACTAGTTTCACACATGCAAACGAAATAATCTACGCCGATGTTGTCTTTCAAAGTTTTTTTTACACCAAGAAGCCTTCGCTGAATTCATGATTCACGTGCACAGATGATACAATTTTTTTTTTTTTCTAAATTTTGGTGACAATTTTCTCCGTTTATACGTTATTTCTAAATGACCAAACGCTTAGCTACTGTGTTTTTGTTTTATAGCATGAAAATAATAAAAGAGGAATGTGCAATCCATCATAAATTATTGTAAGGGATCAGTATTGTGAGATTATGATACTTATTATAAGTAACTACGACATTGTCAGGATAATAACCTAGCGTCAGTATATGGAAGAAATTAAAAGTGGTTCATATATTCATCCGTATAAAAGCGGTACATGTACTTTATATTATCCTTATATTTTTCATAATGCTGTACAAGATAATTGTGTTGCTGCATGCATAATTTAAAGAACTCCAGTATAACATTTCGACCCTACTATTTAAATTCACAAAACATTTGTTAAATTCTTTTGACCAAAGATTTGTAAATTATTCACGTTCGTAGTACACAACCATTGTCGGTCACCTGTGTCAATTCACGTGCTACATGTAACTACGATTGTTTGTTGTATTTGAATCTTTCGGCCAATGAAATGATACGTTACAAGTTGTTTGTTTGTGATACGCCAGAATGTTATCAATGAACTATCAAACGCTAAAATTGACTGTATTTCACTGTATATGACCTGAACTTTTAGCTTAAACAACTATTCTGTAACATCTCTCTCTCTCTCTCTATACTTAGCCTTCCTGAGAAATCCATTTCATCGCTATCAAACTGTAATTATACAGAAAATATATCAATTGTTGGAAAAAACATATTTCACTTGTTAATATTTTTTCCCCTTTAAAACCTATAAATCATAATGCGTTATTCTTATTGTTGACATTTTATTCCATACTTAAACGCATTCGTTCGCCATCGATTGGTTTCAACAGGTGATGTTCATTTCATCATCTTCATTGCGATGCATATTTCTCCGCCACATATGAGGCCTTTTTAAAAGGGGGAATTCACCCCAAAATTTAAATCAAATAGATAACAATAACACAATAACACCAATTGCGAATTTTTTTTTCTATATAGCAGAGCTTTTCCCCCGTTTCGGGTCGAATCCTTTTATCGTTGATTTTTCTAATACCCGTAACGTTGGTACGTGACTACATAGAAAATGCTTTTAAATAAAATTCATCTGTAAAAGACAATAATGATAGGACATTCAGTATAATAAATTAAATAACACAAAGCTGAGAGGGTGACAGAGCAGATCGGTACTCCTCGACTTAGCTTCGCCGCGGTTGACAATGCTTTCTCGGGGTACCAAACTACCAAACTGCTCTATCACCCTTTCAGCTTGTTTATCTACTGGTTCATAATATGTTATTTATATATTATGAACCAGTAGATAAACAAAACAAAATATTTATGAATATTATCTATCATCCTAAAAAAGGAGTAGTGTATGCATCAGCTCTATTTATAAAAGAAACATCAAAATGCTAACAGTACTGATCTTCCTAATTTATGGCAATTGGATACAATATTGGCTTTAAAAAGTAAATTCACAAAAATTCAAAAGCTCAAACACATCACACGAATGGATAACAACTGTCGTATTCTTGACTTGGTACAGTCATTTTCTTATGTAGAAAATGGTGGATTAAACCTGGTGTTAAAGCTAGCTAAACTTCTAACTGATATGACAGATGCATCAAATTACTTATATTGACAACAAACATAAACAATAGGTTAAAATGTCACAAATAGGGTACAACCGTAACACGAACCGCACCAAAGATGTTGGGGTGATCTCAGGTGCGCCAGAAAGGTAAGCTGATCCTACTCAACATGTGGCACCCGTCGTGTTGCCCATGTTATTACAAAGCCGGTAAATAGTCTATTTCGGTAGGCCCAATTCGTGAGAAGGGAACGGGATTGTAGTTACGACATACTGAACATAATCGATATCATCTGTGAAACGGATTCCATAGCGGTCAACCAAATGGTGATGGTGTCCATAAATTATGACAATGCTAGAAGGCGATTCACAAACCCAATAAACTGTTATAATCTGTATATGTTTTAAGTACAATACATTTTTTTCAGGTTATTCAAAAACGTTTTGATGGCTCAACAGAATTCTACCGAAATTGGGAAGATTACGAAAATGGATTTGGGGATCTAAATGGGGAGTTTTGGCTAGGTAATCTTATTTTTAATTCTTTTTAATAAGAATTGTGTGATTATAAAAAACACAAAAAAGTTAATGTATGACTGATAGATTTTATTTGAACTTAACTTCCCGTGGAAATATTACATCCTGGGGTGGCAAAAGATTTATACAGCAAATTACAAATTTCACTAATTAGGTGGAAAGTTCTTGTAAAAGGATGACATTTGTGTTTTAAGAAACCGTTAAATATTTGCCGGTAAAGAAATTGCTGTTTTGATTGATTGTTGCAAATACGTGTCCATAGTTAGTCACTCTTGTAAAAAAATTCATTTCGTAACAGTCGTTCTCTAGTTTGTGTGACAAGTCTTCCTAGTGGTCGTACAGAAAGACTACAAACATGATCACTGGACTGATGATTGACTATATTTTACCTTTGTTAGTGAATATATTATTTACAAGTTCGTTTAGTAACGATTCGTGTACCACAAGATTACCTTGTTTGATAAAATTCAATCAACACCTAGGCCTGATCGCAGAAAAGAAACTTATGACAAACAAGACTTGTCACACTAACTATAGAGTGACTGTAAACCAACTCTGTTCAAGAACAGCAATATATTTAATTCCGATAAAACTTATCAAGATTTTGCTTTTATTACGTCAAAATGCCGACAGGTAGTCATATGTGTATGGTATACAACATGTAGCTGTAATTTGCATAATACTTTTTTTTTACTTAACAGGTAACAGGAAAATTGCACTACTGACATCAATTGGAACACACGAGTTAAAATTAAACCTAGAGGACTGGGACGGAAGTAAAAGATATGCTAATTTCAAGAATTTCAAAATTGACGGCGCATCGGACAAGTACAGACTTCATATAAGTGGCTATTCAGGCAATGCAGGTAATACATTTATGTCTATACATTTATATCAGTGTTAAAATAACGGTTCCGATAGTATATGAAGGAAAAATGAGTACTGATACAAAATGAAAATGAATAAGATAAATTAATTTTGTATATCTGCAAATTTAAAAAGCTTTCTTCGATTTCGAGCTTGTCAAAAGAATATACCTAGTTTCCCTGATTGTGTATTATTACTTTTTCGAGACGATCAAATATAATATATTAAGTTTCTCTAAATTACAAGTATCTACACAACGGAAATAACGAAGTCCAATATGTAAGTCGAACTAACATAAATTCGACGAATCAATGAATTCAACAATATATAACTAAAATAGGATAATGGTGTTTATTGAAAATCATACCATTCCAGACCCTTTGTTTTCCAAATTATCAATATAATCAAACATTTACTCGACTCGAATCTGATACCGATTTCAATAGGATATGTCAAATGTAGCTTCCGGTTGTATGTATTCTCCCCTTTAATAGGAGCACCACTATGTAAAGGAGGACATTTAACACACTATGTTGTTACAGATTTATCGTGAGCATTTGACATCCCAGTTTCCCAGCATGGCAGCGTATTGTTAAGTTCGTTGTAATTGCAACAATATAGACCCTCTACCTCAGTTTATGTATAATTGTTCCAATACAGAAGTGACGTACTTAGATACTGATGTGTACAAAAAGGAGTGTTTTAAATCGAAAGATGTCCTTAACATCATGTTACATGTCAAACCAACTGACACTTATCAGTATCTCCCAATTACAAGTGCACATCCTCGACCTACTTTTAAAAGTATTAGAACAGAAATAATTCGTAACATAACACACTATAGCAATGAAATTGATCTTGATAAACATCTGATGTGTCTGGAAAATAAGCTTATAGATAGAGGTTATGATAAGTAAGGAACTGCAAAAAAATATATAAGATGTGAAATACAAGAGTAAACGATGCAGTACCCTGTCAGATAATTTCAGAAAAGGGGAAATTCTAGCTACTTACACTGGTAACTGAATATAACCCTTCAGTTAGAAATCTTAACAGAGCTATTAAGAAACATTTGCAGAATTGTCAAAGAGATGAATATTGTAAAACAATATTTAAACAGATGCCTATCATTGCGTATAAACGCAGTAAAAATTTAAAAGAGCACCATCAAAAACAAGACTTTTAAATAGGGAGACTTTTGAGATTGGACCCTTACTAAGATAGAACTTAGCTTATAAAATCCCGAAACACCGTTAGTTACTTATACATATTTATATATATTTGTCGTAAAAAGGCAAATAGTCATTACGACTCTATAAAAATGGTGTCAAGTCTTGAGGTTTAAGTAATTATGTTGGTGATGGGAATCTATGCATTTGTGAATAGTTTTTCCCCAAATGTTTGTTAATATGAATAAGACTCCTCGGCTTTCGCACAAAATATATTTGTCAGTACAACAAACAATATTAACCCCAAGCTTTTACTTCCGAAAAGTTACACACAATAGACAGCACAACAACGAACAGCACATGATCCAGATATATTAATCTGCCATACTATGTACATTCAACGTTTTTCTTGAATATGTGATTTATCAATATCGATACATAAAACTTATTTGTAACAGGAATTTTCCCAAATCATGTATTGTGATAAATATCTTTATTTTCATGTCATGTAAACAATGCCTTATCTTGAAATGAATTTTACTAAATTACAAAAAGCCTTTCTTTCTGTTAATTGACTGAAATTTAAACCAAATTTAAAATAAATGCCAGTTCAATTTTAATTTTTCTCTGGAAATAATAATTGAGGTACTTGACCATAAACGTAGTATCATGCAGGAAAAACTAACGGTGAGGTAAAATATGTGTATTCCTCAAATACCAAAGGGGAAATGTTTGTGTCTGCACTTAGCATTTCACAGTATAGCTATCAGCTAAATTTGAATTTGTTGGCAACGGTTTCACCAAATTTGTTTGTAGTGCTCATAGTTAGGACCTGATGTAGATTCGGTACATACAGCCTTCTAAACATTACTTATATAGTAATAAAAAAATTCAAATAGTATATAGATTTCAGCCATTATTGGAATTGAAATTCAGTCAGTAGAACAAGTTTTTAATAATCAATACTGTTGAAAAGCACTCATCAAAGAATACAGTGCTCTGTTGCTTTCATATCTAATGTAGTACATATGAAAAAATTTAGCAGTAGGAGAGTGAATGTAGATTTCAATGTAAAACTGCTCTTTTCATTTGTTTTGGCTTCCGTTCCAATATACAAAATTTTGGGGATGTAAAAGGGCGTAACCACACATTAAAGTTTTTACTACAACATAACTTACTGAGCCTTTAAACAAAACTTTAAGCATGAAGATTTTATTCAACGGTCGTATAAATCGATATCGCGCAGCAACACTTTTCAAGTTTATAATAGTTATCAAAGGTAATAGGCCTCTAATTTAGGACCCCAGACGTGCGTTTCGTCTACAAAAGATTCAGCAGTGACGCTCAGGTCTGAAATATATATAAGAAATTGAAATTGTAGGTTTAGATAACGGTGGCAATACTTTCTTTACTGTATCGAGATTGGCCAATTAGAAGGCTTTACTGTCCTCTATGGTCACAGAGGTTTTAGATTTTGTGTTACAAGTTTTGTTATATAGCATTATATCAAAGGATATAGTAAAATGACTGACAAATCTATTCAATATTTTATGTTTTAAATAAATCTGCAATAAAAAAAAAATCTTTTATATACTTAGATATCATTTCATTCGGTTGCAAACAATTACAAAGAGAATACAACTGTGAATAGAAATGGAGAATGTGTCAACGAGACAACAACCCGAACCAGTCCAATAACATCAGGAGGCCCCCAATGGGTCTTCAACAAAGTGAAAAAATTCCATACCCGAAGTCGCGGGCTTCAGCTGGTCCCTAAACAAAAATGTTCACTAGTTCAGTGAAAAAAACATCACACTCAACTCCAAAACATATGAATAATATTAATTAAAAAGAATGCACTGTTTACTTAAAACCATATTTCTAACAAACAGCGTGAATTTAGATTCTTCGAAATTGTAAGAAGAGAGTATCTTTTTTTTTATAATTTATAATAAAAAAAGGAAAAGTGTGTGAACGTAATTTGCAATCGATTCGAAGTAACTAAACGTGTGAGCGAGAAATTAAGTTAAGTTTTATTGTATTGGAAAATCACAGAGAAAATGCATCTTTTACTAGAAACTAGATTTCTTACCATGCTTACAAACAACATAAATTTAGTTAAATTATAAGACAAGAGTATAATATTAATTTGTTTAAATTTTCAGGCGATGGTATGACAGAATACAACGGTTATTTCTTCTCAACATATGACAGAGATCATGATACAAACTCCATTAATTGTGCTGATCACAAAGCGTTTAAAGGTGCGTGGTGGTTTTATCATTGCTGGAGTGGAAAAGGAGCTAGTTTGAATGGAAAATACACTTCTGGACCAAGTGACTATGCAGGAATAATATACCGTAAATGGAAATCTAAATCGTTGAAGAAATCTACAATGATGATTCGTAGAGTATAAAAGATGGCGATTTAATGATTATGTTCTTATGTGGTTATGCATTAAAAAAACATAAGACTCTCGACAGATTTAATCGTTTACCTGTAATGTTTTGCTAAAGGTGGTACCCAACACGTTCACTAAAATTAATTTGGCTCGTTTAATTTTCATAAAATTTTGACAATGTATTTTCTTTGAAAAACATAAAAATTTCAAAAATTTTTGTAACAACCGTTTTGTCAGAAAAATTACACTGGTTATATAGCAGTTTGACAAACACCAATTTTGATCATTGAGAATCTTAATATTCCCTTTACATCACAACGTAATTGAAACGTTTAGCTGACTTTACAGAGTTATCTCCTTGTAGTGTTAGGTACCACCTTAAATCTTTCATTAACGATTATTTTCGTTTCTCAATAAAAATAATAATATCAATGAGTGGCTCGAGAATATCATTTAAAAATGTTCTTTGTATATTATGTTTCATTTACTTCTAAAGCACAAAATGTATTTTACCCAAAATTCGATAGTACTTAAATTAATGTTTTTATCACGGTGTTAACGATGACAATTGTCAATGCTTATTGCCTTGAAAAGTTTAAGAATACAGAAATTTAGACCACCACGGATCCAGACCGGAGTAAATGCGATTGTTTTTTTCCCATGTGAAATTATAAAATTGTTTGGTGTAAACATTGAACGACAAACATTTCTTCCTATGTTACGCATAAATTTTCTGACGTCAAATACAATGCATGTGTTTTTAATTTGATAGATGCTTGTGTACTTTTTTTGTAAAATTGCTTGTTTTAAGATTGTAGCACAGTGGAGACTGCTGTACCCATATTTATCGTTGTAAATATAACGTAATCTTATGAGACTGTTGTAAAAGAGGGACGAAAGACACTAGAGGGACAGTAAAACTCATAAATCGAAAACATACTGACAACGCCAGTGATAGGTTTAGCGCTATAAAACCAGGTTCAATCCACCATTTCTACATTTGAAAATGCTCGTACCAAGTCACGAATGTGACAGTTGCTGTCCATTCGTTTGATGTGTTTTGTCATTTGATTTTGCCATGTGATTAAGGACTTTCCGGTTGAATTTTTCTAGGAGTTCAGTATTTTTGTGATTTTACTTTTTATGACATAATAGCTGCAGTATATACAGTAGCTACAAATAATTATACATTTTGTTAAAATTATTCTTTCATTTATATCCGAACCCAAACGGCAAATTTGTTTACATTGAAGTTGAAAACTTTCAATACAAGAAACTTTCTAATTAGAATTTGATATCCATACTCGCTAAATTTTATATGCATGGTCGCTACGCATATATTTGGTCCAGTATATTATATATAAACTAGATGTGTCAAAGCGACACGAATGGCCCCGTCTCAAAAAGTTGAAAAATTTGCAATTTCAATAACACATGTGGACACAAACATAATCATGGTAGTCTCACATATAAAAAATCCGCTGAAAATGTGGAGACGTATAGAAAAAAAAGTCTGTATAACTATGATTTTCAACAATTTTCAAAGTTGTAAACCCTTAATTTTGGCAAAAATTAACGGAGCGGAACAAAACTTTAACTTGATCTGTAACTCATCATGAGTAACTCACATACCAAAAATTAGCCCAATATCTGAAAGCGTTTAGAAAAAAAGTCTGTATAACTGTGATCTTCAACAATTTATCAAAGTCCATAGCTCGTTATTTCGGCAAAAATTAGCTGAGCAGAACAAAACTTAAACTTGATCTGTAACTCATCTTGGTTAGCTCACATGCCAAAAATCATCCAAATATCTGAAAGCGTTTAGAAAATAAGTCTGTATAACTTAGATTTTCAACAATTTATCAAAGTCCAAAGCCCATTATTTTGGCAAAAATTAGTGGAGCGGAACGAAACTTTAACTCGATCTGTAACTCATCATGGTTAACTCACATACTAAAAATCAGCCTAATATCTGAAGGCGTTTAGAAAAGAAATGGTTTGTTGCGGAATGACGGAATTACGGAATTCGGAATTTCAGACAAGGGTAAAACTATATGGCACTGACAACTTCGTTGCGGAGCCATAAAAGAAGATGTGGGGTATGATTGCCAATGAGAAAACTCTCCACAAGAGACAAAAAATGACAACTATAGGTCACCGTACGACCTTCAATAATGAGAAAAGCCCAAACCTTGTGTGAAGAAAAGAAAAAACGAAATGTCTAAAGAACAGCAATACATCTTAACATATTCCCCTTTCCCAACTGTCTGCAATAAGAAAATAAGAGTGCATGCGTTGTCGTCATACTGATACCAACACTCATATTACAAATTATAAAAAAAACATTGTAACATTTTGAAAAATTCAAATTAACGAAACAATTTCAAGTTTGGGTCTATATAACAAATAAAAAAAAAAAGTTAACATCTACAACTCGTTGAGGTCAAGCTGGCGACTGCATGTAAAGTCATCCTCTCATTGACAAGTAGTTTCTGCGAAAAGTGGGACAGATATATGCAATAAATGAGCGGACGAACGGACGGATAAGGTGAACTTAAAAAAAACTCAGATATAATATTTAGTCTTAAATGCATGATTTTTTCTATTAGTTGTTATTGGCTTTGTGAACTAGCTGTCAGTAGCTGCGAGTATTCGTAGATCCGTTCTTTAAAAGTGTCTTTGTTTTTCTTGTTGGAATGTACAAGTACTCAGTCACGTCCGTTTTTTTTTATATGTATACTTATAAGAATCCATTTGTGATTTCTTGGACTTTTATAACTGACAATGCGGTATGGGCCTTGCTCATTGTTGAAAGTCGATGAATTATAGTAATAATACAAGATTTGTCCTTTTTTCGCAAATAAAAACACCGTTCTAAAGTTTAACCAGAAATAATTTTAATACTGTTTTATAAAGTTGTATCTCATTAAATTGAATTGCAACTTTAAAATTTGATTGATTGCACAGCACTAGTTTATAAATCAATTAAAAAAGGTCTCAAATCACATTTTTGAAATATGCAAATGTTTTTACCTTCCAGTATTCATTATGTCAAATTTTGATTTTGTTCCTCAGTGAAAAAAACCCCCATCAGTATGATAACCGAGAGAGAAATCAAAATACATAATGTACACAACAAAATATCATATGTAGCAAGTTTCAGATAGGTGTGACGACAATTTCATTGAAGGTTACGGTTACCGTAAACCCAAATTGAAACCTGGCCAGGGACGAACGACCGGACACACAGAACAGAAAACAGAAAATCCCTGTTAATCTACGTCTTTTAAACGGTTTTAAAAAAGAAAGAAAAAGATGATGCATCAACGTGTTACTGAAACTTGCTAGAGGCAGGGGACATAAATATGCTTAACCCCGCCGCATTTTAGCGCCTGTCCCAAGCCAGGACCCGCTGGCCTTTGTCAGTCTTGTATGTATTTTTTTTTAAATTTTTTGTTCATTTATAAGTTTATATGAGTTAAGTATGGCCTCTATTATCACTATACAAATTTTTGTTTAGTGGCCAGCTGAAGCACGCCTTTGGGTACTTTGTATTATGACCCAATAGTGACCTTCGGTTGTTTTGTTTTTTTCCCCTTTGGTCGGGTTGTTGTCTGTTTGACATATTCCCCATTTCCATTCTCTATTTACACTCGAATCAAAATTCAAACAAAAATTACAACATTTTCTTTCAAATCATGAAACCTTGATTTTTAAACTTTATTTTATTACATTTTAACTATTTAGGAACTAAATATTTCCAATTGCAATGTATAGTTGGCTCTTGTGCGATGGTATCGACAGATTTCAACTTGAATTTGTTGTATCTGGTTATATTAAGGTCAAAGAGATAGACCCAATCACCATAGTAACGTACGAACCATCAAACTATCAATAGAAAAGGCGCCATCTTTGTGCATATAGCAAGACGTGAAAGATCGCTACATTTTTCAGCTTACATAACCAGATTGTCCATGTGAGCTGGTGCTGTCATTGGTTGGAATACGTTGTCGTCTGTTCTTATCTTTTTCTGTGGTTTTTTTTCTCCTGCAAAACAATAAGACCAATTAAATTAACCTGCACATCTTGTATGTTATTGAACTATTATTTGTATCAGTGCCAACCTACCAAATCAACATGAACGAATGTCAAGAATATTAAATTTAGTAATTTGATTATAATTATTCCTCTCTTTTCATTTGTGTCCCCCACCGGAAAAAAATATTGAATTGAATTGCTTTTGGGATATAGAAAAAGTGTGTAAAAAGGTAAAGATATAACAAGATGATTGGTCACCCTCAGACATGTTTAACCACGCCACATTATGTATGTGCCTGTCCTAAATCAGGAGACTGCAATTTAGTGTTTGTCGTTTGTTAGTGTAAAGAGTATATATTTTTCGTGGAATGTTTTGTACATAAATCAAGTCATTGGGGTTTTTGGTTGAATTGTTTAACATATTGCAGGTTTGGGTCTTTCAAATCTTGCTTTACGACATGTGTTAATCTTATTGTTGAAGGCTTGACCATTTTGTCTCTGGAAGAGAGCTGTCTAACTGGCAATCATATCTCCTTATATATATCTGTATGTATATGTTGGTGGACAGCTGTGTATCCCTCAGCTGTTTTTGGCATGGGAATATTTTCTTCGAGATGGTTCCATAGCACTTTCGTTTTAGGGAAAAAAAGAGTTCTAATGTCTTTTTTGCAGTCTATCATTTTGAATGATCTGCTATTTCGGTTATCTTGTCTTTCTACGATGTTCGTGTATTGAAAATCAATAAAGTCTATATTATACTAGTGTTTACGTCACATATAGTTGGATTTTTGCACTTTGATATCATGTTTCCATTAAAGATAATGTCAGTTAAAACTCCATACACTTTTCCGAATCATATGTAAGAACTTTCGAATTTGAAATTCGATGGCGAATATGTTAAGTGTTTCCATGTACAAATTGAGTATTGACATCACCGGACATCTCCTGTATGGGCCCGGTATTAAAAACTACCGTGCTAAACGGGCTTGCTTTTGACTAAGTATGAGGCAAAGTCCTGACGGAATTGACGGTTTAATGTCTCATGCAAAGTGAAGGTCAGGCTTTTTCCACGTTAAAGTACCCTTATAACAACTTTGGTTAACCGTCGATTTCGTGTTGCGAGGCAAAAAATATGACAATATTCAACATACATGTTTCCCAATTTTCAAAAGACAGTCTGAGTTGTTAATTATTTTTTTAACAATAAATTTAAATGTACGTGTTATAGACTATGTAAATGAAAATAACACCGGAAACTGGAAAACTTTTTAAGGTGTTTGGATGCATATTGTATTGGGTAGACGATATGATTTACATTCTGCAAATATGTATAGCTATTATTTTTTTACAATACTAGAATACATGTATTTTGTACGATGATAATAATTATCTTCATAGATACTGACGGAAGAATTATTGAAATTCAACATTCGCAATGGTACAGCAAACTAACGACAAAATATCCCCTATAATGCATAAGAATTATAGAAAATGATTGCTGTGGTGGTTTTTTTTGGCCGGCTTTTTTTTAAATGCAAACAAAATTAAAACACGCCGATTTTGCTAAACAAAATCATCCTCCTTAATTTGTATCAAGGTGCGTTGATGCGGGAATCTTTCGACATATAGATAAATAATCATCTTTAACATATATATACCTCAAATATGAGGGGCCTGATGGGTTATTTTCGTTCTTCGTGATCGGCATATTTTCGCTATCGTGATCCGTTTTTGTACTTTTTTTGTTTAAATTTTCGTGATCCGTGATCATGGAAAATTATTTTCTCTGAATCGTGATTGACAAAAAAATCAACTCGTGAATCGTGATGAGACCCCTCCCCACCAGGCCCCTTGTAAGCTGTTATGTTTTATATAACTACTGTTATAACAGTAATTGTTTTATTCATTTCTGTTGACAATGCACATTTTCATAGTACTTTTCAAAAGTAAATACTAAATTTCACTCTTTACAAGGAACTGACAAAATAACATATGTACTGTATTGCTGGTGCCGGTAAAATATCCATTATACTATTTTCCCGGCTTAAACCAATATATTTTAATCAGAGCCGGCAGATTAGCACTATATGTTTTTCTGATTTGTATCGATTTTATAGAGTGTTATTAATATGTAACAGTTGTACTGTTTCACTCTGTCCAGGGTAAGGGGGAGGAAATGACACTTGCATACTAGTTTAGTTCAGTCACATTTTTTTTATTCAGTGGTTGTCGTTTGTTGCTGTTTATCATTTTTTTTTCATAGTTTTATACATATATCCGGCCGTTACTTTTCTGGTTTGAATTGTTTTACTCTTATCATTTTGGGGCCTTTAATATCTGTCTTTGTAGTAGGGTTTTACTTATTGTTGAAGCCTGTACGGTGACATATAATGGTAAACTTATATGTACTATCATATCACATTTTCTTATTTTTATAACATGACCAAAATAATTATCTGCTACGGTCTTATATATGAACTAGGTGTCAGTTACTGCGACTCATCTCAGATCTGTACTTTGTGATTTCTTTTTGTGAGAGACGAATAAATACCCTACCGCGCGGTCTGTGTTTTAAATTTAGTTGAATGTTTGCTGTTTTATATCTACTTGATGATTTAAGTTATTTTCATCTGATTTTGATAGCTTGTTCTCATAAAGTACTGTAACACCATTGTTCCAGGTACGGGGAAGGCTAAGCGCCCACTAGCATGTTCAACATGTCCAACATGTCAGGATCATGTAGGTCATGCACTACCTTTGGTTCATGTTCAAAATTTGTGTGTTTTTTATTTGGTTTTATGGTTGTTAATTAAGCCGATAGTTTTTACACTTGTTACATCGCTCGTATTTCGTATTTTTGTATTTTGTATTAAATAGTATATCCTCTTTCATGCACACTTTTATATTTATATATATTATGTAACTCTTGTGAAAATTCTTATATTGATGCATGCAAAATTATGTGTATGCATCCTATAAGCTGTGTTGCTTTTGGAATAAATTATTATTATTATAGCAGAATATACGGTATTGATTTTTTACATTTTTGAAGTCCGCACATTTTGCTATATATGCTAACATCCACTTCATCTTAACGTAGTTGGATAGTTGTATGTATCAGTGATGCTAGATTTTCACATTGCGGGTGACCGATATAAGCTCCTATGGGCCTCTTGTTTCACTAATTGATTAATTACTTAAGTTAATTCACTTTAAATTAATTATTGTCTTTTTTCTTCATTTTGTCTTTGTCATTTCTCACAAAATAATAAGACGGCATTGTGACTTACATGCTTAATCATTAAAATAAAAAAATATCTTTTGTAATTACTGTTTGAGTCAACCAAGCTGTCATCTGACTAGGACGGGTCTCATGATTGCATAAGGACATGTGTCAGTCTTAAGTCAGGTTAACGAAGTTGTCCTAAAACAAGATATGTCCTAAATTTGGTCCTTAAGTTAGCATATATAAATAGGTGTAATAGGATAGTTCTTAAGGTTATGATGTCCAAAGACGAAATAAAAAAAAAACCGAATATAGCATTTGAACGTGATTGGATATTTGTACTTTAACAACAAAAAATTTCAATGATGCTACATATTCACATTGTAAAGACCGATATAAGTTCTAATAGGCCTCTTGTTTCACGAATTGATTAATCAATTAATTTATTTCACTTGTAATTAATTATTTGCTGTTTTCTTCATCTTTTCTTTGTCCTTTCTCACAAAATACAAAGAGGTCGTTGTTACTTACATGCTTAATCAATAAAATAAAAATGATTCTTTTGTCATCTTCGTTTTGTGTCAACGAAGCAATCCCTTAACTAGGACGTGTCTAAGAATAGTCTTAGGGCACGTCTTAGTCCTAAGTATGTTTAATGAAGTCCTTTACTAAGATATGTTCTAAATTTCGACCGTCATATTTGTAAATAAGTGTTCTAGGATAGTCCTAAAAGTTATGATGTCCTTAAACGAAATAAAAGCAAAAAAAATATAGCATAATAAAGCCATACCAATACAATAGTAAACTGTTACGCTGTTATTAAACTAAACTAATAAAACAAAAAACGAAATGATATTTGTTTAGGATTTAACTGTGCTATTTTATTTTTAATGTGTAGACAAATTTGATCCATAACATACTTCCAGATATCAACAAAAAGCGTTTATAGTATTCGGTTTGAGTTTTGTTTTTAAGTATAAGCATAATACAAAAACTTTGTGTGCGCTTTTTAGAACTTACTTGGTGCACACAAATAAATACATTGATATATTGCGAAGTCATTTGGTAAAATGCTTTACTAGCTAGATTTACTTTGGTTATGTCTGCTTGTTTTGTTCACGCATCGTTGTCAATTTTAATGGAATTAGATGCGACTGTCATACACGTGAGGTGTTAAACTATAAAACCAGGGTCAATCCACTAATTTCTACATAAGAAAATGCCTGTACTAAGCCAGGAATATGGCAGTTGTTATCCATTCGTTTTACTAGAGCTTTCTTACAAATTGACGAAAGCTACGAACGAACGTAAAGGGAGCACGTATTACATTTCCACAATAACAGTTAAGAGCCTTTGTTTTATCCGGTATAAAACATCATTCTTTTCTAAATCAAAATTATCTTTCAAAAAATAAGCATATCGGAAATAAAACACGCTTTTAATATCAGAAAATAAAGAAAAATAGTGTCAAATACACTTACGTACGTTACGTTACCTACATGTACGTAAACCACGATACCATACATTTTCGAGGGAATTGTTCAAGCACGAGTTTCACGATTAATATTTTAATGGCATAATTGTAGTACGTTAAACGACAAGGTTCACATTTATTTAATTTTCAACATTGATCAATCATCATCGAGATTTGCAAAACAAGGATGCTACAATGATTTGAAAAAGCAATGTGAAATAAATGTAGGAAAACAGATTTTGTGAACAAGTTTTTTTTAATAAATGTTATGGTTGATAAAGGAACGTAATGTGACTCTTGTGATTGCAGGCAACAAATGTGAAACTCATACCTTAATTGCAAATTCAGTTTAATATGAACTAAACAAAGTTCACACTGTTAAACAAGCATTAAATGACTAAAAAAAAGAATAGAAATAGTAACAACAAGTTTAGGGAACAATCATTTAAGGGGAAGGGGGTTATGGTTGTGGATTTCATTATGACGTTTAAACACACAACAGGCTTGGGAGATAGACGCATAGACGTCCAGTGGCTAATATTTCATGAATGTTCAGTACCTAAACGCAATCCTACGCTATAACAACGGTTCCATAAAAGAGACTAACTCTGGCATGTCTGGTGTATGGAAACACCACAAGGTAACAATGAATATTAACTAGGGAGAAGAGCTGATTCACAAGTTATTTTAAAAATGAGCACCTGTATATGACATAGTATGAAGGTCATTGTTTTTTTCCTTTATTATTGTGGAAGTTGCAAATATTGAATTAAGGAAGTATATGTTTTTATTATTTTTTATTATTTTATCTCAGGGAAGTGAACACTGTCATGAATGTATTTGCATTGGTATTGTCTTTGGTTAAATAATGCAATATTGTAAAAAAAAAATATGTGGCGGGAGATGGATTGGACGCCTTTTTTATTTGTTTTTAGGAGTATGTTTTTTCTTCTCACTTCCCTAAGTTTAGTATATTTTGTACAGTTATCTTCGTTTACCTGGTGGTATAATATTTCTAACTATCGTACGTCCCGAAATCCTATATCTCACCAAAAATCTAATTTAATAAGTGTCGTTGCATGTAGGGCAATGGTCCTTAATATGCTAACATTAAAGTGAAATGCCATCGAAGTTCCATGACGATTATTTGAATATGTCAAAATTAAGGATCCCTAAAACGTGTCTTACGTATGATTCGTCAAGCATACGTACCTTTCGTCAGTTTGTAAGAAAGCTCTACTACAATCAAGTCGATGTCAAGTTTCTTCTTAGAAGAAGCTTAACTTCTGGTGGATTATTCCCCGAGGGCATCATTAATTTGGTAGCTTGATGAATGATAAAAACAAATAATACTAAGATCAGACCGGCTGGTCCTCTTTTGCTGCACGGAATACTGTAGCATTTAATTTGTGTGTTCCACGGAATACCCTCTGATATACCCTGATTTGACTTATTATCAGCCAGAAGGTAATTACCATTTTAAAAATTCCCACGAAATACCCTTATGATCACGATACACAAGACATATATATCTTTTACAAATTGTGCCTATCATATTTGAATGCCATCATGATATAATCATGACAGAGCAAGGAAAGGACCACATTTTTTGGGTTTCAAATTGAAATTCCAGATAGAGATCAAAAACTTTAAAACGGAGGAGTTTGGCAATTCAACTTTGTAAGAAATATCTATGCATGTATCGTGTATGAAACGTTGTAAAAAGGGGATTCATGCCCGCTTCCATTCGCCTCTGGATTCCGACATTGAGATTTACAATTAACATATTTGATTCGGCTATCCTACATTGTCTTCGAAGTATAAAAGGCAATGACACTCATCCTGACAACAACAATTACATGTAACTTGCACTGAACACATTGCAAATGGATTCATATGATGAGCACTTTTAAATAGACACACTATAAGGTCAATGTCACAAAAATATAAACTATTTTGTATGAGGGTGAGAAACTGGACAAAGGCGATGTTATACTGAGCCCTTTCCCAGTTTTGTGACGAATACAAAAATGTTTATATTTTTCTGACATTGTCTTTATATTTTTTTTTTGATACTGCAACTTATATTAATACATTGATAGCTTTTCTTACTATATTTAGGAAATAAACACCTCTAATTGCAGTATAAAGAACTCTTTAACATTTGTTCAAATCTGCACTGGTTTAATTGTCAGCTACACGAGTCAACTAGTAGTATTTCAAATGTACATCACATTGAATTTAATTGAAAATTTCACTTTGATTTCACTAAGAATCGCAGAATTGGTGGCTTAAAATATGTGTCATATGCAGTGTTTAAATGTTGTCTTATAAAATATATTTAAATACCAGAGATTCAGCCTTTTTCATGATAAGTAGGTTTGATAATAAATATGACACCATACGCGATCATTTATCCCCACAATTATATCTCATAATTATTTTGTAAAAGAATTTCTAATAAATAACATGATCTACAAGATATACTAGTGAATTATCCCAATGTCTATTTACAATGTATATATAATTTCTGAAATGTTTATCGGCCAATATAAACGCATTTCAAACTGTTAATTATCTACAGAAAAATAAACTCATCATAGATACCAGGACTAAATTTTGTATATACGCCAGACGCGCGTTTCGTCTACAAAAGACTCATCAGTGACGCTCGAACCCCAAAAAGTTGAAAAGGCCAAATAAGTTACGAAGTTGAAGAGCATTAAGGACCAAAATTCCTAAAAGTTTTGCCAAATACAGCTAAGGTAATCTATGCCTGAGGTAGTAAAGCCTTAGTTTTTCAAAAATTCTAAATTTTGTAAACAGTTAATTTATAAATATTACCATATTAATGATAATTCATGTCAGTACAAAATGTGCTGACTACTGGGCTGGTGATACCCTCGGGGAAATAAATCTCCACCAACAGTGGCACCGACCTAGTGGTTGTAAATAAACTCATCATAGATACTAGGACTAAATGTTGTATATACGCCAGACGCACGTTTCTTCTACAAAAGACTCATCAGTGACGCTCGAACCCCAAAAAGTTGAAAAGGCCAAATAACACACATCACAAAGAAGGGTCGAAAAAATATTTACGTGAATTTGACAGTTGTACTGTAGTAAACTAATCATAAATTTCAAAGCAGTAAAAGCATTCTAGGTCATAGACATAAATTTTAGGTGTCTCAAATCACCATCGTTTTTTTATTTGATTTTTCTATAGAGAAGTTTCGGAAACTTGAGGTTATATAGTTACTGAAGCTTGTACACAGGTAAAAAGAGGTGAACATTTAATTTGTGATTTTCTTATATTCAATGAAATGGTATGTGAAGTTTTGTCTATAGTACTGGACTGGACAACACTTTACTCATGCCAAGTATTTCTTAATGCACAACAAAGACACATTCTGCATAATGTTTTGAAAAGTGCAAATTTAACAAAGACTAATAGGGAAAAATAAATGGTGGTATTACACATTGAGAATGGTCTTTTGAGGTCAATGACTCTTATCAATTGGATAACGTCTCCAATTCTATCACGTGCACTTTTTACAGTCTTATATCATATAGAAGCCAAATTTTTTAATATTTTTTATCAATGTAACTCCATGATTAAGAAAAAAGGTAAAAATAACTCCTTCGATCAACATTTAAGAATGAGACCTTATAGGTTGTTTTGAAAATGCAAAACAAAAACAGACATCTATTTTCCTTTAAGAATTTGCCTGTCTTAATCATCAACAAATTTAGATACATTCCGGTATAAACGATATATCAATGAGGTATATAGAAAGGTTACACAAGGCTTCAACTAAAGCCTTAGAATGATTTGATGTTCAAATAGTGATTGTATTTATTTAAAATGAGATATACAAATAAATCTTAATCCAAACGTTAAAATGGTAAATTAATTGAGATCAAGGATAATTTATCTTATTTTCAAAGAAAAAAATATAAAGAATCAAAATATTTTCATTAAAATCGTGTTTAGTATCTAAATCTTTATTTAACATGAGATCTCGACAATCATAGCTTTAGAATTGTAGCAGTTTTAATGATTTGATAAGAAGACAGAAACAACAACAACAGGTGCAATATCTTAACACGTAGTGTTATGTATACATTTTATGTGAACTCAAACATACTTAAAGTCATTTATTTTGTGATAAATTTCCTTTATCTCTAAAAATTTATACCTTTACGCAAATATAAATTCAAAATGTTTATCTGAGCAATTATAAAAATGATACATTTTATTCAAAGATACGGAAACTTTACATCTAATCTCGGATTTTGATCAGCGGTTTTTGTGTTTCTTCCTCTGCACTCACTTATTAACTAAAGAATTATCTAATTGTGTAGTCAAACGAAATGCATTGAGTGTTTGGTACCACAAACAATTCACGTATGCAAAGGAAAGATATATAGCTACAATGACATTTGTCTGGGTTATTTGCTTTTGTATCTGTTACGCTGGGTGCTGTGCTAGTTCAATTGGATCCCTTTTGGATTCATCACTTCAGTGTTCCAAATATCATTTTGAAGAAAAAGTATTGGAAAAACTTATTCGTCTAGAACTTAAGATGGAAACGTATGAAGCAAAAATAAAAACTTGGGAAGATTCGATTCCAATAAATATTGATAAAATTGATGATGCACAGAAGAAAACTGAAACATTTTTAGAATCAATGCGGGATATACTACACCGGGAGCAAACACGTTTAAATGGTTCATTCCATGAAACTGTCGAAAATGTATATCTCAAATCGGAAAGTAAAGTCAAAAGTGCTTTAGATTTATTATCGTATAAAATTGAAGAATACAGTGAATCACAGAATAGAAGAGAAAATGCCCTTGAACTACTACGGTCTTCTTTCCGTCAAGAGCAGAAACAGTTTAAACAGGAACAGATACGACTAATGAATGCCACCCAGGAAACTGTTGAGAAAACATACCGTCTGTCGGAGAGTAAAGTCAAAAGTGTTACAGATTCATTATCAATCAAAATGGAGGAATTCGAGAATAAAAGTAAAAATGTCATTGATCTGTTACAGTCTTCTTTTCAGAAAGTGCGGGAACAGTTTCAACAGATGAAAATACGACAAGATGATTCATTGCAGGAAACAGTTGAGAATGTAATTCATCAGTCCGAGAATAAAGTCAAAAGTGTTTTAAATTCATTATCAACTAAAATAGAGGAATACGAGAAAAGAGGTGAAAATGCCTTGGAATTATTACATTCTACTCTGCTCCAAGAGCAGCAACGATTTAACAATTCCTTTCAGGTAACTGTTGAAAATGTTCGAACTCAGTCTGAAAGAAAAGTCAAAAGTATGTTAGATTCATTATCGTTAAAAATGAACGAATTCAGCGAATCTCACAGTAAAAGAGAAAATACTCTTGAACTATTACAATCTAAATTCATTAAAGAGAAAGTACGATCCAACCATTCGTTTCATCTCATGACAAATGATATAAAAGAGGAATTTAATAAGACGATTAAAAGCTTTATGTCGGAACTAGCTGGTAGGTTGTTTTCTTATTTTTCGAATTTAAATGCACTTGTCTTTATTTGAATACTGAATGTAAATACTTGTCGATGCCACAACTGGGTAACACTAAGTTCAAAATGGTATAATGGCGTCTGGCGTACTAAATTGTCATCCTGGTACCTTTGATAGCTATTTACACCACTGGGTCGATGCCACTGCTGGTGAACGTTTCGTCCCCGAGGGTATTACCATCCCAGTAGTCAACACCGAAATGAATATCAATAATATGGTCATTTTTATAAATTTCCTGTTTTGAACTTTGAATTTAAAAAAAACTAAGGATGTTCTAATCCCAGGCATAGATTACCTAAGCCGTATTTGGCACAACTTGGAGTTTTGGATCCTCAATGCTCTTCAACTTTGTACTTGTTTGGCTTTATAAAAATTTTAATATGAGCGTCACTGATCAGTCTTATGTAGACGAAACGTGCGTCTGGCGTACTAAATTATAATCCTGGTACCTTTGATAACTATAATTAGCTCAATAGTCAATTTTTATACTTAGATATTGACATGTTTACGATAAAAACAGTGTACGTTTATATATTGAGAAACTAAGGTTTCAAAACCCTAAGGCATAATGGAACTTAGATGGATTTTTTATATTTTATGTTGTTTTTCATCAACTGTTTCGGTTCTTATACACCATTGTCTTCGAACGCTTCAGAAAAAATTCAAGTTAAACAATATTGTTTTCATATATCTTTTTATGTCTGTTTAGTCTTTCTAAAATGATTTAGGAACAGCAAATACCATAAGTTGTTTCGTCACTTCACAACATTTTAACAGAGAAGGTAATCGTTTATTCTTATAATTACTTATAATATACAATAATTATTATAATTATTGGAAAAAGGAGTCGGATGCTAACTAAATAGATATAAGAAGATGTTGTATGAGTGCCAATGAGAAAACTCTCCATCCAAGTCACTATTTGTAAAAGACAGTACGGTCTTCAACACGGAGCCTTGGCTCAAACCGAACAGCAAGCTATAAAGGGACCCTAATATGACAAGTGCAAACAATTCAAACAAAAAAACCAATGAGAAACGATTACGCTGATGTGCTGTTTTTGTATGTTGTCCTAGGTTGTTTTACGTATTCTTTTTTATTTTGTGGTTAGCATGTCAAAATGTACTATTGTATTGTTTATTTGTGTACTTTTCTTTCCTGAATGTTCTTTTTATTGCACTGTATTCCTGTCATGTAATGTTGTCATTTTAGTGTTGAATTTGCCATTGCCATAAAAGCGCCAGGCCTAGTCACCCACAAACCCAGGTTCAACCCACCATCTGTTTTTTTAAATCGTCCTGTACCATGTCAGGAAAATGACACTTGTTATCATATAGTTCGTTTCTCTGTATGTTGCATTGTCCTTTTTTTTGTTCACTCTCGGTCGTTGTCCTCGTTGTATTTCGTATATCTGGGGTTGATGAAACATTGACCCAACCCCATCAAAAGTCAATAATGTATACTTATTGTCTGGGTATGAGTGGAATAGTCGGTTTATTGTCCCCGAGGTGCAACAATTGCACTCGGCTACGCCCAAGAGGGGATAATAAACTTACTTTTAATCGAATATCCAGTCGGAAAGTGTTCTATTATACCGAAAGAGACTGTTAGGAATAAATCAATTATCGTAATATAAAAAGCACAGACATAGCCATTTTGTTTCATGAATTTATATATCATGTATATTCTAAATGGTAAGGGCACGTTCTGGTCTGACCTCAATTCTAGATACAATAGATAAAACACAAAGTCATTACTCCCACAGTATTCTCAACATTAGCCAATCCTGTAGCTGCAATTGAAATTCCGCGAAATATAATGACGCTTGGAGTCAAATAGTTTCACCGAGGTCCAAAAGTTGGAAACTATTGACGGGTCCAATAGTTTAACCCGTGCAATTTGAAAAAAATAGTAAAAATATTGCGTACATATTTTATATAGAAAATAATGACTGAGGTATAATAATTGTATTATATCAAATTCTAAAGAGTCGTTAAAACCTATTTATCTTATGGTCAAAACTCTTACTGTGTTAAATGAAAAAATCCGCGTTGTTTTTATCCGGCATTTTTTTTACATGACAGTATGACATTACTTTCATTTTCCGGTGTCAAACTTTAGCATCAGACATTTCAAAACTTTTTTTTATACGCTTCAGAATGTAAAACAAAATTGTTAACACGAAGAGATCCAGGCGAAAAGTGCGAGTGTTTTGTATTCAATAGCAGCAATCACATCATCTCCGTTGCCATAGACGAAATGTACATCGGTTCTAATTGTGAACGTTATCAATGATCGAACGAATAGCCGATGGAAATGTCGTAATATCGTCTCAGTATGCTGAATAAGCCAATCGAATTAACGCAGTTTTTCATATAGATTTTTCGTATCACACTCCTTGTAGTGTGATGCAAAATCTATGTCTTCGTGCAGTGAATATATAATAGGACAATACGGTAAGAGAAAATGATTTACATAGTATCATATGAATGGGAATATGATAACTGATATATATATATATATATATATACAGCTATGATAAGATACGATTGAAATTGATGATCACACAACTTTTGTTTTACAGTTAGAGGCAAAGAGTGCAAAGATATTGTAGATGCCAAATCTGGTATATACACTATTTCACCTGATCAACTACACACATTCATGGTGCGGTGTGAGTATGATAACTGGACGGTATGAAAAAAAAAATTTCTAGAAACGTTTTGCTTATGTTCACTTATGATAAGTTTATTAAAAGTAACAATAATTATTCAACTGTAGTTTAAATAAGAACATCAAGAAGCGAACACTGTCAGGACGACAAAGATATACAATATACCTTTTGTTTAAATACTTGTATATTTTTTGCTTGCTTTCCTTCAAACGTAAAAAAACCCAACATTATTGAAAAACCATTATTTCACTATACCATTCTCCATGATATCGACTTTAAGCAGCTTCTGTATATAAAGACAATGATTGTTTTACTAATATTTTTTTTTTATTTTACTTTGAAGTTTCGTTACATAATATCCTTGAATAGAACATTTTTTGGCAAAGATGAAAACATAGAGATAACTTTGTGTGGCATATTTACAACATTTATATTACTTCTATTCTGTAATATCTCTCTTTATTCTTCCCGCGAAATATATTTTACCGCTATCAAACTGTCTTTTTTACAGAAAAAATACCAAGTCATTTTCTTGTGCAGAAAACGGCGGATTAAACCTGGTGTTAAAGCTAGCTAAAGCACTAACTTGTATGACAGTCTCACCAAATTTCATCATATTGACAACAAACAGACATAATAAGTAAAAATGTCACAAAATGTCACAAATAGGGTACAATAGCAAAATGAACCCCACCAAAAATGTTGGGGTGATCTCAAGTGCTCTGGAAAGAAAAGGTGATCCATCTCCACATATGGCACCCGTCGTGTTCCCATTTTATTACAAAGCCGGTAAACAATATAATTCGGTAGGTCAAGTTCGTGAAAATGGAACGGGATTGTAGTTACGACATATTGAACATAATCGATATCATCTGAGAAACGGATTCCATAACGGTCAACCAAATGGTGATGGTGTCCATAAATTATGACAATGTAAGAAGGCGATTCACAAACCCAATAAACTGTTATAATCTGTATATATTTTATGTACAATACGTTTTTTTCAGGTTATTCAAAAACGTTTTGATGGCTCAATAGAATTCTACCGAAATTGGGAAGATTACGAAAATGGATTTGGGGATCTAAATGGGGAGTTTTGGCTAGGTAATCTTATTTTTAATTATTTTTAATTAGAATTGTGTGATTATAAAAAAAACACATAAAAGTTACTTTATGACTGATAGATTTTATTTGAACTTAACTTCCCGTGGAAATATTACATCCTGGGGTGGCAAAAGATTTATACAGCAAATTACAAATTTCACTAATTAGGTGGAAAGTTCTTGTAAAAGGATGACATTTGTGTTTTAAGAAACCGTTAAATATTTGCCGGTAAAGAAATTGCTGTTTTGATTGATTGTTGCAAATACGTGTCCATAGTTAGTCACTCTTGTAAAACAATTCATTTCGTAACAGTCGTTCTCTAGTTTGTGTGACAAGTCTTCCTAGTGGTCGTACAGAAAGACTACAAACAGGACCACTGGACTGATGATTGACTATATTTTACCTTTGTTAGTGAATATATTATTTACAAGTTCGTTTAGTAACGATTCGTGTACCACAAGATTACCTTGTTTGATAAAATTCAATCAACACCTAGGCCTGATCGCAGAAAAGAAACTTATGACAAACAAGACTTGTCACACTAACTATAGAGTGACTGTAAACCAACTCTGCTCAAGAACAGCAATATATTTAATTCCGATAAATTTTATCAAGATATTTGCTTTTATTACGTCAAATTGCCTGGTCAGAAACGTCAGGTGTATGATATACGACATGTAGCTGTAATTTGCATAATACTTTTTTTACTTAACAGGTAACAGGAACATTGCATTACTGACATCAATTGGAACACACGAGTTAAAAATAAACCTAGAGGACTGGGACGGAAGTAAAAGATATGCTCATTTCAAGAATTTCACGATTGACGGCGCATCGGACAAGTACAGACTTCATATAAGTGGCTATTCAGGCAATGCAGGTAATATATTTATGCCTATACATTTATATCAGTGTTCAAATAATGGTTCCGATATTATATGAAGTAAAACATGTGTACTGATACAAAATGAAAATGAATAAGATAAATTAATTTTGCATATCTACAAATTAAAAAAACTTCCTTCGATTTCGAGCTTGTCAAAAGAATATACCTAGTTTCCCTGATAGTGTATTATTACTTTTTTGAGACGATCAAATATATATGTTAAGTTTCTATGAATTACAAGTATCTACACAACTGAAATAACGAGGTCCAATATGTAAGCCGAACTGACATAAAATCGACGAATCAATGAATTCAACAATATATAACTAATATAGGATAATGGTGTTTATTGAAAATCATACCATTGCAGACCCTTTTGTTTTCCAAATTATCAATATAATCAAACATTTACAAGTTTCGGCTCGAATCCGATACCGATTCCAATAGTATATGTCAAATGTAGCTTCGGTTGTATGTATTTTGCCCTTTAATAGGAGCACCACTATGTAAAGGAGGACATTTAACACACTATATTGTTACAGATTTATCGTGAGCATTTGACATCCCAGTTTCCCAGCATGGCAGCGACGAGACTTCATACCAGTAAGATAACTTTCCCCCAAAACAATAAGTGTAATCTCAATGTATACAAACATGAACATGGACAATTTACGAGATATAACCAAGCATTTATTAGATCAAATAGATCGAACAAAGTATAACTTTAAAGCATCAAACAAATTAGATGTAATATCTTTTGCAAAACTTATATTGGAAAACAATGACTTCCAATAATTGAGACCTTATATAAACATGGTATAGGGGCACCTCAATGTTAAATATTATCACCCAATGCCACCGATCAGCATCTGTCAGCAATAATTCCACAAATCTTATACATATTTCAATGTAGAAAAAAAGCACAAGTATGATTTGCCAATATCTTGACGACGGCTTCATGATTACAGAGTACAACACATCACACATGTTCGAATACAGAAGTGACGTACTAAGATACTGATGTGTACAAAAAGGAGTGTTTTAAATCAAAAATTGTCCTTAACATCATGTTACATGTCAAACCAACTGAAACTTATTAGTATTTCCTAATTACAAGTGCACATCCTTGACCTAGATTTAAAAGTATAAGAACAGAAATTAGTCGTAACATAACACACTATAGCAATGAATCTGATCTTGATAAACATCTGATGTCTCTGGAAAATAAACTTATAGATAGAGGATATGATAAATAAGAAACTGCAAAAAAACATATAAGATGTGATATACAAGAGTAAACGATGCAGTACCCTGTCAGATAATTTTAGAAAAAGGGAAATTCCAGCTACTTACACTGGTAACTGAATATCTTAACAGAGCTATTAAGAAACATTTGCAGAATTGTCAAAGAGATGAATATTGTAAAACAATATTCAAACATAAGCCTATCATTGCGTTTAAAAGCAGTAAAAATTTAAAGAGCACCAGCAAAAACAAGACTTTTTAATAGGGAGACTTTTGAGATTTGACACTTGCTAAGATAGAACTTAGCTAAGAAAAGTCCGAAACACCGTTTATTAATTATATATATATTTACATATATTTCTATATAATTTCTAAGAGAGATTTATTTGTTTATATAATAACAGGTGATGGTATGACAGAATACAACGGTAGATACTTTACAACATATGACAGAGATCATGACACTCGGTACAATTTGAATTGTGCTGATTACAAACTTTTTAAGGGTGGGTGGTGGTTTCACGCATGCTTGTTTGGAGACAGAGGAGCTATGTTGAATGGAAAATACACTTCTGGACCAAGTGACAAAGCAGACATTATATACCGAGCATGGACATCTAAATCCTTGAAGAAATCTACTATGATAATTCGGAGAGTATAAAAGACGGCGATTAAACGATAATGTCTTTTATCCTTAAAAAAAGTTAACATTAAAGTTAAAGCTGAATTTTCTATGCTGTCAACATTAATTTTCTTTCCTCTTTATCATGAATAGCTCACAAAATGACAGATATTCATAATGTACAATCATTTATTTTCGTGAAAACCTTTTTTTTTCTAATTTTCGTGGAGAGCAAAACATTTCTTATTTTCGTTAATATTTGAATATGATTTTTTTCTTCCAAAAGCGCATACAAGACTATAGAAAATATCTACGTCGATGAATGTTAGAATTCATGGTTCAACTATTTATATAAAATTTGGTTTCTAACAAATGTGAATAAACCACAATTGAAAGTCATCGAGTTACTCATAGGATGAACTAAAATAGATCAAAGCCATTGCCTAATTATTAGTTACAATGCAGATGAAATAGCAGCAAACCAAACGTTTGTATAGTGTCGACTTTAAAAGACTAAAACGACATGTAGGTCAAAATACCAATGCATAAAAAACCCTTTAGTTGTTACTTTCTATCAAATAGTACTTTATAATATCTAGATAAATTTTAATGTTTACAAGTAATCAAATAATAAAACAATATGATCTTTTTGTATTATTATGCGATAACTACCAACAAATAAATTGGAAAAATGTACTCTCTGTCAACATGGCAAACATAGAATTTGGTTTTAAGGATATCAAATTGGAAATAGTACAATTACATATCAGATACTCGCAATAGATTGATCACAACATGTAAATAAAGTTATTGAAGATGTTTCACTGGGGGCAAATAATGGTGTGGATAGGTTTAAGAGGATAAGAATAATTGAAAAGGAAACAATGGGCCGAAAATTTATGAATAAAGAAAAATGAAGTGCTATAAAATAAAGGACATACAAGAATAGGCAGACAAAAAATACATTGCAATTATTTGAGAAATTAAACAAAACAGAAATAAAGGTAAGATCTGCATTAATGCGATTGTACTCAAAATAGATGCAGTATATGCAGTAGCTACAAAATTTATGTTAAAAAAAATATTTTCATTGTCCGTTCCCAAAACAGGTAATGCTTTAAAGATGAAAAAGAGAGGTTATTAACAAACCCAAATTGAAGCCTGACCAGAGACGGACGCCCGGATGCACGGAACAGAAAACAAAAATGATCCCCATTATACATCTGTTAAACCGTTTATAAAAAAGTAAGAAAAAGATAACACATCCACGTTTTATTCAAACAGGCTTCTTTTTTCAATGATTTTCATTTACAAACATCTTTAAAAATTGATAAAGTTTACGTAGAAAGAAGTCAATTGCTGTAATATTGTGTGAAAATTATTTCTCGACATTTTTGCGTGATTTTAATGGACTATGATATTACTGCTTAGCGTAACCTCCTGTGAAACGCACAGTACAGCCACTTTTCTCCAAGATTAAGTCATGTTTTTAATGCATTCTAACTTACATGTAGAATTGTGAGATCACTCCAACAGAACTAAAATACTTACCAATACTTAGACACACTTATGCCATATAATCTCTTGAAATTTCCTGGCGGCCATTACCCAAACGAGATTATTAAAACAGTTACAATCGTAAAAGGTTATTTCCTGAAAAAGCAATAAGCCTGTACGATATTTACATTCTAGTTTTTTTTTCAATTTTAACATATCAATGAAGATTCAGAAACAAAAACCTACAATTAATTGCGTTAAACACGTAGACAAATGTCTATTAAAAATGTTCCCTACTCGTTGACCTATCTGATTTTTTGTACTCGATAGAAATAAAATATGCAGTGTATATAAAGTGCGAATCCAGCTAGTTCATTTTCACTGTCATATGCGGGTATGTCTATTGTAGAATAAAGGATCATGGGAAAACTGTATTTGTTTACGTTTTGAAAATACCAAATTAATTGATTTGAAGGAAAGTTTTTACATATTTTCATTGTGATATGTCTTTATTATGTACAAACATAGCATTAAAGTTCAAATAAGTGTTATAAAAGCAACATAATATAGCATATCGATTTTTGAAAGCGATCCATTTTAACTATAGATGCGATGAATTATCACTGTTAGTGCAGTCATTTCTGATGTGGAATTTTCGAAGATGCGAGGAATTTTTATTGTAGAATTATGTGATAAATGCACTTGAAACAAATGAAAAAACTTAGTTGATGACTTTAGAATTTATGATAAATGTATTTTCAAATTGAAATACAAACTCCTCATTCGTTCTTTATCAAATATATAGCTTTTCAAACTTGTAACAAAAACGCTTCTCAAAATGTCATATTGTATTCTTCAAATTACGTTTTTCCTTGATTTAAAAAAAAAATTAAAAGATATTTCTGTATTTTTTTGAAGTCAAAGATTGATATTGCGGAGTTTAAGTGCAGTCTGTGTAAAATAGAGACGAGTACATTTGAGGACGTTATCTTCCACGCAATAAATACACTTGCGAACAGAGAAATATGCATCTTGAAACGCAGTGGTGACAGAAAAGCTTATAAAAGATTAACTTTGCCCAGTTGTACCCTCAACTGCTTCAATTTACATATTCTGAAAAAGACAGTTTTGGTAGAACAAATGTTCTTGACTCGATTGTTGTTTGCATGATTTTAACTGTATACGGTGAAACGGTATGTGACATAAATTATCCACAGTCATTAAAACATGAAATGTAAGGTGTGGGCGAACTTTTTTGTTTGCATTGGTACGTGAAGTAGAGCACCCTTGATACAAAAAGAATTATCCGTAATGAACAGCTCGATACCAGAGGAGGATTTAGGAGGACAGGGGTTGCTCCCTTTTTGGGAAAACATTTGGTTACTTTTATATGGAATCACTGGAGCGGGCCCCCTCTTAGGTAGTCATTGGACCCCTACTTATAAAAATTTCTAGATCCGCGAGTGGATACTACCACAGAGGTCAAACAATGCACATTTGGGTAATTGTACACAACATGCATGCTACAATTCATGTTTGATGATCTTAGAACCTTTGGACCTCTATGTGGGCTATTTCGGTAACTTTGTAAAAATCCCCAAACTGGATACAAGGTTAGATTCATCATGTCAAAGAACCCATAATATCCATAAAGTCTTTTGTCTATAAAAATGCATGCATGGGATACATTTGTTATTGAAGGCATGACTGTAACAATAGGATGAAGAAAAAATAAATATCTTATTCTGGCGTCTCATTGGGGGGGGGGGGGGGGGGTGGTGGGGGTCTGATCCCTGATCCCGCTTACTGCTTTATCAGATATTCCCGTATCCCGCTTATACTATGCAGTTCTCATTTTTTTAATTTTCCGTGTTCCTCTATACTTTATTTCTCGTTTTCACGACACAATTATTTGACTATCACGTGTCACGCTTACAAAAAAATCGACAATTCCGCGTCACGCTTATACCCCAACGCGACCCACTATTCTACTCTTTTCTGACTCATATTAAGCCCATTATAAATATATTAAAAAAGTGTGTTTTTTATCCCTCTTTATCCCGTCTCGTTTCGGTTTGAGCCACAGATAGATAAGATGTCATATGTGACAATGAGACAACTCTCAAAACGAGTCACAATTTATAAAAGTATACCTTTATACGTCAAAATACGGTCTTCAACATGGAGTCTTAGCTCACACCGAACAGCAAGTTATAAAGGGCTCCAGTGTAAAACCTTTTAAACGGGAAAACCAACGATTTAATCTTTATCAAGATGTACGTAATTAGTGGTGAAGTGTCATGGAAATGGATAAAAAAAACCAAGGATATGGAAATGGATAAAAAAAAAACAAGGATAAAGATCCCTTTACGATTCATAAGAAATTTAAAAAATGGAATACATTTGAAATAAATGTTATTTCTATTGAATTTATTTAGAGTGTTTTAAAACCAAACTTTCCTCCGTAAGTTAAATTTTATCAAATCCGTCTCTTACTTTATCTTTTGTTTGAGCAAGTCGGCTAAATTAAGGCTTTACAGCTAATTTCCTAATGCATGTAAAGCAAAACTTTGGTTGATTGTTTAGTTTGTATAATTGTTTATACAAACTTTGTAAATAAGATTGACATCTTTAAACAATATGTATCGGCATAGTTTAACCTGTATTTATATAATTATTATATTTGAATTAAATTGGGTGTTATCATAATGATTGTACAAAAAAAAAAAAAACAAAGCAAGCACGCTAACTAAAGTCTTGCTTTACATGCTTAAAAAAATACGCTGTAATAGATAAAAAAAATAAATATATCATACAGTGAAAATGTGCCGCATATACAATACTAATGAATCGCTCTACAGTGAAAATGAAAGAATAGTATCATTATTCGACAGTAAACATGACTCGCATAAAGAAAGCATCATAGTGGAATTCAGTTCAATATGAAGAAACTGAATGACAAAACCTATTATACGTTATACAACTTTAATAATTGTGTTGAAATGAATATTTTTTCTGCAACAACATCTTCCTGTTAGTTATAAAACACCTGCACGATCTGTTCGTAAAATGTCCTAAATATTCACCTATTTTGGTATATATTTCACAGCTATTTGGATTTAGGCGCGGAAAAAAACCCCGTTCGCATCTCTTACTTTGTTTTATTAGTATTATGTGTTTCTTAACATATATTTTTTAACTAATTTTCTTCATTTTCTTCAAAAATAAAAAAAAGTCGTCTGTTTATTTATCATTCTACATCAAAAATTTCTGGCATATACAGTGAAAATGATATCTTAGGATCCGCACTTTACATACACTGAAATATGTATATCTAAAGAGTACAACAGAAGACAAAATGTAAAAAAATGATGTTTGCTTATTAACATAATCTATAAAATACATCTACAACTTGTATTCAAGTTCCATATTGATATTTGACAAATTCCTGTTCAATGAAAGCTAGCTATTGTCAATTTATCAAAATGCATATCTATGAACACAGGATACATTGATCATATGAATATTTACGAGTAAAATGTGCACTCTTTTTTGCTGTTTATTTATAAAGATTCGTTTAAAAAGTCTTTAAAAGCAATAAACCAGTAAAACAAGTATCTGAGCACGTAAAAATTACAAACGGGAAATAGTGTTTTATATAATGGAATTTTATGCGGCTGTCATATCAGTGACAGGTTTAGCTAGCTATAAACCTAAGTTTAATCCAACATTTTCTATATAAGAAATGTCTCTACAAAGTGTGAAATAATAGACAGTTGTTGTCCATTCGTTTGAGGTGTTTGAGATTATGATTTTGCCATTTGCTTACTTTCAGTGTGGAATTTCTCTTGGAGTTTAGTAACGTTTGTTATTATACTTAATGTTTTTTTATACTTGCACAGGGGACTACAGGAACTATTTTAGAATGTTTAATTTTATTTTGAAAAACACTGTAAGTCTTTGTTTTGCTAAAATATTTGTTTTTTTATACGATATCATTACAAATAAGAAGATGTGATATGAGTGCAAATAAACCAACTCTGCTTCCAAGGCACGATGTATAAAAATCTAACCATTATAGGTAAAATATGTTACTAGTATTTAAATATGTCTATAAGAGTAGCAGACACAATTTTAACTCAAAAGTATCAAACTCTTACACTACGGTAACAAAATTATAGGCAGACACTATATATTAATTTCCAACAATGATGAAATAAAAGGGTATTTAAAGTTGTCAATAAATATATAAACATTTAACAGACTCAGTACTCTGATACGATCAGATATATTGGGTACAGTAAGGCGGTTTGTAAGATCAAACATTTAACCTCTTGCATGTATATAACTATTTATTGGTAAATCTAAATCGTATCTGCATCTTCTTATATATATACAATAGATGAAAAAGTTACCATAGTTAAGGTTTTATCATAAGACAACTGGGATATAGATGAGTTGTAATACTATATTGGTTTAGACAAGTGCAGATAAATACATAAGATAAGGTGCAAGACAATAACAATCAAAATCAGGGAGTAAACAAAGACTCACAAAACCAAAGGACATTTACATCAATAGTTGTAAATGATAAATAAGAAACAACACGAACTCAACTAAAAACCGGGAGTGAAATCAGGTGTTCCGGAAGGGTATGCATTTCCTGCACCGTATACGGCACCAGTGCAAACTGTACTTTATGATTCAATTTTTCTGAGGTTTGATCACAAAAGATATGAACATAATAACACTTTAAAGACACCGACTCATCTTTGTCAAAAAGAAGACAATACACAAGATTTCCTGTGAGCTATAATTGCACAGTAATTATATCCCGCAAATAAAGGTAACAGTAGTATACCGCTGTTCGAAATTCATAAATCGATTGGGAATAAAAGCAAATCCGGGTTACAAACTAAAACTGCGGTAAACCTATCAAATACAACAGGAGAACTACGACACAACAGAAACACTAAACATTAAAATGTAACATAAACAGAAGCAAAATGTGTCAAACATTTTATAGAACTTTGTGCAATTTTTAAAGATATAGGAAATAAGTTTTGCAGTAAATATGAACAGCAAACGAGAGAACACCATGTGACATTGTGTAGCATTACACGATGAAGTCTGGTGGCACACATACACGAATATGGGACTTGCTGATGCCGATATGAAGGTTTTATGGACGGACGGTCGGCCATAAAAGCGGGATAAAAAAAACCTCAAGAGGATAACACACAGGCTTGTACATCAAGGAATATTAATATTGTAATTTACCGCTCTAATAAAGTAATTATTATATTATTTTTGTTACGTTGTGTGTTTAGCTGTTCGGGCCGTATGAGTGGTAATGCATATAAACATGTGACTACATAGAGAGTGCCATTTTTAATAAATCAATAATCCAAAACGGAAGTGATGAACACAAATTACAGATTTGTATAAACGAAACGAATATAATAAAGTATAATCGTTACATCTTTCTTTCTTTAAGAAAAGCTAATTAATCAAATCAAAATGACATTTCCAAAATGTCTATCAAAAGAATTTGTAATGACTATATATAGCTAGTTAAAACTTTGACTAGAAAATTGTAATTTCAGAAATAAAGACTTGACTAGAAAATTCACTTTAACAGCTCAACATTTTCATAAAATTTTAAACATTTATCCAGTATCAAAGTTATTGTACTTTTGTGGAAACTTCAATTGTCTTCGGGATCTGGTATTGGTAGATTGTGGATTTCTAATCGGCTGGTCGGACTGATTACAATCAACATCGGGTTTACTGACACTAGGTTCCATAGACGGACTACGAGGCGGTGTCACGGTTTGAGTATTGTCAATGTTTTGATTTGGTTTATTTCTGTTATCGGTGCTAGGCGCGTTTTCTGGTATTCTATACAGATTAAAGTCAATATCATTCGGCCTCACGTAGTTGTCAGATTGTTTGTTTGAACCACTACTACGTATGTCTCGCCTGTTTCGACGCTATTTCTGTCCTTGATCGGTGTTCACTTCATAAGATCTATTGTCCACTTTTTCCTAATAATACCTTTTGTCCAAGTCTTAGTATGATCGTTCGGTTTCGGAGATATCCATACACGTTGTCCACTTTCTAACTCTTGTAAGTCTCTCGCGTTTCGGTCATAATATTTACACCGTGGATGTTTGTTTCGTTCGATTTCCTTTGTTGCGAATAAAAAATATGCGGTTTCAGGAGAGACCAAGAAATTTGCAATCGCGTTTTTGTTCTTCTACACATGGATGGACTGCTAGACATCCCTTCAGTTGGCGTGTTACGGAAGTTTAGAATACTCATTTAAAGATCTTTATTGTCTTTTCGAGCACGTTTCATGAGTCTCTTTGCGGATTTGACTGCTTGTTCTGCTTTTCCGTTACTTTGCGGGTAGGGTAGAGAAGACGTTTTATGGTCCAACTCCCATTCGGTCGCGAATTTCGCAAACTCGTTGCAACTAAATTGCGGTCTATTATCGGATATTACGGTGTTAGATATGCCCTACCTTGCGAATAAGGCTCGTAGTTTGCGAATGACGGTTTTCGGTTTCGTGCTTTCTAGAAAGTGAATATTCCAAAAATTAGAAAAATAATCCACAGTCACAAGATCGTCCTTTCCTTTGAAACTGCACAGATCGGTTCCAACTTTTACCCATGGTCGGTCTGGGACATCGTGCGGAATTAAAGTCTCTTTCTGTTGCTATTCTCAAACATTTGGCATGTTTCGCACGATTAAATATACTGTATTATGTCAGAATGCATACCGGGCCAATACAAGCACTCTTTTGCACGTCGTAAACTACCACCAATTCTAATATGAGACGAGTGAATACGCTGCATCATCTCCATACGGAGAGTTCTCGAAATAATTGCTCTTTCACCACGGAAAAGAATTCCATCTTGTATGGTTATCTCATCTCTGAAGTCGAAGTACGGTTTCGCAAGTGAGGGCGTGTCCTCGCGCTTATTCGGCCATCCATGTAATACGGTAGTTTGCAATACTTGCAAAGACTCGTCATCCTGCTTATGTAAGTTAATATCTTTCACTCTAGATTCGGTCATCGGTAAATATTTCACCATATTTATAACTTCTAAATCCATGTCAAAGCTTGTTGTATCAGTCTCTTTAAGATACACACGACTCAATGTATCGGCAATATACATTATACTTCCGGGTTTATATCTGATATTGTAATTGTATTGCTGAACTCGGAGCAACATACGCTGTAAACGTCTCGGAGCGGCTAAAAGTGATTTCTTCCCTATCGACTGGAGAGGTTTATTATCGCTGTCCACATTAACAATTCGTCCGTAGGTGTACTGGTGAAATCGCTCTAAGCCAAATACTACGGCTAACATCTCTTTTTCAATTTAAGCGTAACGGGTCTCAACATCGGTAAGTGCTCTGCTTGCAAACGTTATCGGTTGTCCATTTTGCAATAAACTTGTTCCTAGTCCTGTTAACGAAGCGTCACATTGAAGCGTTAATTCTTCTTTCGGATCATAGTATCTAAGAACTGGACTAGCGCATACTAGTTTCTTAATCACGGATACCGCTCTATCATGTGAATCTAACCAGCACCATTCTGCATTTTGTACTGTCAGTTTTCGCAACGGCTCGCATAAGTCGCTCAATTTTGGCAAGAATTTACTCAAATATGTCACGAAACCTACAAATCTCTTGACGGCGGCCACGTCGGTCGGGATAGGCATTTTCGTTACGGTTTTCACTTTGTCGGGATCGGCTCGAACTCCTGCATTTGTCAAAAGGTGTCCTACGAATCTTACCTCAGTTTGCTTAAACTTTAACTTGTCACTATTCAGTTTGAGGTTCTTATCTCTGCATCGATCCATTAGAGCTCTGAAATTGCAGTCATGGTCGCGAGAAACTGCTTTATGGGTTTCGCCTTCACCGAAAATCAAAATATCATCATGAACGCAATGCACACCGTGTAATCCTTCCATATTCAGATTTTGCCTACGTTGGAATTCTTCAGGCGCGGAATTTAGTCCAAAAGGCATTATAAGCCATCGGAATCGTCCATGCGGTGTGTTAAATGTAGTTAACATCGAGCTATCATTTGTCCAATTTCAAATGCCAAAATCCATTTCACGCATTGGCAACAGAAAATATCCTAGTTTTATTCAAATCTGACAATGACTCCTCTAAAGTCGGCATCGGGTAGTTACTGCGCTTAATAGCCTTATTCAAATCGCGCGGGTCTAGGCAAATTCTCAACTTGTTAGGTTTTTCGACGATCACGAGATTGTTCACCCACGGAGTGGGCTCATTACCCGTGGTAATCATTTCTCTGTCGGTTAAACGTTCTAATTCAGTTTCCAGCTTTTCGCGCAACGCAACAGGTATCTTGCGTGGTGGGTGCACCACTGGTCTAACGGTTTCATCTATTTCGAGACGGTATGTTCCTGGTAAACAGCCTGTTCCGTCAAACACGTCCTTGTATTGCCTAAATACTAATTTTTGTGATGTGTTTTCTTTTACAACAATAAATGTCTCGTCGTAACTTTTGTCATTCTTAGCATTTACCAATTTCCATGCTGTCTTTCCAAGCGGTCTTATTTCAGATTTGTCGTATGTCGTTAAGACAGTACTTGATTTTACAATTTTACATTCTAGTCCTTTCATTGCACAAGTTATGTCTTCTCTGACAGTTCATGACGTTAAAATACTAAATCCCTGGGATGTGTTTTAGTTGATTTTAGTCTCTGATGCATGATTTTTTTTATTATTAATTGTTTTTGGCTTTTAACTAGCTGTCAGTAACTGCGAGTACTCTCAAATCGTATTTTCTTGTTAATTCGACCTGTTGATACTGTTTATAATGCTTTCTTTGTTATTTTATATTTATATGGATCTTGTTTATATACCAGCTTTGATTATTTGGAATATATTCTAAGTTTCACTTCTTCTTACTACATTTGTATAAACTTCTAGATTTACCTGTATTTTTTTAAAACCGTTTTTTTTTTTCTAAAGTGAATATTTTCGAAGGGTTAAATATTTCGCAGTGGTGACTTGCCATGGATTTGTTTGGACTTGTTTGTTTACTTTTTGGCCTTGAATATTTGTCCCTAATATTTTATTTACTGTGCATTTGCATTCAGATATCGCAGATCAAATTTATTCGTTTATAGTGTATTAATGTATGTTTTTTTGATTGAGTTAAGCCTGCAAATTAATATTTTATCGTGTGTTTTTCTATGTTGTGATGTTATGCTATTGTTTCAGAAAAGGGAGAAGGTTTGGATCCATTAAAACGTTTAATCTCGCTGCAAATGTTTGCACCTGTCTTAAGTCAGGAATCTGATGGTTCTTTTGATTTCCACGACTTTTGTGCTGTTGCGGTTTGTTACGTCCACACACTGCTGCGAAATGATCTTTCTTGTTGCATTTACGACATGATTGTCCATATGCAGGGAATTTCTGCTTACTTGCCTCGTGCTTGCGTCCACAATAACGACAATCTATCTTAGACTTCGGTGTTGCATAGTTAGTCTTATTTCTTGCACCTGCACCATGACTTGGCGACTTAACTACATGCACCTCTGCTGGAGTATTTTCTATCTCTTATTTACGCTCCTTCGAAAGCCCTGTAGGTCTACAGCTGTCTTAACAGCCCATCAGTGTCAATTTACTACCGCGAAATAATCGTTTACGTACCTGGGTGTCTTTTATTCCAAACACTATCTGATCTTTTATAAGTGACTCCTCAATCGCTTCATAGCCACAATGTGCTGCTATAAATTTCAGTTCTGTATAATATTTAGATACGGACTCACCACTCTGTTATGTCCTAGAATTAAATTTATATCGCTCAACTGTCTCGTTTTTCAACGGATTGCAATAAGTGTCGAATTTCTAAAGCACAATATCGACTGTTCTATCTATTTCAGTTTCAGCAAAGGTCAAAGTATCGTACACTTCTCGGCCTCTACTCCCGATCAAGTATTTAAACATTTTAACTTTAAATTTATCATCTTAACCGTCTAATGCTAGCTCGGCATACAGTGAGAATTCTTCTTTCCACTTTTTCCAAGTATGTGCAAGATCGGTAACTTCAAAGTTCAGTTTCTCCGGCGTTTCAGCTAATTTTCCATAATTATCACTTCAAATCACTTCAAATATTCTCTAAAAGTCATTCAATCGAAAGCCTGGGTTCGTTAATATTTGCGCTGCCATGTTACGTTGTGTGTTTGGCTGTTCGGGCCGTATGAGTGGTAATGCATCTAAATATGTGATTACACGGAGAGTGCCATTTTTAATAAATCAATAATCCAAAACGGAAGTGATGAACACAAATTACAGATTTGTATAAACAAAACGAATATAATAGAGTATAATCGTTACAATTATTATTTAATTTATTATTAAGGCTGTGGATTTTCTATAGAAATTTCATTTATTTAGCATTGAAACAACAAAAATAATCCTTTAATAAGAGATGCAAATTAAATTATCACGTTTTGTCCATCGATCGGCACATCTTCTTAAATGTGTAACATGACAAGCGCAGAGAGACCGTCTGTTCTAATTGCTTGCCGAGGCCGTAGACTTAGTATCTTTTTTATCTATCTTATTTACATAAACAGAATGAAGAAAAACACGGATCGACTACACACATTGCTTCTGAAACGATTGGACATCATCCTCTCATTCATATCCTTGTTAAATTCGGCGACCTGCGGGATTATCTGCTTCGAACACATGCAATTGTACATGTACATTTGTTTATTTTTGTTTGTTTGTTTGTCTAAATGATGTTGATCAGCTGACACTAAATGCAAGCTACGCCCCTGTATGTGACGTGATTCGAAATATATACTAGAATAAGTATTCGCTTAAATTTGAGATACACACTTGGTTCTCTTTACCGCTGAATGTGCTATTATGTTTAAGTTAGTGACAAAAAAAACTTGAAAAAATAAAGTACGAAACAGTTAGTGAACTTTTAAAAATATTTGTTAAATTTATAGTTTAATGTTGTGTATTCATGATCCACTGTTCGTGGGCATGTTTGGTTTTCATTCAAAATCTTAAATATTCATCTTGTCTGTTATGAAGACAGATCACTGTAATCAAAATATCAATATAAAAATAAAAAATAAAAATAGAAACAACAAACATACTTAGAAAAAATATGATTGCGGTTTATAGGTTTTAATGCGCAATCATTCAACATTTGATAAATTCTGCTACGATAGTACATATAAATTGACTAGTTAAAGAGCAACAACTCTAGCATTTTTAAATGGCAATTTCTTGATATAATATGGTATTTTTCATTAAATAAATGAAACTTAAAATGATGAAAAAATATATACGGACTATTTACCGATGCTCTAATCTCATATGTCTTTTCATTAATATATGTGATACTGTGCATCAACAAAACAATATTAATGTTGTGCTTATAAACTACATATTAAGCTCCCCGTATATTTTTTTATAAAAAACTATTCTGATAAATTGTTTCTGAGCGTCAAGCCATTATCTGATTACATATCAAATGGTTCAGTTGAAATGGCATTACATGAATTTGCCGTTTGTACAATTTTCAAAGTATAATAATATACCTATGCACGCAGACTGGGATTTGCTTTTGTACAATGTATTTACAATTTTCAAAAAGAAGACGAACAATCGTATCTTCCATTTCACCATTAAATGAAACACCCACAAACATAAGTATATCGAATTGTCAGACTTATTTCGTATAAATGTAAGCACTTGGAGGACCCATATGATCAAAATATTTCACTGTTATATCACAAATAATCGACGAATTGAAGGCTTAAAATATGTCATATGCAGTGTGAAATGATATATATGAAGGACTCTAAAGTGCGATGATACTCTAAAGTGCGATGGTCACGCTAAAGTGCGATGGTCTACGCTAAAGTACGATGGTGTCTCACGCTAAAGTGCGATGGCTGTTTGTTTGCTAAAGTGTGATGGTATAGCATGCTAAAGTGCGATGGAACAAAAGAGAAAGGTTTAAGGGCACTAATGTTAAAACAAGTCTTTTTGCAAAATCTAAAATTGAGAAAGGAAATGGTGAATATGTCAAAGCGACAACCACCCGACCATAGAGCAAACAACAGCCGAAGGCAGCCAACGGGTCTTCAATGTAGCGAGAATTCCCGCACCCGTAGGTGTCCTTCAGCTGGCCCCTAAAATATGCATAATAGTACAGTGATAATGGACGTCATACTAAACTCCGAATTATACACAAGAAACTAAAATTTAAAATCATACAAGACTAACAAAGGCCAGAGGCTCCTGACTTGGGACAGGCGCAAAATTGCGGCGGGGTTAAACATGTTTGCTATGATATAACATATAATGCGATAGGCTTTTACATTACAGGTCTTATATGGCTGTTTTTAAATTTAGAAGACTGACCTAGAAATAATTGCTAAAAAGGTTATTTAGGTGTCACAAAATACTATATTTCCTTTAAATGAATGTTTAACAATTCTGGTGTATTGGATTGATTGTTGGTTGCTTAACCATTTAACGTTCAGTGGCAAATATTCCATGCATGTTCAGGATGAGGGGCGTATAGGGTAATTGATGTAGCTTGCCGTTTACACAGCCTAAATGCATTCCCTCAAAGTTGCCAGTTGCAAATACAAAATTCGGTCATTGTTGGAATAAATACAATTTATTTGTACAAGCTTTATTTTAAATGCGAAAGAAAGTGGTTGTTTATCGAGCTTTCTTCTTTTTTTGTAGCGAGTATTAATACCTGTTATATTTTACTACAATGTACACACTGATGGACAATTCATGATATACGCTTGGACACGTGTACCTTAATTTTACCGACGTTTATATTCTTCAATAAAATCGACAATATTTTAACATAAACGTAAACATTAATATGCATCTGTTCGCTTCCAATATTTATTTCATCTTCCGGCATGTTCATTTTTGGTTTGTATAAACGACTGTTAACGTCATAATCCAACTACGTTTCGTACTATATACTTTCGCGGACCATCGCACTTTAGCGTGTGTAGCCATCGCACTTTGGCGAAGACCATCGCACTTTAGCGTGACCATCGTACTTTAGCGTACCCATCGCAGTTTAGAGTCCTACATATATATATATACCAGAACTTCAACCTTTTTCATGATAAGAAGTTTTGATATATTGTAATAAATATGACACCATACTTGGCAATCATTTATCCCCTAAAATTATATCTCATTATTGTGCAAAAGATTTCTAACAAAAAACTCTCGAAATTAACTTGTACATTGTATTTGCCAGGATATATGTTACATGCACATGAGGGTACAAAATTTTCAAGGGATTTGAAAATCCCTTATTGTTTAGGTTCTGTAATATTCCTACATGTATAACGAAGTCTTCTCAAGATTACAACTGTTTAATTTTATTAATTTGATTTGTACAAAATACGAAATGAATAGTAATTTACAAACAAATTTGAATTGTAAAATGTTCTGGATTTAAGGATAAAACATGTTATTTTTTACAGAAAACATAAGAATGTCGACCACAAACCGTAGTTACATTAATATTATGTTGATCAACAGCTTACGAATTCAATAGATTTGGCATTAAAAAGATTACAAATAGCGGCACGTACACCTATCTTAACATGTAGTGTTAGGTTTACAATTGATGTGATATGTAATATGCTGAAACAAATTGTTTGTTTGAATTACTCAAAATTCCTTCATTTTTATCCTTTTTTCAAATTAATATAGACATATTTATCTAAAAGATATTTCAAAAAATGATTTTTTCAGCAAAAAGATATTAAGAAAGAGACATTTCCAATTCATCTTAGAATGTGATAAACGCATTTTTGTATTTATTCCTACCTCTCTTTTATCAGTTTAATCGGTGTCATCTTAGTGTCTAGCTAAACGAGATGTATAAATTGTTTTGTATATAATTATCGAAGACCATTAAACGTACGTAAGGGAAAGACATAGTCGCAATGACCTTTTCTTTGGCTGTTTGCCTTTGTATTTGTTACGCTGGGTCTTGTGCTAGTTCAATTGGATCCACTTTGGTTTCCTCACTACAATGTTCCAAATATCATTTTGAAGAAAAGGTACTGGAAAAACTTATTCGTCTAGAACTTAAAATGGAAATGTATGAAGCAAAAATAAAATCTTGGGAGGATTCGATTCCAACAAACCTTGATAAAATTGATGATGCCAAGAAGAAAACTGAAACATTTTTAGAATCAATGCGGGAAATACTCCAACAGGAGCAAGTACGTTTCAATGGTTCATTCCACGAAACTGTCGAAAATGTATATCTCAAATCAGAACGTAAAGTCAAAAGTGCGTTAGATTTATTATCATATAAAATTGAAGAATACAGCGAATCACAGAATAGAAGAGAAAAAGCCCTTGAACTACTACGGTCTTCTTTCCGTCAAGAGCAGAAGCAATTTAAACAGGAACAGATACGACTAAATAATGCCACCCAGGAAACTGTTGAGAATATATACTTACAGTCGGAGAGTAAAGTCAAAAGTGTTACAGATTCATTATCAATCAAAATGGGGGAATTCGAAAATAAGAGTGAAAATTTCATTGATCTGTTACAGTCTTCTTTTCAGAAAGTGCGGGAACAGTTTCAACAGATGAAAATACGACAAAATGATTCATTGCAGGAAACAGTTGAGAATGTAATTCATCAGTCCGAGAATAAAGTCAAAAGTGTTTTAGATTCATTATCAACTAAAATTGGGGTATACGAGAAAAGAAGTGAAAATGCCTTGGAAGTATTACATTCTACTCTGCTCCAAGAGCAGCAACGATTTAACGATTCCTTGCAGGCAATTGTTGACAATATTCAAACTGAGACTGAAAGTAAAGTGAAAAGTATGATAGATTCAATATCATTAAAAATGAACGAATTCAGCAAATATCACAGTAAAAGAGAAAACTCTCTAGAACTATTACAATCTAATTTCCTTCAAGACCAAGACCGATTCAACCAGTCACTGTATTTCATGGCAAATGATATAAAACAGGACTTGAATAAAACAATTCAAAATTTGATTTCATTTCTATCCGACGGTAAGTAATTTTTATTTTTAGCTATTAAATGCATTTGTCTTTATTTGAATACTTGTCGATTCTACTGCTGGGGTTCAATTAGCTGAGTTGTCATAAATGTGAAACCAACAGGGAAATTGAATATGATTGAAAACCAAATCTTCCTTAAACTTGTACCGAATTTGGCTTATGCCATGTATGCCTGCAGAGAAAAAAAACCTGTTAAAATGTTGAATGCATTTGAAAGGTTTATGAACAGTAAATCGCCATAAATACAATATTTAAAGTAGCCACACGAAGGCTGAATATATATTTTTTTTGATAACCATCAACGGCAATGATAAAGTGATTGTATTTAAAACAACTCTATTTTGTTTTGAATGAAATTAAATGGACAGATCCCGTTATGTAGATCAGAAAAAAAAAATTAATGATGAATCTTAAAATTGTCTGACTTCTTTGAAGTCACATTTTGATCTTATTTGCCAACTTTAATTTCAAATATGCTTAGTATCGTACATTAGGTAACATTGCACAGAGTGTAAAAATAACAATAATAACTTTTATAAAAAGCTTGTGACTGGAAGGAAATAGATTTTAATTTAGGCCCGAATAAAGAGTTGTCGGCTTCGCAATTATACCACATCTGCTTATTTTGATATTTTAATATTTTGTAAATCACTTGTAATTATACATTAGAAGCCTTTCGTAAACGCACGTTATTGGACAGTTAATAGATTTTAGAAAAACTTTTTTATGTTTTCAAGTACGTTTGAATGAGATGTAAATTTGATTTTATTAAATATTTAATAAACTTCTTTTTTATTTCCCATTCTTGTAAATTTGATATTTGTATATTATATGTTTATATCTACTACATAACTTTAACAATAATAACATACGTACGTGTATAAGACCACATTATTTAAAATATTTTAAAATTCTTAGGATCCTCATGTCAAAAATATTCAAGTAAGGATCGAGAAGCCAGTCACCCGAGAAAAGATCTGGAACTCGTCAAATAGCGGTCGAATTGATCTTGACAGAATCGTGTAGAGATCAAGTTATTTATAAATTAACTGTTTACAAAATTTAGAATTTATGAAATACTAAGGCTTTTCTACCTCAGCCATAGATTACCTTACCTGTATTTGGCGAAACTATTAGGAATTTTGATCCTCAATGCTCTTCAACTTCGTACTTTATTTGGCCTTTAAACCTTTTTGGATTACTGATGAGTCTTTTGTAGACGAAACGCGCGTCTGGGGTATATGCAAAATTTAGTCCTGGTATCTTTGATGAGTTTATTTGTCTGGATACAAATATTTTACCGATCAGTACTCGATCATCTCGACCTTTGCTCAACTAATATCCGAACAATACCCGACCAACGTAAACATGTTTGAACTGTGATACAGATTAATGCAGATTAACTCGACTAATTCCCGATCGCTTCCAGATTACTTTCGGTCATACACGAGAACAGATGACTACATCACAACTATCTAATAGGGTTTGCAGATCTGATTTTCTTTAATAACTTTGCTTCCGCAAAAATATATTGTCACTCTTTTTTTTATAACTGTACAAATTAAAGATTAACTCGCAAAATTCCTCCATGTGAATTAAATTACCTGTACTTTTGGAAGGATTTTAAAAAAAAATTTAAGAGAGGCAAAGATTCAAAAGGAACGATCAAACTCAAAATTCGAAAACAAACCGATACAGCCATGACAATAAAACGAAAAACGACGTAAAGACAAACAGCATACAGTCCACATAACACAACACAGAATCTAAAAACTTAGCAACACAAAAACTCAACAAAAAACTGGAATTATCTCAGGTGATCCGGATGGGAAGTAAATCCTGCATGTTGACTACGAATGAATGTTCAAATATGAAAGTAATTGTATAATATAATTCATTTTTAGAAAGCTGACGACTAATTTAGCCTTCAAAGTAGGTTTATAAAAAATATCAAGAAATTTTTTTATCTGTTTTATTAGCTATTTTCTGTTTGATTGTCCGTATTTTCCGTAGGTCCAGAAAAAATTTGTAGTAGAAAAATTAAGAAGATGTGGTAATGATAATGAGACAACTCTTCACAAGACAATAATTCACAGCAATAACAACTATGGCTCACCATACGGACAAATGTTTACAAACGTTTCATTTTTCTCGCGAACTTTTTGACGCAATTTAACAAACGATGTTCATTTGATCTCTTTATAGATACATTGTATCTGTAAACAGTTTCAGACAAGTTATTACTCTAAGGGATTAAAATTCTACTTTCGTCATATTTTTTGGGAAATAGGTGGCATCTTTAATCCCCTTTTTGCAATATGATTTAGAAAATACATGCGTCATTCAACTACTTGATATACAATCTATGGAAAATACTGATTACAATATATATATATGAACATATATATGACACAAACAGTAAGCTTAATTTGTAAAAAAGCAAGAAAAATGTAATGGTAAAAATTATGCATACTAGGTCTTTCTAACATAATACCAATCTGGGAACAGTATATCTAACATATATATAATATATATGCATGATATGTTCCTGTACCAATTTAGTGACAAATCTCTTTCGGTTGTGTTATTTTCAATTAAAGAGCAATGACAACTCCCATACCATATCATCTTCCACTAATGGAAACTAATTGTTGAAGCGTACGTACATACGGGCAAACAAGAGTACTATATAACACTAAATGACTCATCAGCTGTGGCAGTGTATTAAAAATTCAAATGTTTTCTTATACCAAAATTGTACATGTCTTTTTATTGAGTTAAGCCATTTCATTTGATATTTTTTAGTGTGTCTTTCTATGTTGTGATGATACAGTATTGTTTCAGATAAGGGTGAAGGTTTGGTGCTATTAAAACAATTAAACCCGCTTCAATTGTTTTTATCTGTCCTAAAAAAGGCAACAGTAGTATACCGCTGTTCAAAACTCATAAATCCATGGACAAAAAACAAAATCAGGGTAACAAACTAAAACCGAGGGAAAGTCAGGAATCTAATGTTCAGTAGTTGTGTTCGTTTATGTGGTTCATAAATGTTTCTCGTTTCTCGATTTTTATATAGATTAGACCGTTGTTTTTTCCCTATTGAATAGTATAACACTATTACTTATTGGAGTTCTGTATAGCTAGCTGGTGCGTGTGTGTCAAGGCTCCGTATTGAAGACCGTACTTTGATTTATAATTAACTTTTATAAATTGTGACTTGGATTAAGAGTTGTCTCATTGGCACTAATACCAAATCTTCTAATTAGATTATAAATAGATCTTGAACTGGTCGGAATAATCGAATATGTATTCAATTAGTGGTCGAATTAGAGTCGTAAGGGAGTCGTGAATTGTCGAGTAAAAGTCGTTTGCAGTCAAATGGCGGTTGGGTTGATGTCGTAAACAGACCAAATCAAGAATTTGGTTACACTTAGTCGTAGAAATTTGGACATTCGGAATCATCGAGTTGATTTGATCAGCAGTATGAATCTTGCTTTTATCTGAGAACATTTGATGATATTTTGTGTAAATGGAAATCATAAATCAGTGTTTCAAGCTCTGACAAGATGATATTTTTCTTTTTAGTTTCCTACGAAAAAATGTATTTAGATTTGTTATAAAATTGACAAAGGAAATAGGGAATGTGTCAAACCGACAACAACCCGACCATAGAGCAGACAACAGCCGAAGGCCATCAACGGATCTTCAATGTAGCGAGCAACTACCGCATCCGGAGGCGTTCTGCAGCTGCCCCTTAAAAATATGTATACTAGTTCAGTGATAATAACCGTCATACTAAACTCCGAATTATACACAAGAAACAAAAATTAAAAATCATACAAGACTAACAAAGGCCAGAGGCTCCTGTCTTTGGACAGGCCCAAAATTGCGGCGGGGTTAAACATTTTAATGAGATCTAAACACTTCCCCCATACCTCTAGCCAATGTAGAAAAGTAAACGCATAACAACATGCACATTAAAATTCAGTTCAAGAGAAGTCAGAGTCCGATGTCAGAAGATGTAACAAAAGAAAATAAACAAATTGACAATAATACATAAAAAACAACAGACTACTAGCAGTTAACTGACATGACAGCTTCAGACCTCAATTAAACTGATTGAAAGAATATGTCTTCATCATATGAATATCAGGCACAATCCCTCCCGTTAGGAGTTAAGTATCATACTATCATAAAATTTATGAGAAGAACATAACCCGTGTTATGCCTATTTTGTGTTCAATGCAATTATTTCTTTTTAAATAATTCATTCCTTATTTGTGGATCGAATTTAAAGTAAGTGCCAAAATTGGAAACAATATAAGTAACTTGAAATGTGCAAATTAAATGACATATACCAGTTTGACTATTCAATAACAATAACTTCTTTGTCTGTGTCTAATACAATAAAAGTGTATGTTGTTAGTACATAAAGATCTCCTTTATCTCCACCGACATTTAATATAATTTTATAAAATGATAAAGTGTTATATGAAGGGGAAAGATATGAAAATAATTTTCAATTGATCAGGATGTTATATAACACGGTTCTTATAATGATTTGATTTTAACAGAATTTATTTTATATTTTCGAACAGGCAGAGAGTGCAAAGATATTGCAGATGCAGAACCTGGTATTTATACGGTTTCACCTGACAAACAACATATATTTAAAGTGCGGTGTGAGGATGAGGACTGGACGGTATGAATAATTTTTTTTTCTAGATTGGTTTTGCTCATTTCAATTATCATTACTTTTCTAGATAGCAATAACTAAGATTATCTTACCTCCTATACATTTCCAGGAATATGATTGGTTAAAAGTGTCCACGTGCAAACCGTGTTTATTTGATATTAGGTTAGTAGGGAGGCAGGGCTTATCTCATACACGGATAGTAGTGGAGTTACGTCCCTTTATATTCCATATTAGGTAAGAAGGGGACGGGGCTTATTTCATACACGGTTAGTAATGGTGTTACAGTGGAGATCACTTCTAACCTCTCATTAAATCTGTCAGAATTTGTCAAGAGAACTGTTCTAGGACAGTACGTAGAACTGTCAGCCTGACACTTTTTAGTCAGTTCTAGCTAGAACAGTTCTAACCTAGAACTGATTTGGGCAGTTCTACCTAGAACTGATTTGGACAGTCCTACCTAGAACTGATCCTGACAATTCTACCCTAGAACAGTTTTAGACAGTTATAGCTAGAACTGACCAAGTCTTTGGTCAGTTCTACTTCTAGAACAGTTCTACGGTTAGAACTGATTTCAAATTCTATGGCTAATTGATTGATTGATAAATCCTACGGCTAGAATTGATTTATAAATTCTACGGCTAAAATTGATTTATAAATTCTACGGCTAGAATTGATTTATAACTTTTAAGAACTCTTTGTCTAAATATAAAGGCTTCGGCAAAATAGAGATTAATCTTATATAGAGTTTTTCTTTTTTGCCGGTTCTATTTCAGATTTATAATCGGCAAGAGAACATGTTTAACCCCGCCATATTCTGCATGTATGTGTCTGTTCCGTGTCAGGATCCTTTAATTCAGTTATTTTCTTTTGTTTATGTGTTACATAAATTATTTTTTTTCTTTCATTTTTTTTTAACATAAATTAGGCCGTTAGTATTATCATCGGGGGGGGGGGGTGCAAATCTATATAGCTGCACAGTACTTAAGTTATAATTTTAGGTCAAGAGGGACTGTTATATACAAATTACAGCAATATTGGAAAACAATTTAATTCGCATCAATTTATAGTGCCAGCATGCAGGGGCGGATCCAGCCATTTTAAAAAGGGGGGATCCCAACTCAGAGTAAAAAGGGGGGGGGGGGTCAAACTATATGCTCCCATTCAAATGCATTGATCGTCAAAAAAAAAACAACACTGGATCCGCCAACCTCTTTTTATTCAAAATATTGAATCATAAACAAATATCAGTAGTTTTCATATCAGACTGAGGCGTGTAATAAAATCTTTTGACCGCATCAACCAAAACTTACCATATTTGCTCTTTTTTATGTAAATCTATATAGCTGCACAGTAATTCAGTTATAATTGTAGGTCGAGAGGGACTGTAGTATATAAATATCTGCAATATTGGAAATCAATGCCCTTTTTTTTATGTAACTCTTATAGTCCCACAGTAAATCTGTAATATTTTTATTTAAGGATTGATTGTATAATACAAATGGTAGAAATATTGGAACACAATGCTACCTAATTTCGTTTGCATCAATTTAGAGTGCCATGATGTCCTCTTTTTATTCAAAATATTGCATCATAAACAAATATCAGTAGTTTTCACACCTCAGACTGACTGGTATAACAAAATTATCTGTCCGCATCAACCAAAACTGATCATATTTGTACTTTATTATGTACATGATGTAAATCTTAATAGCCGCAAAGTAAATCACTTATATTTTTTATATTAGGATGGATTGTTTAATATAAATGAAAGCAATATTGGAAAACAAAATTATGCTCGCATTAGTTTATAGTGCCAGCATGTCCTCTTTTTAATCAAAATTTTGAATTGTAAACTAATTTCAGTAGTTTTGATATCTCAGACTGACTCATATAACAAAATTATTTGTCCGCATCAACCAAATATGACCATATTTGACAGCATCAACCAAAACTGACCATATGTGACAGCATCAACCAAAACTGACCATATTTACACTTTATTATGTAAATCTTAATATATATATATATATAGCTGCATAGTAAATCACTTATAGTTACATATCACGATGGATTGTATAATTCAAATGACAGCAATATTGGAACACATTAGCTACAAAAACCAGCAAGTCCTCTTTTTATTCAAAATATTGAATAGTAAACAAATTCCAGTAGTTTCGATATATCAGACTGAGTCGCTTTAACAAAATTATTTGACCGCATCAACCAAAACTGACCATATTTACAAAATATATATGGCCTCATTGCAAAAAAAAAAAAATTTCTATGTCAGGACCAATTGTATGATAAAAATGACATCAACTTTGGAACACAAAACACCTTATCGCTATTCCTGGCTGATCCGGCCGCTTTAACTTTTGAAGCATACAACAATCACTTTTCCATTGTGGCGTCAGATATTTTGTTTTACGACGTCAAAATTTTAATGGAACCTGTGTGATATCAAATTATGGCGGACAGATAGCGATGAGGTGTATTTATACCATATCTAAAAATTTACATGCCGTTATTTCCTCTCTGTATCTTTATAATGAACAGTCACTAAAGTGACTTTTTAAGTCAGTAGTTTGTGATGGTTTCTTTTTTTTTAAAACAAAACTATTTAACACTCGCATGACTGATTCATATGTTTTATTTTAAAATAAAAAGTACATGTATGGGAAGTTCTCTTCTTGGAATAGTATACAGTTAATATAATTTGAAAAAGGCAAAGAAAAATGCATGATTTTGTTTGTAGCCGAACGTCCAGGGGCAAATGTTTCATTCATGTTCAGATCGAGTATATTTTTCTGACGTTTCAGACTCCCAGATAGCATTTATAATCGTTTATATGGATAAGTCTGGCTAAATTGACAAGATGGTACAAATGTATATATAGTTTTTTTACGTTATACATGTTATACAACACTTTTTTCATTAATATCCCGTAGTTCATCCACTGTACAATTTTCGTTTGAACATTTGTCAAAACAAAAGGTTAAATGCAGAGTTATATTTAGGAAGAGACTGTTAAAAACGGGGAACGAAGAAACGTAAACAATGATGTTTCATTTGCACATGTTGCAATCTTATAAAAATATTTCTCAGATGAGTTGGACAACCTTCTATCCAATTCGATATTTGTTCATGTAACGTTTGATCAGTAAAAGAGGGACGAAAGATACCAAAGGGACAGTCAAACTCATAAATCCAAAACAAACTGACAACGCCATGGCCAAAAACGAAAAAGACAAACAGAAAAACAACAGTACACATTACACAACATAGAAAACTAAAGAATAAACAACACGAACCCCACCAAAAACTAGGGGTGATTCCAGGTGCTCCGGAAGGGTAAGCAGATCCTGCTCCACATGTGGCACCCGTCGTGTTGCTTATGTGATTACAAATCCGGTAAATAGTCTAACTCGGTAGGTCACATTCATGACAGGGAAGGGGATTGTAGTTACGACGTAAGGAACATATCCGATATCATTTGTGAAACGGTTATTCCATAACGGTCAACCAACTCGTGATGGCGTCCGTAAAATTTACGAAGGGATGATTTCAACTTCACCATTTGGAACTCTTGGTTTAATAGCTTCCTTGTGAGCAGTAATCCTCTATCAAGAAAATCATGATAGGAAATGCAAGCACGGGAATATCGTATCAATTGGGAGATATATACCCCGTATGCAGGTGCTGCTGGAATGTTACTACTTAGAAATGGAAAGTTCACAATTGGAAAGCTGAAATCATCTCTTTTGTCGTAAAGTTTTGTTTTCAACCGACCCTCATTGTCAATTTCTAGATGTAAGTCAAGATATGAAGCCGACTTAACTATATCTGTAGTATCCTTTATCTCCAATTAGATGGGATAGATGCGTTCCACATAGTCACCAAATTTTGAATTGTTTAGTGAAAGAACGTCATCTAATCGAACTAGAGATAAAGGATACTACAGATACAGTTAAGTCGGCTTCATATCTTGACTTACATCTAGAAATTGACAATGAGGGTCGGTTGAAAACAAAACTTTACGACAAAAGAGATGATTTCAGCTTTCCAATTGTGAACTTTCCATTTCTAAGTAGCAACATTCCAGCAGCACCTGCATACGGGGTATATATCTCCCAATTGATACGATATTCCCGTGCTTGCATTTCCTATCATGATTTTCTTGATAGAGGTTTGCTGCTCACAAGGAAGCTATTAAACCAAGAGTTCCAAATGGTAAAGTTGAAATCATCCCTTCGTAAATTTTACGGACGCCATCACGAGTTGGTTGACCGTTATGGAATAACCGTTTCACAAATGATATCGGATATGTTCCTTACGTCGTAACTACAATCCCCTTCCCTTTCATGAATATGACCTACCGAATTAGACTATTTACCGGATTTGTAATCACTTAAGCAACACGACGGGTGCCACATGTGGAGCAGGATCTGCTTACCCTTCCGGAGCACCTGAGATCACCCCTAGTTTTTGGTGGGGTTCGTGTTGTTTATTCTTTAGTTTTCTATGTTGTGTCGTGTGTACTATTGTTTTTCTGTTTGTCTTTTTTATTTTTGGCCATGGCGTTGTCAGTTTGTTTTAGATTTATGAGTTTGACTGTCCCTTTGGTATCTTTCGTCCCTCTTCTATATAGCGGAAAGTAGAGTTAAAGGATATTGCTAACTTCTTATCTTTCTTCCTAAGAAGTTCCTGCATGAAGTCAGCCTCATACTAATAAAGAAACAAGTCGGCAAGTAGAGGGGCACAGTTTGTTCCCATTGGGATGCCGACAGTCTGTTGAAAAACACGTCCTCCGAGCGTTACAAATATGTTGTCAATCAAGAAATCAAGCATCTTGATAATAAGATAGGTTTCAGATAATTTTTTGTTTGAATCAGAGTGATTCTTTACAAAGTATGATTTATCCCTCCCTAAGACAAGATACCTGTTTCTACGTTGGCCATTCGTTTTTATGAAGCAAAGTAATACCAACTCTTTCAATTTGTCTTTTAGTTTGGAATGTGGAATACTTGTGTAAAGAGTAGAAAAGTCAAATGTTTTAATACTGTTACAAGATAAAAGAGAATTGTATGTACTCTAAAAGATCTTTGGAATTTTTAAGTATCCACATCTGATTCACGCCACCTCTAGAATAGGCAGTTTCACAATAACTTTGAAGCCCGTCTTTGATTGCTGATAAAATAGATGTTAATAATTTAGAAAGAGGTTTCGTGGAGCACTTGGAAGACCCAGCAATATACCGTTGTTTGTAAGGACACTTATGTAGTTTAGGTATCCAATACAGTGATGGAAGATCCAGTTCTTCATCTTTGGTTGAAATACCAAAGGAACAAAGAACAGACCTATGATTATCCAGGATTTCCTCTTTGGTAAGTGTCGTGAGGGTATATGTTGAGTTTCCAAGTGCATTGTCTATACCTAATTCGTTTATCAAGCAATTAATGTAGTGACTTTTACAGACAAAAAACGATGTTATTTGGGGCTTTGTCTGCTGGGACAACAACATATTTATCATGGAGGTCGGATAAGTGTTTAGCAACATTTGGGTCTTTAAAGATTGACGTAGCATGGGCATTGATGGACCCATTCAGTTTCTTGATTCTGATTTGTATTAACGACCTCACTGCCTTAATCCATTCGGATAGAGTGTCTACGTCTTCCTTTTCACGTTTATCCCATTGCCTGGCATAATCTTCGACTGAGTCCATCAAAATTTTAAAGTTGTATTTCCAATTGATGGATTTAGGCTCACAATATTTCGGACCTTTCGATAACACATTTCGTAGAGAAGTGTTATTAACAATGTTAAGGTCACCGGTAATAACGTGGCCAGCAGGATTATATATGAATTGGGAACTAGCACAAGTGCAATCAGGAGGTTTAGACTTGAAGTCGTCAATATCGTCAATATAAAAAATATAGAAAATCTGGTATTATATATATAGCAAAGTAATTGGAAGTGTTTTTTTTCTTCTAAATTCTAAAGTGCCCTTACTGCAGTGACGTCATTTAGAACTGTTCTACAGTCCTGCCTGATTTAGTCAGTTCTGCTGACAGTTCTACGGTTAGAACTGATTTGGACAGTTCTACCTAGAACAGTTTTAGACAGTTCTACCCTAGAACTGATCCTGAAAGTTCTACCTAGAACTTATTTAGTCAGTTCTACCTAGAACTCATTCTGACAGTTCTACTTAGAACAGTTCAATGACAGATTATTCTGACAGTTCTAATGAGAGGTTAGAAGTGATCTCCACTGTATGTCCCTTTATAAAAAAAAAAAAGGTACTGAGAAAAAATCTTAAAAATTCCAACAGACGAAAAAATTGATGGTTAAGATTGAAATAAATTCATAAAACACATTTAAACCTTACAAGTCGTTATTGTTGGCATCTGTTTTTGTAGGATCAATGAAAGTATTTTCTTAATGATAACAGTATTGAAGACTTGCTCATTTTGAGAATCACTAGTCTTAATTTCACGTTCAGATAGTCGGTAAGATAAATTCGTTACATAGTGTGCTAGTGACGTAATACGGTATATATGGGGTCAGTAAATTCCATATGGGGTGAGAGCGAAGGTATATATGGGGTCAGTAATTCCATATGGGGATTCAGGCTTCGCTTTCACCCCATATGGAATTTACTGACCCCATATATACCGTATTAGGTCACTAGCACACTATGTAACTAATAATATTTTTTTTTGTAAAAGTATAAACAGAAGCAAACACTTGAATTGGCTTGATTTCTTTGAAAAGTTGTAAAAGACATTGAAAAAAATCATCATCTCACTTTACCCTTTTTCATAATATCGAAAATTATAGGTTGGACTGCTGTAAATATAGAGATTGAAATTCTCATAGGGGCTCATTTTAAAACTGTGACACTTTCAGTATGACGTTTTGTATTTTTTTTGTTTATCCTTTATCTTTAAAAGGTCAAAACATAAGATTGGGTGGCATATCTTCAACATTCATATGCCTCGAACTTCTAGGAGTTGAAACGTATACTAACATTCTGTACTACACCGCCATTAACTTTGAGTCTCCCAGAGAAATCAATTCGACCACTATCCAACTAGATTGTTTCCTAGTAAAATCCCCAAGTAATGTTTATGAAATGAAACATGACACGTATATCATATCTTGGCGATCGGTAGTGAACCTTTGGGTATGCATGTACATATCATCCCAAAAGGAGGCGTAGATTGTGTATCAGCTGTTCATATGTACAAAAAAAAACTAAACTAAACAAATAATGTTAACAGGATTGATCCTCCACATCTATGGCAAATGGATACGATATTGACTTTAATTATGACTATGTAAAAAGGCGAACCACAAACGCAGTTATAATCTGTATACATTTTATGTACAATTCATTTTTTAGGTTATTCAAAAACGTTTTGATGGCTCAACAGAATTCTACAGAAATTGGAATGACTACGAAAATGGATTTGGGAATCTAAATGGAGAGTTTTGGCTAGGTAATCTTATTTTCATTTCTAAATCTTTTTTATTAGAATTGTACGATTAAAAAAAAAGAAAAAAAAACCCAGAACAACACAGAAAGTAATGTATTTCTAACAGTTTGATATGCAATCAAGTTATAGTTGGAAATACTACATTCGAGAATGACAATAATTATACATTAAATTACAAATAACAAATATAAAATTTGTTAGATGGAAAGTTCCTGCAGGAAGACAAGATATGTTTTTAAAGATACAATTAAATATAAGCAGGGGTAAATGCTGTTTTGATTGATGCAAATACGTTTAACTTGTACATAGTGAGTCACTCTTGTAAAACAATTCATTTGATTAAATTAAACCAACTTAGGTTCAAGAAACGCAAAGTATTTAATTCCGATAGAAGTTATCGCTTTTCGGAACATGCGACACTTATCCAGATATTTGTTTTCTTTTATGACGTCAAAATGCAGACACGTAGTCATTATGTGTATTGTATAATTATACTACATGTAGCTTTAATTTGCATAATGATTTTTTTTTAACTAAACAGGTAACAGGAACATTGCGTTACTGACATCATTTGGAACACACGAGTTAAGAATAAACATAGAAGACTGGAACGGAAATAAAAGATATGCTAATTTTAAGAATTTCAAAATTGACGGCGCGTCGGACAAGTACAGACTTCATATAAGTGGCTATTCAGGCGATGCAGGTAATAATTTATAGTTATTCATTGATATCGGTGTTGATACATTGATGAATTAAAAATACGACCCTAACCAGGGAAAAAATGGCGTTAAATAAAACAACGTACACAGGTTAATTTGAATATACTGATTTACCATTTGATGATTAGGGGGATGAAGAGCTAAAGATGAAACTTCAAAAAGGCAGGACAGGAGTTGGAGTAAAAGAAACACAGCTACACTTGTTTAAGTTTGAACGTGTTTTTTTTAAATATTTATAAGAAATTAAAAATATATGTTCAAATAACGGAGGCAATACTTTCTTTACTGTCTCGAGATTGGCCAATCAGAAGTCTTTCCTGTCCTCCATAGTCACAGAGGTTTCAAATTTTGTTGTAACAAGCTTTGTTGTGTTTCTATACTAAAGCATTAGTAAGATGACTGACAGATCTACTCAATATTTTATTTTTCAAATAAATTTGCAATGAAAAGTAAATCTTTTAGATACTTAGATATTCTTTCATTCTGTTGCTGACAACCACAAAGAGAATAAAATTGGGAATGGAAATAGGGAATGTGTTAACGAGACAATAACCCGACCAAAGCAGAAAACAACTGACTCAAATGGGTTTTCAACAAAGCGAGAAAATCCCCAACCCGTAGTCGCGCGCTTCAGCTGGTCCCTGAACAAAAATGTTCACTAGTTCAGTGAAAATGAACGTCACACTCAACTCCAAAACATATGAATGAACTAAATTAAAAAGAATGCATCATTTACTCAAAACTACATTTCTTACAACCAGCATGGTTATAGTTTCTTTGAAATTGTAAGAAGAGAGTAATATGTTTTTATAATTACAGGTGATGGTATGACACACTACAACGATTATTACTTTTCAACATATTGGTTTAAACGAAAACGCATTTCTAATGCGAATTCGATTCGAATAATAAAATAAAGAAAAGTGTGTGAACGCAATTTGCATTCGATTCGAAGTAAATAAACGTGTGAAGGAGAAATTAAGTTATTTTTCATTGTATAGGAAAATCACAGAGAAAATGCATCTTTTACTAGAAACTAGATGTCTTGCCATGCTTACAAACAACATGAATTTGGTTTCTTCGAAATTATAAGACAAGAGTATAATAATTGTTTTAATTTTCAGGTGATGGTATGACACAATACAACGGTTCTTACTTTTCAACATATGACAGAGATCATGATACATACTCCGGTTATAATTGTGCTGATCACGAAGCGTTAAAAGGTGCGTGGTGGTTTTATAATTGCTGGAATGGAAACGGAGCTAGTTTGAATGGGAAATACACTTCTGGACCAAGTTACAGTGCAGGAATAATATACCGTACATGGAAATCTAAATCGTTGAAGAAATCTACAATGATGATTCGTAGAGTATAAAAGATGGCGATTTAATGATCATGTCCTTATGTGGTTATGCATTAAAAACATAAGACTCTCAACAGATGTAATCGTTTATATACCTGTAATGTTTGCTTAAATCTTTCATTAACGATTATTTTCGTTTCTCAATAAAATAATTATATCAATGAGTGGCTCAAGAATATCATTTAAAAATGTTCTTTGTATATTATGTTTTATTTACTTCAAACGCACAAAATGTATTTTACCCAAAATTTGATAGTACTTTAATGTTTTTATCAGGGTGTTGGCGGTGACAATTGTCAATGCTTATTGCCTTGAAAAGTTTAGGAATACAGAAATAAGGACCACCCCGGATCCTATGACATAGGTGCAGTATCAATCTCCAGCGCAGAGCTCACATCCGTTCCGTACTTACTTCGTATCACTACACTTAAGGTAGCACTCCACAGTTAGAAAATAAAATTAAAAATGAGCCCCAAAATGTTTTATCATCTCCTATTCCTGGATTTCTAATACATTAACCTAACTGTTTGTGTTGTACATGTGCATATGTATGTAATCAGTATCTTCCATAGATTCAATTTTCAAAGGTTAAAAGGATGAAAATTAATTCCTTTTATGTGTATCCATGGCAACATTCTGCATTTATTTAACATAAAATATTGCAAAAAGGGGGGTGAACATGTCATATATCCCCCCAAAATTTGGATCAAACTAGAATTTCAATGCCTTTGAGTGATACCTTTTTAGAAACTGTTTTCTTAAATCTTCCTAATGATCAAATAAAAAATGGGTGTCTTTCGCCTCATTTTTTCGTAAAATCCAATCACAAAGTTCGTGCGATAAAAAGTTGGAAAAAAACATTACAATAATTGCCGGACCAATGTATGGTATGGACATGCAAATACGGACTGTCATACCGAAAACAGCCTATATTACATACATTACATAACCTTGATGTTCATATAAACCCAATACAAAGGCTATTTTAATAATCGGCTATCCAAAAATGAATTTTATTGCACACTAGCTCTCATATTTGAAAAATCCACAGGGGCCAAAATGCGAAACTACACACCTAACTGTGGAGTGCTACCTAATATGTCATTGCATTGTAGTGTACTAAGTATACGGAGAGGCTGCAGTATATGCAGTAGCTACAAATAATTATACATTTTGTTGAAATTATTCTTTCATTTAGTTCCGCATTCAAACGGCAAATTTGTTTAATTTGAAGTTGAAAACTTTCAAATTACAATCTATCTAGTTATAATTTAATATCCACACTCGCTGATTTTTATATGCATGGTCGCTGTGTGACAGAATATAAGTTCCCCCATAATATTTGTTCTTAAGAACTTTTAGCATATAACAAAAGTTCCATTGGGAACTTTTCTTATATAATATTTTATCCAATGCTATAAGAAAATTTCCTTCTCAAAGGATAAATATTACATAAGGAAAGTTCCCAATGGAACTTTTGTCATATGCTAAAAGTTCTTTGGAATATAAAAAGGATGATTAGTATGGACAATATTTATATAATAAAAGTTCCAGGAATATTTGCTATATTATAAAAGTTCCAGGAATATTTGCTATTATATAAAAGTTCTAGGAATATTTGTTATATTAAAAAAGTTCAAGGCATATTGGAATATTGGCTATATTATAAATGTTCCAGGAATAGTTATCATGGTTACTAGATAATTAAAGTTCAAGAAATATTTGTTATATGATCAAAGTTCTAGGAATATATACTACACTATCCAAAATTATTTCTAGCTACAAATGTATGGAAGTAAATTTCCGATAATAAAGTACAGGCATTGTCATACCTTGTCTAGAATAAGAGCCATCATTTAAATATGTAAAAAAAAAATGTATTCCTCAGACTCCATTCTTTGTATGTACTACATGTACAGGTAAATGTCATGTGAGGTGAACATTAATTAAGATGTAATCAGGTGTAAAAAATCAAATGACACTCTTTCTTTAAAGGAACAAATATTATGAAACCATATGATGTTTAAGTTCCAGGAATATATCTTATTAAGGTGGAAATAATATTATGTAATTTTTGTTCCAAAGAACTTTTGTTTTCCATCATTTGTTCCAGGGGGAACAAGTAATATGTGGAACAAATATATGTTCACAGCTGCGTGGGATCAAATATAAAGCATATTCGAAAAACGCAAAACAAACCACCGGATTAATAGGTCTAGTGATTATCTAGTGATAATATCATGAAAGAGTTATTTCATTAATGAAAACAGGTAACTCTTATATTTGGTCAAGTATATTATATATAAAAAAAGAAGATGTGGTATGATTGCCAATGAGACAACTCTCCATAAGAGACCAAAATGACACAGAAATTAACAACTATAGGTCACCGTACGGCCTTCAACAATGAGAAAAGCCAAAACCTTTTGTGAAAAATCTAAATGTCAAAATAACAGCAATACATCTTAAATTATTCACCTTTCCCAAATGTCTTCAATAAGAAAATAAGAGTGTATGCGTTGCCGTCCTAATGATACCAACACTCATATTTCAAATTATAAAAAAAAAACCAGGTACATGTACTCATAAACAGAAAGCATCACTATCAAGTTGCCGACTAAATTTGAAGTCATATTGTTTAGTTGTGCATGACCGAACATTTTATAAAACAGTTAACGATAAATTTGAAGTTTTGGTCGAACAGATAGAAAAAAATGTAAACTCAGATATAATATTTAGTCTTAGATGCATGATTTTGTTTATTTGTTGTTATTGACTTTGTGAACTAACTGTCAGTAACTGCGAGTATTCGCAGATCCGTTCTTTAAAAGTTGTCTTTTTGTTGTTGGAATGTACAAGAACTCAGTCACGTCCGTTTTTTTTTTTATAGGTATACTTATTAGAATCTATTTGTGATTTCTTGGACTTTTATAACTGACAATGCGGTATGGGCCTTGCTCATTGTTGAAAGTCGATGAGTTGTAGTAATAATACAAGAATTGTCCTCTTTTTTCGTAAATAAAAATACCGTTCTAAAGTTTAACCAGAAATAATTTTAATACTGTTTTATAAAGTTGTATCTCATAAAATTGAATTGCAACTTTTTTAAAATTTGAAAGATTGTACGGCACTTATTTATAAATCACTTAAAAAAGGTCTCAAATCACATTTTTGAAACATGCAAATGTTCTAACCTTCCAGTATTCATTATGTCAAATTTTAATTTTGTTCTTCAGTATAAAAAAAAACCAACCATCAGTATGACAACCGAGAGAGAAATCAAAATACATAATATATACAACAAAATATCATATGTATCAAGTTTCAGATAAGTGTGACGACAATATCATTGCACGTTACGGCAACCGTAAACCAACATTGAAATCTGACCAGGGACGAACGACCGGACACACAAAACAGAAAACAAAATAATCCTTTAATCTACGTCTGTTAAAAAAGTAAGAAAAAGATGATGCATCAACGTGTTACTGAAACTGGCTAGAGGTATAAGGGGACATAAACATGTTTAACCCGACGCATTTTAGCGCCTGTCCAAAGCCAGGACCCTCTGGCCTTTGTCAGTCTTGTATGTATTTTTTTTTATTTTTGTTCTTTATATGTTTTTGAGTTAAGTATGGCCTCTATTATCACTATTCACATTTTTGTTTAGTGGCCAGCTGAAGCACGCCTTTAGGTGCGGAATTTTTGCTGTATTATGACCCAATAGTGACCTTCGGTTGTTTTTTTTTTCTCTTTGGTCGGGTTGTTGTCTCTTTGACATATTCCTCATTTCCATTCTCTATTTTATTTCTATTGTAGATGATTTTTATTACAGACATCTCTTAAAAATTATGAAGTTTACGTAGAATAAAAATAATTGCTGTCATGTCGTTTGGAAAATATTTCTCGACCTGTCGTGGGTTTATTTTCACGTGATAAAAATAGACTGTGAGATTCTTGTTTAGTCTAATTTAACCTCCTGTGCAATGCAGCGTGCAACCACTTTTCTCCAAGATTTAGCAATGTTTAATGCTTTTTAACTAACATGTAGTATTGTGAGACCATGAATCAAACTCCAGCAGAATTGAAATACAATGTACTTAGCAATTCGCCGTTTCAGAATCTAATGCATCCTGGGTAATATTTTACACCAAAACGTCCTGATTGGGTAAAAATGTCATAAACAATGAAAATTTAACCAATGACGTGGCGTTATTGTCATTTTGGGGTACGAACAATGAAATTACCATGATTCTTTAGATTCTGAAACGGTGAATACTTAGATATTTCCTATCATGCTGTAACGAAAATCGGTAATAGTTTATTTATTTCGATGTGAAATACCAGTTGTCTTTTCCTGTTAATTGTGTTTCTATATGTTTATAAGTTTCTCCATAGTTGGAGCACCGTCTATTTGTTAAAACACCCCTATAATTGGTATAATCTTGATTTTCACTCCTTCAAGTATAATGGACCGTTCCCTATGGTAGTATATAAGCCAGCTCAAGACAGAGAAACTTTGTCAGTTATATGTGGACCGTTGAAGTGATAACATCAGGGATTATTTTCCAACTGGTAAGTAGAGTGAATTAAGTGATTCCAAAGGATATATAAATAGTGTTCGGATTTATATGTGAATATTGCAATAGTGATTGTGATACAATGTATAAAGTGAATCTGATATATATAAGTGGTTATTGTATTAATGAGAATACAAGGTGTATACTTGCTGGTGTTGCAAGTTGTACTATGTGGAAGTGTGAATACTTCATAGATTTGTATTAGTGAGAATACAAGGTGTTTACTTGCTGGTGTTGCAAGTTGTAATATTGTGGAAGTGTATTAGTAAAAGTGCACTGTGTTAAACCTTACCAGTTGGATAATATTCATTGTGTGGGAACTCAAAGGGATAGTTAGTGTGTGAGTTCAGCTGTGTTATATATATATTCCTTGTGAATTGAAACATTGTGCAAGTGTAATTGTGTCATTGTGTTATTGTGGTTAGTTGCAGACTAACAAGGTGATACTACATATTGGTGGACGTTGTAAATAGAAGTTGTATATATGTGATTTTGTGTTCATACGTTTTGTGTAATACTTAATTGATGCATGTTGCATAGTAATCCGTTGGTGACATTGTGTAATTAAGTGTCTGATGCATGTTGCATAGTGATATATTAGTGACATTGTGAATACTCAGGCTTAATACATGTTGCAAAGTGATTGCATAGTGACATTGTGTATATATATTCTGTTATGAAACATTGTGTTTATGCATTGTGTATGAGGTACATCACCTTGCATTTTGATTTATGTGCATTGTGCTGTGTATATAGTTTTTGTTGTGAATCAATTTAAGGATGTGTTAATTGTTTTGAATAGGACAACTGGTTGGGGTAAAGAAAATGAGTTGAACACTTGAAATCCTGATTTATTCAGATACGGATCCATTGATCGCCCGGTTACACGTTACAATGCCTTGAAATCTTAACCTGGTGGCCATTATCCAAACGAGATGATTAAAAGAGTTAAAATCATAAAAGGGCAGTTCGCCGTTTAGGAATTTGGATCTGAATTCTAAATTTTGAGTCTAAAAGATTTGAAATTCGTAAGCAGTATCGAATTTGACCACTGTAGAGTACAGTCGAATCAAAATTCAAACAAAATTTTTTCTTTCAAATCATGAAACCATTAACACGATCAACCTTGATTTTAAAACTTTATTTTATTACATTTTAACTATTTAGGAACTAAATATTTCCAATTGCAATGTATAGTTGGCTCTTGTGCGATGGTATCGACAGATTTCAACATGAATTTGTTGTATCTGGTTATATTAAGGTCAAAGAGATAGACCCAATCAACATAGTAACGCGTACGAACCATCAAACTATCACTGGAAAAGGCGCCAACTTTGTGCATATAGCAAAACGTGAAAGATCGCTACATTTTTCAGCTTACATAACCTGATTGTCCATGTGAGCTGGTGCTGTCATTGGTTGGAGTACGTTGTCGTCTGTTCTTTTTCTGTTTTTTCCTCTTGTGAAACAACAAGACCATAATCTTTAAAATATATATACCTCAAATATACTATTAGTACAACAATGTTAGATCTGCAAATTTGTGAAGTAAATTTTTGTTCTATCAGCGGAATTCGAACCCCTGCATCTGAGACATCGTGGCAACACCGGACAATCTGATACAGAATTTTGTAAAAACCAAAAATAAACATCTTTGAGAAAATCATTTTATAATTAGATACGTGAAAATGTACAAATTTTTGATTTGCATAGGGACTTTCTCTACCTGGGGACGACATAAAAAAAATCAATGAAGGATAAAAAAAAAACCTTAATTCAAATAGTTATGGGTTGGGGTCAAAATTGCCGCAAATTTTGTTTAATTGACATTTTATATCCTTATTAGTCAATCAGTTTTCCCAAATTAAGAGGAACAAGGGGGGGGAGGGGGGGGGGGGGGGGGGGGTCAGTGAAAAAACTATATTTTGATGTCGTCCCTTAGAGCCATTCACCATGGCAATACTGAATAGTTTAAAAGAATGTTAAATTATTAAACTAAGACATACTGTTTCGAAGAACACCCCAGTCGTGCAAAAGGGATAAACATATGAAACAAGATGATGGCCACTCGAAATTTAATAACAAAAAACCTCAAAGTTCAAAGATCTATATTTAAAAAACGATCCTAGAAATCTTTTCAAAATTAGCATTTTGCAATGTCAAAATGTATTAAATTTCATAAAAAATGTTACTTGAAAACTTAAACATATATATATATAGTTGTCATTTGTGTTGGTTTGTTCAACGTTCACTTGTAAGGCGGAACACCTGTGGTCATTTAGACGTTAAAATATATTACATATCGTATTGTAGCTAGAATTTCAAGAGAAAAAGTGGCTGCTATCATTATTGGTATTTAAAACGGATTGAAATCCTTTGAGAATCACTACAAGCCGTGAAATTGTCGAATTTCGCTCTTAAATTACACTTTACTTAGATTTTGAGATTTTTGGAACTTTCGAGTCTGTTATAGTTTTTGGGTTTTTAGACATATCATCAAAATTGGAAGCTGGAAAAAAGTTGCTGCTATCTTGATTGGCTGCTAAAAGTGGCTGCTAAAAGTGGCTACTAGCTTGAATCTAGTCACAGAGTTATGAAGAACACTTCGTTAATATGAAATGAATTGACATTAGCGACGGCACAGTTCCATATCCAACTAAGTCAGACATCACGTGACTTTTGTGACGTATACTTGCCGCCATTTTGTATTATATTGCCCCAAAAAAATGCATAAGTGCTTCAATAAAGTTTAATTTTCTCATTAACCTGACCAGTTTTTTTAATTTTTGCAAATCAATCTCTGATATTCAAACATATTTCTACCAAACAATGTTGGTCCTAACAGTTTAATTTTTGATTAAATTCTGTCAATTTAGAATCGTAAAACATTTTTATTTCTCCGTTGACTCTATCCTAAAACACCGATACCCATGTCTACATGTACAAACAATAACGAAATTCCGTTCATATAAATGAAAAACTTTGCAAATCGATAATATAGTATATTCAAACATATATCTGGTGAATATTTCGGGATTTTAAAAATGGCGGATGTTGTATAGGAAAGTTGCATCAAATAAAGGATTTTAAAGCTAAGATTAAATTATGTCTGCAAATTTGTATAGCATTGTTATAAGTGACCAGTCCGTTAGTATAGAAAGTTCTGATTCGAGGAGAGACTTGTAATCATAAAATTTCTAATATTTTGTTTATCTGTCACGCACATGTCAAAAGTAATATTGGTCAGGACAACTTCAAAATCTGTGTGCATAGCATATAAAATTGAGAATGGAAATGGGGAATGTGCCAAGAGACAACAACCCGACCATAGAAAAAAACAACAACAGAAGGTCACTACACGGTCTTCAATGTAGCGAAAAATTCCCGCACCCGCAGGCGTCCTTCAGCTGGCCCCTAAAAAATATATACTAGTTCAGTGATAATGAACGCCATACTAATTTCCAATTGTACACAAGAAACTAAAATTAAAATATACAAGACAACAAAGGCCAGAGGCTCCTGACTTGGGACAGGCGCAAAAATGTGTATAGATTTTCCGTTACTAGTCCAATGTACTGAGAAGTATTGCATTCGATAATTACGAATAGTATTACGTATTTTTTAACCATGTTAATGGCTTTAAGTCAATGTCCATAATAAGTGATACTTTATTTAAGGAGCTACCGTTTTAGGGGGGGGGGGGGGCGCTAGGATGAAAAATGTTACCCTTCTTTAAAAATATAGGAGAATCAATAAATAGCTGGTTGAAAACAAGAATCAAACAGAAATCGGAAAATTTTAATTGAGGAAAGTGAAAAGATGTTTTTTTTTATTCAATATCACTTCACTTCACTTGATTTAGTAAATTTTGGCATAAAGTTTGTCGATTCTAAGTTATATTCTACTATGCTGCTTTTGCTATGTGATTCGTGATATCGAGCTACATAGGATTTACATTTGCACTCGAAAAGAACATAGTTTGAATATCGTTCATAACTCGAAATGATATATCGATGATTGATTCAATGAACGCCGAAATCGGAATGGATATACTAAGTTTTGCATGACTGTTATTTGTATATGATGGCAGCACATGTAAAACTTCACAAAATGACCACTTCAAGTCTTATTATTACTTTATGTTAAGGATGTTTGCTCCCCTTGTTTTTTTTATTAACTAAGCCAGATATTCGGAATCCTCTGGTTTTTCCATGTAGTGCCTATTAAAAAAATTTTGCCCATAAACCCATATTTTTATTTCCATAATTGATAACATCTAGATTAAAATGCCGTCTTTGAAAATCTTACAAAACCCTCGTTATTTTTTCATAGTTTTTGAAAGAAAAAAAAATGCCAAAATAAATGTTAAATGTATAATGAAAAGTATAGAGAGAACAGTTTCCAGCCAAATTTTCAATGGCTTATATTTCAAAAACAAGCACACTCTTTTCTTTCAGTTTTTTTAGTTCCCTTATTTGTATTCTTTAAATTTCTAACAGTCTTTATAAAGCTGGTTATTTTTGAAACAGAAAAGGGAACATCCTTAAGTTATTTGATTTAGAATATCTTTTTTTATTCTATTTCATTTTACTTTCATTTAATGATTTTAAGTCTGCAAGCACACTCAATATGGTTTTTTTTCGTAAACGGCGGTTCTGAGATTCTATTGGCTCATAATGTTTTTTGCGTTTTGACATGTCCTCTGTTGGCTAAACTATTTGTAAAATGAATTATCAGCAATCTAGTTTTAACCTGCAACCTTCACAATATATATACATTGTTAAAACGTCGCCTGAAGATTGCCAGAAGGCATGAGAGCGCTAGTGACAATATTTTAACGAACTGTTATTATTTGATGTGAAATGTAGTTTGCGAATTCAAAAATTTTAATATATATATCTATTCATAATTAAATTCTGATTGTAAGTCGCATTGTGTATGTAATTATACTGGATCACATCCTCACTAGTTAATTATTGTGTCTTAACATGTATTTTTTTTTATTGTATTTAGAATCCGCCGAATATTTGGGCCGATATTACCAAAGGAGTATTTATCTAAACGCTCGCTGTTCAATTCATTATTTCGAAAAATCGTTCTCATACGATTTTTTAAAAATTAAACTACTCTAAATTGCTTCTGTATAGCAAATTCATTTTAAGATTTGAATGCTTCTTTTTAGGTTGTATATGCGTTGACCGAAGTACATTTTGTATGAAGCCCAGAAGCGCTTCATTCTAAAATGTGCGCACGTTCAACGCTTTTACAACCCTATGAAATAACAAAAAAGCAGCATTCAATACTTAAAATTACATTTTTAGCTAGGATCATGAAAATGCGATTTCTATTAAGTTTTTAATTAATCTACCTGTTCACTTTATTGTGGGACCTCGTGTCATCATAAATTTCAATTTTATTGTGTAATGAATGTTGATTTCAGAATGACGCAATGCTGTTAGCCAATCAAAATAACGTATCAAGCACGACAATCATATCTATCAAATGTAGATAATTTTTGGGCCTCTCGTCTTAAATTTCTGGCTAGAACGAACTGTCTTCCATTGAACGCTGTTTTATTCCGCATGAAATTGAAGGATAGTAATGCATGTCTACGGAGCCCCTTAAGTGCCAAAGATGAAATTTAGAATATTTGTGCGCGCGACTTTAAATCTTGTACGCACAACTTTAAATCTTGTGCGCACACCTTTAAATCTTGGGCACACAACTTTTAAACTTGTGCGCACAAATTTTAAACTTGTGCGCACAATTTTTAATCTTGTGCGCACAACTTTTCAAACTTGAGCGCACAACTTTTTTAATCTTGAGCGCACAACTTAAAATCTTTTATGGTTCAATTGCACTAGACTGAGTTATATTTGAAGAAGCAATGTTTGGTTAGGTAAAACGGGATATAATGGATATCTTTTAGCACCGGACACCATGTGAGAATGAAGCTTCGTTATGTGCTTTGGAAAACCTTGCAGAGATCGACAAAATAAACCTTGCAGATTTTCCTGATAGCCACTCTTGTTAAAAGTGGGAAAACCTGAAAATTTCAACCTATTAATCATAAAGGAAATTCCACATTAAGAACTAGTTCAGCAACCAAAGTACATTGTTCGGACTTTGGAACCTTGATCAATCCAACGAAATAACAACAGCTTTACAATACGCAACAACCGACTGTTAAGAACGTTTTGGGAAGCCTTATTTTTTCTTGTAAACCTTTCTTCTGCTGATAGAAATGCCATGCAGTACTTGATAAAATACATCGAAGAAATAGTCCAGGCCAAATTAAAATTGTTTTTATGCTTTTGTACAGCGTCTTACTTAATGTTGAAAGACCTGGCAGGTATTCCATTCAGTTTGTTTTACAAGATGGTCTTGGTCATGTGGGAAACTTTGGAAGTAACAAAGAGCTACGAAAATTATCCCTCATTTAGAACAGAATTTAACAGTTTCTTATCGATGATATTTGGGTAATGGACATCATTTAATTACCAAATTGAAGTCTTGAAAGATACATGTTTGTTTGCATATCAAAACGTATTTTTTAATTTTTTTATTTATGTTGATCATAATTGACTCTTTTTATTCATAGCCTACGTTAACTTAGAAAAACGTACAAAATGTAAAAGTGTTAAAATCATTAAAAATACTACCCTCAACTTTTCTTGCACACATGTTTCCCAAATGATGCAAATATTTGATTTATTATAGTATCAATGTGTAGGTCTGTCGTCAATAATTGTTTGGGTAATAAGAAACAATGAATATGGTGTATAAGTTCACGACACAAAGTTTCTACATACTCTTGACAAAGCCCAAAGCAACGGAACGGCAGTTATATTGCTGTTCTTCATCTCAGTTTAGTTCATTTATATGTTTTGGAGTTTAGTGTGGCGTTCATTTTCATTTTCATTTTTGTATTTAGGGTCCTGCTGAGGACCACCTCCGGGTGCGGGATTTTCTCGCTGCATTGAAGACCCATTGGTGGCCTTCGGCTGTTGTCTGCTCTTTGGTCGGGTTGTTGTCTCTTTGACATATCCCCCATTTCCATTCCCAATTTTTGTCATTCAAGATTTGACTGTATTATCAATGGTGGTTCTAAAGCATATTTTTAAAGCTTTTGTACATTAAGGAATATTCTAAGCCCTTTCCTCATAGATGCTGGTCCAGAAGATTACTAGGCATTGGTTTATATAAATTTGAATATGTATGTCCTATTCATGCTTCATGCAAAACATGACTGCCTCATTATTGCTGGTTCGTGTGAAAATATTTTGCATTTGTTCAAAATTGAATCTTCTATCCTTTTGATGTTTTATGCAAAATATGACTGCATTGCTCCTGTTTGTTCATAAGAACAAGACTTTAAACAAAATCAAATTAAAGCCAATGTTAAACTGTGGACCCCAGTTGTTCGGACCCCCTCGGACCCGGACCTTCATTAATACAAACTTGTAACATCATGCTTTCTGATGAGTCAGACAATATGACTGCCTTACTACTGCTTGTTCTTAAGTTTTTTTAAAACTTTAAGTTACCTCAAGTTCTTAGACCCCACAGACCTATTGATCACCACTTGAGAAAAAAAAACCCACGAATCCCCTGCTATATACCAAGGATCACCCCTACCAAGTTTGGTCCGAATTGGCCAAGTGGTTTCAGAGGAAAAAATTAAAATGTGAATTGGGGACGGGCGGACGACTGGCGCTTAGTTTGAACATATTTATTTATAGTGGATTGGGAACCAAGTTATTACAACTTATATTAATCCCTTTCCACTTTGCGGGTGCGTTTGCTGCCTTGTAGGGGCATTAGCCTGCTCTTTTCCGAAATCTATATGGGTGTCTTTTACGTGCAAGAGATATTGCTCTCTCTTAACACCGGTCAGCCATTTATCGTGCCCTTCCGACGGACTATCATCGTTTCTCAAGACTATACTCGCAAATGGTGTCTAGGGAGAGCCCAAAATTCTGTTCCTGAAATTTTCTCCCGGAACGGGGATCGAACCAGGAACCTTTGTGTTAGTATTCCGATGCGCTAACCACTACACCACGGCTCTCACGACTGGCGCTTATTGATGAAAATAGGTCACATGGTCCTTCGCCTAACAGCTTAAATATTCGAATAAGCTACAATGCCAGGAAATGCAGTATATGTATATAATTATACTTATGATTTATTCCCAAAATAAAATACGTAAAAATCAGGCCCATCCTTTGTTGATTAACTGGTAAATGCAAGCAAGTTTATAGATATATCTGACTGACAGTTATGTGGACAGTTTAAAAAGTCGTACGTTCAGGTTTATTTAAGTTGTGAGCACAATCTTACAATAGTTGTGCGCATAAGATTAAAAGTTTGCGCACAAGATTAAAAAAGATGTGCGCTCAAGTTTAAAAAAGTTGTGCGCACAAGTTTAAAAAAGATGTGCGCACAAGTTTAAAAAAGTTGTGCGCACAAGTTTAAAAAGTTGTGCGCACAAGATTAAAAATTGTGCGCACAAGATTAAAAGTTGTGCGCACAAGATTAAAAAAATTGTGCGCACAAGTTTAAAAAAGTTGTGCGCACAAGATAAAAATTGTGCGCACAAGATTAAAAGTTGTGCGCACAAGTTTAAAAGTTGTGGGCTCAAGTTTAAAAGTTGTGTGCTCAAGATTTAAAGTTGTGCGCACAAGATTTAAAGTTGTGCGCACTAGATTTAAAGTCGTGCGCACAAATATTCTAAATTTCATCTTTGGCACTAAGTCTTAAGGGGCCTCGTACATGTCAAACATGTTACATTGAAGAATCCGTTTTACATGTATTGTTGGAATGCCAGGCATATATTGATATCCGAGAACGTTTCCTTTCTGATTTGCACAATTTCCTTCTTGATGCAGGGACCGGCATGTTTTTCTCAGAGTTGCCTCGCTTCAATTTATTATCGGCGACATAGCTTTTTTATTCTGTGATGATATTGGAAAAAAGGTTGATGAAATGGACACACGGTATCTAAAATCAGTCATTAAAGCTCGAAATGAGTTGTTGCATGTAAAAGGTCTAAATTAATTTAAATGTATGAAAGTTCGAAAGTGTGACAAGTTTATGGGAATATGTATTGTTAGAAAAAGTCTATTATATATATTACATATATGTAAATCTTTTAAGATATCGCAATGCACTTTTACAGTTTCTTTTATTCACTTTTCCAATTTTTTATTGTCAAAGGTCGGTTTTTGAAAAAATCCCTTTACGATTATATTGGCATTTTTAATTATATTGATGTTTTTATTTACGTACACTGTATTTATTGTATGTATAGTTTGTATGACGCAAACACTTATACACTGTTGGTGTTTGCCTCGATGTAAAGGGGTAGTTTCTCAATAAATACATGTACATGTATATATAATATATTTCGGAAGCTCATTGAAATTATTTGATAAAATAGGTCTGAATTTGATTTTGTTTAGTCAGATACGCAGCTACTAGACTTTATTTCTGTATAATTTGAGGTTTGGCATATCCGTTGAGAAACCCAGTTAACAATTCCAATTTTAACATGGTGTATCATAAGATTTTAAAGTTTACATTTTGACGAAAGGTACGTAGTACTACACTTGATGAATCATATAAGTAAGACTCTATTTAAGGATCCTTCAATTTGACATATTTATGTAATCTTAATCGAAGCGTCATTGACTTCAATTGCGTTTCAACTTAATGATTGCCTATTAAGGTGGTATGGATGTCTTTCGCCATCTTGGATTGTAAATGACAGAGAACCTAAGGTATAGATTTTCAATCAAATTTCGCAAAATTTGATGAGGAATGTAAATAACTAATCTGAATTTTCACAAATTAATAAAATAATACATTTATAAAATTTTAACTTATAAATATTAATATTTGTACAAGCGTATACAGATTATTTTTATTTGATTTTTAATGTTTTTAAATTAGCATTGTAAGGTGAGATATCTCCGAAATAGAGCATTTCTGAAAGAATCTACATGAATGTTTGCTATCTTATATTTAAGCCGGGAAAAAAGTACGGTGAAACTTTCTTTTCTTTTGATATTCTCAAATCATTTACTAAAAGCTAAATTCTCGTATTTTATTTTACAATTTTATCATTTTGTTTAGCTTCTAATCGTATAATGATGTTTTTTCCTGTATAATCTATACAAAATGTGTCAATTTGTCATCATAACCAGTAGCTTGAGAAACACAGTTTGGCAAAGTATGAACTAAACTCATCAATGATACAAGGATTACATTTTGTATTTACGCAAGACGCGCGTTCGTCTACAAAAGACTCATCAATGACGCTCGAATCCAAAGAAGTTAAAAAGGCCAAATAGAGTCTAACATTTTTAATTTATACTTGAAGTTCCATACCACCGTAAGGGCATACGATACAGTTTTGAACCTGTATTTACAAGTTGGTGAAAATTTGCATATAGGCTATTTTTTACCTGATTAAATCAAAAATGTAATAAAAAATATACCTTCATGTACTACTTTTTGAGTAAAATGAGGTCGAAATTTTGTATATTTGCTCAAAATTCAGATTTGTGTCCTATTTTCTTTTTCGAAAGAAAGACATAACTTTTTTGTTTTAAAAGATAAACACGTCAAATTGTTTTTTTGTTTAATAATCGTTAATTTCTGTATTTTATAAGTATCATAAAAAAATATGCAATTTTTATTCCGAAATAACTCTATATTTATCAAATGTTCATGAATAGAGGAAAAAACGTCATTTTTTGCTGCATGTTTATCAAAATTAAAAAAATTGCGCTATTTACAGTTTTATAAAATTTGGGTCACATAATCTCCTTGCAAAATGAAACAAATTGCTGTTTTAAAAAATAGGGGTCCATGCTCTCGTTTCCAAATTAAATCAGTTTGAATGATAAAAATCAGTCGAAAAATGTTTGCAACGTCATTCCCTTCCCTGTAACTGTATCGTATGCCCTTAAGGACAATGACACCGGACGCAACGTCACATGTTCAACTTCATGAGATGTAGGAATTTCGGAACTTACGAAAAGTTAAAATCTAATACCACTAGGTGAAGGAGATAACTTTACGCAATTTCCTAACTATGAAGAAAAACAAATACAATTTATACCCCTAAACTAAAAGATTGTCCCCCCCTCCGCCCTTCAAAAAAAAAAAAAAAAACTGTCTTTGCATTATTCAATCTAAGTAATACAAAGGCAAACAAATTTGCTTTTCCCCTCACAAAAAAATAACATTAAATAAAAAACAAACAAACACCTCCTAAATTCACAAATTTCCAAACCCCAAAAAATAAAATGACCTCCAAAACATATTATGCCGGGGCTTGTTTATTAAATGGCGGTGATTTACCACCTCTCCCTGCGTTATCCCAATTATCGACTTGTGATATTTCGATATATCCTAGTTAGGCTCTATTATGAAATCGTTCTAATAACATATAATTACGTTAACTTTTCGTTTTGAACATTCATTTAATATTTACCACTGGACGTTAAGCGACTTATAATCCCAAGAAAGTCTTCTGTTTAAACATCCTCATTAAATGCAGAATATATATAGTGTAGATTTGTTTATTTAATATATTTATAACATGTAGGTGTAAAAGTGTGTATAAAAAGTAAAATCACAAAAAATACTGAACTCCGAGAAAAATTAAAACGGAAAAGTCCCTAATCAAATGGCAAAACCAAAAGTTCAAACAAATTAAACGAATGGACAACATCTGTCATATTCCTGACTTGATACAGGCATTTTCTAATGTAGCAAAATGGTGGATTAAACCTGATTTTATAGCTAGATAAATCCTTCACTTGTAGGACAGTCGTAAACGATTCCACTTTGTATGTAAATGAACAAAACAATATTGTATATAATTATTTAATCTCTCATTACAAATCAATGGTGGTTTAAAGATTGAGGCGCAACCGAGTACATCTAATCAGCAAACACAATCCTAGTCTCTTATCCTAGAACCTCGCCATGGTCTATTATATGCAACTCAGTCAGAGACGAAAAAAGTTTTCCGCGTTTTCTTTGAAATCAACTGGCTCGGGTTTTTTTTTACTATTTAATGCTCGTTATACAGCGTAAACTATGTAACATGCATAATGACTCCAAAAAATATAAATGAAATTAGATTAAAAAATAATCAAGACTAACAAAGGCCAGAAGCTCCTGATTTGAGACAGGCGCAAAAATGCGGCGGGGTTAAACAAGTTTTGCGAGATCACCCTCTCCCCTATATACCTCTAACCAATATAGAATATAAAAAAACCAGCAATGCACACAGTTAAACTCAGTTTTGAAGAAGTCCGATTCTTATAAAACAACTTAGCAAAATGACGATGGTACATACATTAAAACAAGCCTACTAGCAGTTACTGACATCCTATAACTCCAGACTTCAATTTAATCGATTGATTGATTATGTCTTCATCGTATGAAAATCATGCGAAATCCCTCCCGTTAAGAGTTAAGTATCATACCATTATGAAATATATGAGAACCCTATTTGTTTCATGCCAACAACTGGTTTTAGAATTAGTGTGTTTATTTCCGATGCAAAGACCCTATATGAGTAAATCAATTTTAAGATACTAGTATGCCATCTTTAATGATAGGACAACAGTATCGTAATTACATCACTTCTTTATTAATAAGTCTGTTTAACATGTTTAAAGGTTTGGTTAGCTTTTGTGGTGAATGCCAACATGTGTGTGCTTTGTGAAGAATATTACCACAAAAGATTGAATGTGAAATAACTGAACGTATAAGATGTGTGCATGGCGATTTATATTTACGAATGATGTCCTTTTACCGATGATAAAATTTAGTAAATGTTTTGACTAGTTTGTGATATCGAAAACCCTGGTGAAATTATTTTTCAGTAATACTGAGATTCTAATTCCTTACATATCCTGGAACTGATGTTTATCCTTAACTTCTACGGAAACACCACCTATCATTGCGCAGCTGACTTATCTCCTTCTGTAAATACATTTGATTTCAGGTGATAGTAAATAATCAGATCTATTCTAACATTGTTCAGTTAATTTTATAGGCACTATAAAATAATTCATTTAGACGCATGGTATTAATTTACCAAATGATAGGTATAATTTTAGGATGATAATACACATGGTTAACGTATATCTGCATGTATCTATATCTACATGTATCTATATATCTATCAAAAGGATCATACAACCAATAGATGGAGGAACCTGAACTACATGAAGATTTTATAAGTGAAAAGATCTACATGTACGTATATGTAAAACCTGTCATATTTCTCATAAAATATTAATAAATATTAAATGTAATGGACAGTAACAAGTTTTACAACAGTTAATTATCCAGCGTGGTCAAAACATGCCAAACATGTGTCAAATATATTCAGGTACTTGTCCTTTTGATAAATAGCTTTTCCTGTGTATCTGATGAAAAATTTAAAATGTTGACACTTGTTAAATGCATGTGATGAATAACTGTCTTAATATATCTGTGTGGTTTGTAGTTGACCCATCGGAATGTAGAATTAGACGTTGAATGATCTCCCTTGTTAAGATACAGATCATTACACTGCTGAAAATGACGTCTAAAGGATTTTTCACTGAAAGAGGAATTTTTATTTTCCTTTGTTTCTTAGGTAAGACAGACTATGTTACTGTTAAGTCCGTTCTTAATTTAATTATGATATGGAATTTGTTAGTACTATAAATATTTATAAATGTACTATACAGAACCAAACTCAGTCTCTCTCTATCTATACTATTAAACGAGAAGACCTTATTTTGTGTGTTGCTTCTCCTCCTTCCACAATAAATTAATCATCATGCCTCTGTGTCCTATAGGTAACATGTATAGTCGCATTTGTCATCCATTCTTATGATCATTCAGTTTGGGTTATTTTGTGATAAAAACGAAAAAGAATGCGTCCGGATATTTTCCCGTCATTGGACAAAACTTTAAGTCGGATTAGACTTCCGGTTTGTGTTTTTCTGTTCTTTGAACATACAAAGACTATGAATAAAGTATATAAATTTGCTTTCTGCTATCATTTTGAGTTCTAGCATGTATCATCCTTGCTTAACGTGTTTCAGTTTGGGTTATTTTGAGAGGAAAACGAAAATGAATAATATTTGCTATTTACTATCAATTAGTTTACAGTGGCGGATCCAGAACTATTCATAAGGGAGGGGGCGCTGACTGACCTCAAAAAAGGGGGGGGGGCGTTCCTCTCATGCTTCAGTGATTCCCCATATCATCAACAATTTTTTTTCAACGAGGCCACAATTAAAAAATTTTGGTTTGCCCAAACCCTACCCAAAGGTTGAGACAGTGGGTAGGTAGGTAGGCATTTTCATTTTTTTTTCAAAAAGAGAAGTATCGGGTGTATATTAGTCTTCATGCCTATCTGATTAAAAAAAAAACTTCTTCAAATCAGGACAATAAAAGAATTTGAATATGCAGCTTTTTTCTGGGAAGGTAGCGTTGGGGCAAACAAACCTATTCTTTTTAAGGTCTTTACTATTCATGGCGTTCACTGATGTATATATATATATATATGTAAGTACCTTTGACTTTTGAGACCTCTCCTGAAATTCTCTGTATAGTAATTAAAGTATATATGCATGTTCATAGAGTACAGAAAACAGAAGGTATAAAAATCGGTATTTGGAAAATAGGGGGAGGGCAACAAAATGTGCCCAGTCCCTAAGTACCTTTGACTTTTGATACCTCTCCTGAAATTCTCCAGTCAGTATATTTTTTTTAAAAGTTTACATACGCTCTACTTCCCCGCGATTTCGCGGGTGTGTTCTAGTATATATAATGAAAGCTATCTTTTATGTGCCCTACAAGTAGTCGTCCGAGTGTGGTACTGTACTGAACATGAAAAAAAAAACTGAACACGATGCAGGCGGTGTTGCTACATGCTATTTTATAGACAGAAATATAGGTTCGATCATAGTTTAATCTGCCTATCTTTCGAAACTTTGTCCTTTGGTATCTTTACTTCCATGTATTAATAACCTATAAAAAGTGAGAAAAAAACTAAAATTAAAGAAAAATCAATTATCAAATCAAACACATCAACCAATTGAAACATCTGTCATTTTACAGACGTGCCCAATGGTACAGGCAGTTCCTTATTCTTAAACACATATACGTACATACAAATAAGATTATACATTTAATACTTAGTACATGCACTTGTGTCATAATTTCTTCTAAGTTAACAATTATAAATATATTTATTTTCAGATTTATTCAAATATTCGACATCGTACAGTGTGAGTGATGCAAATCATCTTCACAACCTGTTATTCGATCAGTCTGGTTACAAAACATTGGTACTACCAGCCTATCCAGTTATTGTTAGTGTAGAATATAACATGCTGACTGTCAACTCATTGGTAAGTGACTGTTAGTGTAGAATACAATAAACTGACTCTCAACTCATTGGTAAGTGACTGTTAGTGTAGAATACAACATGCTGACGGTTTAATCAGTGGTAAGTGACTGTTAGTGTAGAATACAGTAAACATGCTGACTGTCAACTCATTGGTAAGTGACTGTTAGTGTAGAATACAACATACTGACTGTCAACTCATTGATGAGTGACTGTTAGTGTAAAATACAACATGCTGACCGTCAACTCTTTGGTAAGTGACTGTTAGTGTAGAATACAACATGCTGACTGTCAACTCTTTGGTAAGTGAATGTTAGTGTAGAATACAACGTACTGACTCTCAACTCATTGGTAAGTGACTGTTAGTGTAGAATACAACATGCTGACGGTTAACTCATTGGTAAGTGACTGTTAGTGTAGAATACATCATGCTGACGGTTAACTCATTGGTAAGTGACTGTTAGTGTAGAATACAACATGCTGACTGTAAACTCATTGGTGAGTGACTGTTAGTGTAGACTATAACATACTGACTGTCAACTCATTGGTAAGTGACTGTTAGTGTAGATTACAACATGCTGACTGTCAACTCATTGGTAAGTGACTGTTAGTGTAGAATACAACATGCTGACTGTCAACTCATTGGTAAGTGACTGTTAGTGTAGACTATAACATACTGACTGTCAACTCATTGGTAAGTGACTGTTAGTGTAGATTACAACATGCTGACTGTCAACTCATTGGTAAGTGAATGTTAGTGTAGAATACAACATGCTGACTGTCAACTCATTTGTAAGTTACTGTTAGTGTAGAATACAACATGCTGACTGTCAACTCATTGGTAAGTGACTGTTAGTGTAAAGTACAACATGCTGACTGTCAACTCATTGGTAAGTGACTGTTAGTGTAGAATACAACATGCTGACTGTCAACTCATTGGTAAGTGACTGTTAGTGTAGAATACAACATGCTGACTGTCAACTCATTGGTAAGTGACTGTTAGTGTAGAATACAACATGCTGACTGTCAACTCTTTGGTAAGTGACTGTTAGTGTAGAATACAACGTACTGACTGTCAACTCACTGGTAAGTGACTGTAAGTGTAGAATACAACATTCTGACTGTCAACTCATTGGTAATTGACTGTTAATGTAGAATACAACATGCTGACTGTTAACTCATTGGTAAGTTACTGTTAGAGTGTAGAATAAAACATGCTGACAGTTAATTCATAATGATTGATAAGTTGTCTCCTTTTTTGTTTTCACTCGGCTGCACACAAAAAAGCAAAGGAGAATAAGAAAAAAACATAGAAACAAGGAGAACCTGAAAATTAAGTCATCTTTCGATTCTTAGTTTTATTTTTCGAAATTGAAAAAAAAAACAACCCACCTCATGACCGAAACTAGGATTGAAGTTTTTACGCTAGACGCACTTTTCGTCCACAAAAGACTCAGTAGTTACACTTGAAAATAGAAAGCTAAAATGGCAAAATAAGGAATGTGTGAACAAGGCATTAATTCCGTAGTTTTTTGTTTGTTTTTTTTTAATTTGTTTTATCTTGCTGTGCATATTTTTAATGAATTAATACCCTTTGAACTTGTTAACAACAGTAACTGTTGTCTGTAAAGTTATAATTCGATACTAATTCCTAACCTATTAAATTTATTTTAGGATATGAAGTCACAGGCATTGTCTACATCCGGTTGGTTTACAGTGGTATGTAAATTTATTTAAGGTGGTACCACACACTAGAGGGAGATAACTATGTAAAATTATCCGAGCGTTTTAATTACATTGTGATGTGAATGAAATATAAAGCTTCTCAGTGATCAAAATTAGTGTTTGTCAAACTGCTATGTCTTTAATGATTTTTTCCGATAAAGTGTAATGTTCAAGTTTCTTTAAAATATATTATGCATGAGGGTACCATTCAATGATAAGACCTGTGTCATGTACAAAAGTCTATTTAATTTAAGATAATCCATACTTTGAAGCTGATTTACAGATAAGGAGCTGTGGTATGATTTCCTATGTGACAGCTATGAAAATAATCAACCAAAGTTCAAATGAAGTCGATGCTGTAAAGATAAGGAGATATGGTCTGATTGTCAATGTTACAGCTATCCACCAAAGATCAAGTAAAGTGGATAAAAGCAATTATAGGCAACGGTACGGCCTTTAACAATGAGAAAAACCCATACCGTATAGTCGACTTTCAAAGGAAAAATATGAAAGAATTCAATTGAGTTCGCTAACGGCATAACAAATAAATGTATGACAAAACATTTTACGAAAAACAAATGTAATAGACACTGAACACCTTTTAGTAGCGTCAACAGTAAACATTGGTATAACATTTATTGTCTAGATGTTTTTGTTCATACATCACAAACAAATGGTTTGGTCCAGATATGTCTGATTGTTCTGTTGAAATAACTTGTTGTACATATGAATTGTAAGTACATAGCACGCAAATTATCTTTAACTTCACTCGAAAGTCAGTGTGAAAGGAGGTCCAAGTTGGAGAAATTTACCAAAGTCGTCCTTTCAAGGCGTGATAAAAGCGTATCTGCAAACTTAAATATGCCCTGTCTACCAAGACGGTAGCGAGATATGATGTATGTGTCATTTAAATTGTCACTGATTTCAATCCTTCTCTAAAAACCCTTTGTCGTCTAAAAATTCGGCGTCGGTTGTACCCCAAAGTATGCAAGGCGACGGCCATCTTTTACTTAACGATCGCTTTGCGACAGGTTTAACCACACGTAAATAGCGTTTGCGATTCACACGCAATTTACGACCATCGCAAAGTACGATTGTTTTATGAAACGGAATTTTAACGTTACGTTTGGTTAACGTTCAAACGTACGATAACGATCGTTTTATGAAATGTCAGCCTGGATCCTGACTTGGAATAGACACAAACGAAATGTATCGAGGTTAAACATGTCTGTGAAGGCGCAACCCTCTATAAAAAGGAGGGCGAATGATATCAAACAGGACAGTCAACCTTAACCTGAGCTTACTTTGCAAAGACAAACCTTATGTCTATTTTTTGTAAATCGTTTTTATAAACAATTATCTTTTTCTGATTTACTGTCAATATACAGAGAGCGAAATAGTTACTGTAACTCGTTCGATACTACTTCCATAAAAAATGAACTACAGGAGAATGTTTATTATGTTAAATATACAGTATCAAACGTTAAGCGATTGAATGGTTTCATGTACAATGCTCTTATATATTGTTTGCCTGGATTTTTAAGATGTACATAATATCAACTTCAAAATTATAACATTTATGAAGCTAACCATTTTCTATGCTATACTAGTACATATATTCTTTTTAAGGTTTGGAATGATAGCCGATTGGCCTGGAACAAATCGTCCCATGAAAATATTGAAAATATATATGTAACCGAAGACGTAGTTTGGCACCCTAAACTGATTGTGCAGAATTCGTACGTAGCTTTACCATACAAATAAAATATACTATAAAAATAATGCAGCTACCAAATTCGTGCACATTGTATCTTAAATTTATCTTGTTACTCATTCTCTGACAAACTTTTTTTACAAGCCTGTCCAAAGGCAGGACCTTGTAGTTCAATTGTTGTCGTTTGTTCATGCCTGTCATACATGACTTTTTTGTACTAGTCTTGTTTTCTCAATTGAGTTGTTTCGTATTTTTTTATAAGGGCCCTTTTCTAGCCAACTATACTGCATGAATATTTCTCATTGTTGAAGGCTGTCAGGTTGTCTATAATTGCTAACATCTACTTTTTTGAACCTTGATGGATAGTTATCTCATCGGCATTCATACCACATCTCCTGATTTTTATATAAGCAATGATTTATAATTTCATTTTAGTATTGATGACTTGAGTAGTCTTGGTGATGGTACAACAGTTCGTATACGAAACGACGGAGAAATACGATGGGAACTACCCGCCATTTTGTCTACGTCATGTGACATGGATGTCACGAACTTCCCATTTGACAGTCAAACATGTGACATAGAATTAGCTAGCTGGGGTTTCCACACAGATGCCGTCAACCTTACATTCTTGAAAACGAATTTAGATTTAGAAGACTACAATGTCAATGGAGAATGGAATATTGTATCAACCTCTCAGCATGCATCTAAACTTACGGATGAAGGTCTGGTCTATTCGGAACTGTTGTTCCGAATAGTGTTTGAGAGACTACCAGATTATTACATCATGAGCGTTATAATTCCGGTTATTTTAACAGCTGTTTTAACATCTGTAACTTTTATACTACCCGTAGAATCTGGAGAAAAGGTCGGGTATATTCTGACAGTTTTGCTTGCTCTGGCTGTTTTATTGACATTGTTTACAGACAGCATGCCTACAACATCAAAACATACATCAGTTCTAGGTAAATTTACAGTTTACAATTTTACTCGTTTTAATTACTTAATCTATATTATATCAGATTTTGGATTACTTTACCAGAATTCGGAAAGAGGTTATAAATCATTATTCAGATTTTTCCAATTTTGACAAAAAATGTCCTGTGTTATATATATATGCAAGATAAAAGAGCAATTTTCATAGATACTGTTACATGTATGCATAATATTGGTATTTTTGTAAACAATATCAAAACATACACGGAAAATTATGTAATTATCTTCTTTTTTTATATTTACACATCATCGGTACTCATATTGCTTTCAGCAGTTCTGTAGAACGGAATTCCTACTCGAATATCTTTGGGATTATTTTCGTAACAAATAATTATGATATTTTGCTTTAATATATCCGATTTCATTCAAAATTGAAATACATACAGTCAACCACTTTTATGTTTAACTTTTAATTGTGACTAATTATTATTCAAAATAATCATTTTTAATTTTTCTTTTTTTAGTTGTATTTCTTACAGTGACATTAGGTATGGCCTCGTTTGTGATTATCGTGACGATTTTGATAATAAGACTCTATCACGAACCAGAGAACTACATTGCTCCAAACTGGATGCATTCTCTAGTGAGGAGATTCAGAAAACCACAAAACAGCGCCGTAGATGCAAATCAAATTGATCAAACTGAGTTCACAGAAAATAACAAACTGCCAGGAAGCGGCCATCGAAGCTGTAAAAAAGTCAGTTTGGACAACATCAAAACAACATACACCAACATTGAATTAGCTTTATTCTTTGATAATTTTCTGTTTGTTGTGTTCACGGTTTTATATGTTTTGATAACCGTTTGTTTCGCTATAACATTATGTGTTGCAGAATAATGGAGACAAACAAATGAAACATATGGAAAACTTTCAAGAAAATCGGATATCCAGTAAAAACTTTTACCGTTTTTTACGTGTATTTATATAGTTATTGATCAAGCAAGTCGGTATACATCATTTAATATGCACAGCTCAGGATGACCCTGATTAACCCGAACGACATAGGAGTTCGAGTTAAAGGGTCAACCGAGCTATCCAAAATGAATGGGTAACTGCATAGACTGATGTCCGTAACTGTAATAAATATTTGTAAAAGGATATCCATAAATGTTAAGTTTCGTTGTATCTGCTTCGATCAATATGCTCGTTTTGATGGATCGGACGAACATTTTGTCGAAAATAACACTGTTATAAATTCGTCAAGAGATTAAAAATGATCGAAAACGGAAAAAAATGGATGTCCACAATATTATTACAACATTACGAAAATATCACTGTTTATGACTTCTTTACAAAAAATCCAGGTTAGGGGAACGGGCGAGGGTGAGGGGGGCTTTTTGTGTTTAACCCCCCACATTATATATGTGCATGTCCTAAGTCATTAAGCCTTTAAGTACTGTTCTTGCATTTCTCTGTTGAACCGCTGTCCCAGTATTAGGGGAAGGTATTCCGTGCATGCCTGTAACAATTCATGAACCTGTACTTTAGTGGTTGTTGTTTGTTTCGGTTTAACATATTTGTTTTCCGTTAATTGTACATAAATTAGGTCGTAAGTTCTCTCATTTGAATTGAGTCCCATTTGTTATTTCGGGGCCTTTTATAGCTAACTATGAGGTATTTGGTTATACTGTTGAAGGCCGTACAGCAATCTATACTTGTTAATATCTGTGTCATGTGGTCTCTCATAGACAGTCGTTTCATTGGCCCTCATACCGCATCTTCTTTTTTTATATATATGTTCAGGACGAGAACAAGTTAATAAAACATAGATACAATATTTGGAATAGGATCCCAGTTACAGCAACTAGTCCAGTACCCACGAATGAAGTTCTTAAAAAAATATATAACTTTTGTTTAAAATTGTGTAGTGTTATTATTACACTAGACTAAGTTCTGTAACTGAATGTAGATTTATTTGAAAGGGTAGGCTTTGTAGTTTGTTTGATTGATTTAAATGTAATCTGGCGTCAGAACATATATATAGAATGAAATTCAAAACAGTGTGGCTGTGGCCATTGATTGACACATTAAATTAAACCATTGACTGGGACAATTTAGGTGAACGTTTGTATGTAACGACCACTGCTCACTATGTACTTTTTAAAGACACTTAAACTATGGGGTCACCAAAGGTTCTCAACACCTCAATAAAGTAATTCGAAAAAAATTAATCAGAAATAACACGATGTTTTGATTTATATCAATTATATAAATCAAAACATAAAGGTTATTCCTGATTATTTTTTCGAATTATTTTATGATTAAAGGCGTTAAGAAACCTTTGATGACCCAAAAGTTTAAATGTCTATCGTAGGTACGTCGTGAACAGTGGTCGTTACAGACAAACGTTCGCGTAAATTGCCCCAGTCAATGGAGGAATTTAATGTGTCAATCAATGGCCACAGCCACACTGTTTTGAATTTCATTCTAAAGAGTAAATTGCCTAAATTCTAGCCTTTATTCCCCCGGAAGTAGCCAGACTGACCTTATTGTCAATCAAAACAAAATTTTGCAATGGAATGCCGGTCATGAGGTACTGAGATTGTACTGTAATAGACACTTCAAAACGAATGTCTAATATGAACCAGAAGTTCCAAGGTGGTTATCAAAATTATAAATTGAACAGGACCCCATTTATTTACTATGATTTTCAATGCGTTTCAATGGGGCAAATAATTGGGTCCCCGTTCCATATAGGTACTGTTGGTCTTACAATAGAGGCCGTCTGGCATGACTGCCGCGGGAAAATAATGGTAAATTGGATAGGGGCGGAAATTTGGCCCCGCCACATAACACATATGGATCAATCAAAGAGTTGTTGCACGGGTTCTTCACGTGCAGAGAGCTTGGCACTTATACATCCCGTCATTGTGTTATTGTACTATATTTGACATTTTGTACCTATTATGTCTGTTTGTTTTTTTCACGCATCGTTGTCAATGTGATGGAATTTAATGCGACTGTCATACAAGTGAAAGGTTAAGCTAGCTTTAAAACCAGTTTTAATCCACCATTTTCTACACAAGAAAATGCATGTACCAAGTCAGTAATAAGATAATTAGTATCCTTTCGTTTGACGTGTTTGAGTTTGAGCTTTTGAATTTGCCATTGATTAGGGACTTTCCGTTTTGAATTTTCCTGGGAGCTCAGTATTTTTGTGATATAACTTTTTTCTCTATACACGTCATCGGATGTAACGTACACATTCTGACCGGTCGTGGGTGTGTACTTGATACATCCCGCACAGCAACACGAACATCCCGCTTTTGCTGGGTTTTAACTGGAAGAAGACCAATGGAGACCATTTTTCTATTCCCCAGACACCATTGCGGGTATTGAAACTTAGATTCCAGGTACTGACGTCGTTTGTCAATTTAATTAGCAATACGTGTTATAGTATTATTTTTATTTGTCTTTGTATATTGCTAACCTTAACTAATTGTTACTGTTTACTTACTTTTTGGTTATATACTCGATATTTATAGATATAGGAAGATGTGGTGTGAGTGCCAATGGGACAACTCTCCATCCAAATAACAATTTATAAAAGTAAAACATTATAGGTCAATGTATACCTACCGCCATAATTTAATTGTATTATGGTTATTCTTTGTACTCATGGCTGTCAATTTTAACTACTGTGTCAATTAGTCTATTGTAGAGAGTTGTCTCATTGGCAATTATACCGCATCTTCTTTTTTTATATTTATCTTCAAAGTGTCTATATGCCATTTAGGCTTTTTTTGTTTTAAATTTCGTTTCGTTTTACGGTGATAAAGATTATAATTTATGAAATATTTATCTAGTATTAAGTATATTTGTTTTGTTCATAAACTGTTGTTAATGTGATATAATTATATGCAAATGCCATGCAAATGAGAGCTTAGTTAGCTATAAAACCAGATTTAAGCTACCACTGGTACTTTTACCAACTCCGGAATATGACACTGTTATCCATTCGTTTGATGTCTTTGTGATTTAGATTTTGCCATTTGCCGTTTTAAATTTTACTTTGTATTTTTTTTCTCAATATTTATAAGCGATATGTGTCCCTTTATGCAACTAGTACATGTACGACCAAAGTCCAACTACCTGTCATTTTTAGAATGTTTGAAGATTTAGATTCCGAATTATTAAAAACTCGATAACTGGAGACATTTATATCATTTTAAACATGAATGACAATTGTTTAGAAATAAAATAATTTACGGGTATCAATAGTTATAGTTACATTTATCATCGACAATTTTTTTACTTCAGTTACCCATATCATTAAGATATTTATGACGACTGTTTTCTCTATTTAGCGGTTAAAATATGAAAAAAAAAACGCTTAGTATTTCAGAAACAAATTTAGTAATACCTTAAAAAGACACAAATTACCGAAAAATAATACACATTTATTACAAAATTAACAAAAGAAATATTGACCAGAAACATAATTGTCCGCTGTCTTTGGATATGTTTTGCATTTTTTTAAATCTGTTTTCTGATTCACTATCAAACTCAGAACTAGTGTTTTTCTTCTGTTTAAAATTCTTTGTAAATAAAGTTGATTTATGTGTTTTCTTTGTGACCTCTTGCAGAACTGCATTAATGCCAGACGATCTCCATAGGCTGGGACAAATAATGGTAGAAACTCTAGATCCATTGTACCACATTGAAATAAATCTGAAAGAAAAAAAAACCCAAGTGAAATATGATAGAAATGATAGATAAAATAAAAACCCCTCTTTAAGTTACTAATGGACATATTCAATAACATATTAAGAGTAAACACTTAAGTTCGTGTCAGATGAGGTAAGATGAGGTTCGTGTTGCTTAGTCTTTAGTTTTCTATGTTATGTCTTCTGTACTATTGTTTGCCTGTTTGTCTTTTTATTTTAGCCATGGCGTTGTCAGTTTATTTTTAATATATGAGTTACCGCGCTGAAGTACATCCATTATTCATAGTTCATTATTCATTATTCAATAATGAATAATGAACAAGTTCACTATTCACTATTCAATATTAAAAAATGAATAATGAATAATGAAATAGTTTATGTTTCATTATTCAGCTTGAAGCGGTGAATAGTGAAATAAATAAAAAAAAAAAATTGACTGTGACACTAAAGCTATATCCTGATTCGCAATACGCGTAAAAATGAGGAAATAGCTAATTTTGAATAATGAAATGTTCTGCAACGCATATTAGAGGAGTAACGAAGGACTTAAATATCGAAATACGCGTGAACATTGAGAAATAGCTAATTTTGAATAATGAAATGTTCTGCAACGCATATTAGAGGAGTAACGAAGGACTTAAATATCGAAATACGCGTGAACATTGAGAAATAGCTTATTTTTAATAATGGAATGGACTGCTGCAACCCTTCAGTACCTAATCAAGGCAACATTTATACACCAAATCAAAGCTTATTGATAGAGGAATAAACTGAGTATAAATGATATGTGCTGCAATGACCATTAGAGGGGTTACGGAGGACCTAAATGCCAAAATACGCGTGAAAATTAAGAAATAGCCAATTTTGAATAATGAAATGGACATTTTGAATTATGGAATGAACTGCTGCGACCCTTTAGCCCCTAATTATAGATATACCTTATACCTCATTTTAAAGTTTATTAAGAGAGGAACAAAATGTATATAGTCAATATGTTCCGCAACGAATATTAGAGGAGTAACGAAGGATTTAAATATCGAAATACGCTTGAACATTGAGAAATAGCTTATTTTGAATAATGGAATGGACTGCTGCAACCCTTCAGTCCCTAATCAAGGCAAAATTTATACACCAAATCAAAGCTTATTAATAGAGGAATAAACTGAGTATAAAAATTATGTGCTGCAATGACCATTAGAGGGGTTACGGAGGACCTAAATGCCAAAATACGCGTGAAAATTAAGAAATAGCCAATTTTGAATAATGAAATGGATATTTTGAATAATGGAATGAACTGCTGCGACCCTTTAGCCCCTAATTATAGATATACCTTATACCTCATTCGAAAGTTTATTAAGAGAGGAACAAAATGTATATAGTCAATATGTTCCACAACGCATATTAGAGGAGTAACGAAGGACCTAAATATCGGAATACGCTTGAACATTAAGAAATAGCTGTATTTTGAATAATGGAATGGACTGCTGCAACCCTTCAGTCCCTAATCAAGGCAAAATTTAAACACCAAATCAAAGCTTATTGATACATGTAGAAGAATAAACTGAGCATAAACGATATGTGCCGTAATGATCATTAGAGGGGTTACGGAGGACCTAAATGCCAAAATACGCATGAAAATGAAGAAATAGCCAATTTTGAATAATGAAATGGATATTTTGAATAATGGAATGAACTGCTGTGACCCTTTAGCCCCTAATTATAGATATACCTTATACCTCATTTTAAAGTTTATTAAGAGAGGAACAAAACGTATAGAGTCAATATGTTCCGCAACGAATATTAGAGGAGTAACGAAGGATCGTTTAAATATCGAAATACGCTTGAACATTGAGAAATAGCTTATTTTGAATAATGGAATGGACTGCTGCAACCCTTCAGTCCCTAATCAAGGCCAAATTTATACACCAAATCAAAGCTTATTGATAGAGGAATAAACTGAGTATAAATGATATGTGCTGCAATGACTATTAGAGGGGTTACGGAGGACCTAAATGCCAAAATACGCGTGAAAATTAAGAAATAGCCAATTTTGAATAATGAAATGGATATTTTGAATAATGGAATGAACTGCTGTGACCCTTTAACCCCTAATTATAGACATGCCTTATACCTCATTCGAATGCTTATAAAGAGAGGAATAAAACGTATATAGTCAATATGTTCCGCAACGAATATTAGAGGAGTAACGAAGGATTTAAATATCAAAATACGCTTGAACATTGAGAAATAGCTTATTTTGAATAATGGAATGGACTACTGCAACCCTTCAGTCCCTAATCAAGGCAAAATTTATACACCAAATCAAAGCTTATTGATAGAGGAATAAACTGAGTATAAATATTATGTGCTGCAATGACCATTAGAGGGGTTACGGAGGACCTAAATGCCAAAATACGCGTGAAAATTAAAAAATAGCCAATTTTGAATAATGAAATGGATATTTTGAATAATGGAATGAACAGCTGCGACCCTTTAGCCCCTAATTATAGATATACCTTATAACTCATTCGAAAGTTTATTAAGAGAGGAACAAAATGTATATAGTCAATATGTTCCGCAACGCATATTAGAGGAGTAACGGAGGACCTAAATATCGGAATACGCTTGAACATTAAGAAATAGCTGTATTTTGAATAATGGAATGGACTGCTGCAACCCTTCAAAACCCTAATCAAGGCAAAATTTAATCACCAAATCAAAGCTTATTGATAGAAGAATAAACTGAGTATAAACGATATGTGCCGTAATGACCATTAGAGGGGTTACGGAGGACCTAAATGCCAAAATACGCATGAAAATTAAGAAATAGCCAATTTTGAATAATGAAATGGATATTTTGAATAATGGAATGAACTGCTGTGACCCTTTAGCCCCTAATTATAGATATACCTTATACCTCATTTTAAAGTTTATTAAGAGAGGAACAAAATGTATATAGTCAATATGTTCCGCAACGAATATTAGAGGAGTAACGAAGGATTTAAATATCGAAATACGCTTGAACATTGAGAAATAGCTTATTTTGAATAATGGAATGGACTGCTGCAACCCTTCAGTCCCTAACCAAGGCAACATTTATACACCAAATCAAAGCTTATTGATAGAGGAATAAACTGAGTATAAATGATATGTGCTGCAATGACCATTAGAGGGGTTACGGAGGACCTAAATGCCAAAATACGCGTAAAAATTAAGAAATTATAGCCAATTTTGAATAATGAAATGGATATTTTGAATAATGGAATGAACTGCTGTGACCCTTTAGCCCTTAATTATAGATATACCTTATACCACATTCGAAAGTTTATTAAGAGAGGAGCAAAATGTATATAGTCAATATGTTCCGCAACGAATATTAGAGGAGTAACGAAGGATTTAAACATCGAAATACGCCTGAACATTGAAAAATAGCTTATTTTGAATAATGGAATGGACTGCTACAACCCTTCAGTCCCTAATCAAGGCAAAATTTATACACGAAATCAAAACTTATTGATAGAGGAATAAACTGAGTATAAACGATAAAAATTAAGAAATAGTCAATTTGAATAAAGAAATGGATATTTTGAATAATGGAATGGACTGCTGCGACCCTTTAGCCCCTAATTATAGATAAACCTTATACCTCATTCGAAAGCTTATTACGAGAGGAACAAAAGGTATATAGTCAACATGTTCCGCAACGCATATTGAAGGAGTAAAGAAGGACCTAAATATCGGAATACGCTTGAACATTAAGAATACCCTGATTTTGTATAATGGAATGGACTGCTGCAACCCTTCAGTCCCTAATCAAGGCAAAATTTAAACACCAAATCAAAGCTTATTGATAGAAGAATAAACTGATTATAAACGATTATATGTGCCGTAATGACCATTAGAGGGGTTACGGAGGACCTAAATGCCAAAATACGCATGAAAATGAAGAAATAGCCAATTTTGAATAATGAAATGGATATTTTGAATAATGGAATGAACTGCTGCGACCCATTAGCCCCTAATTGTATACACATGGAAAAAAGTATTGCAACACCTTGATTTTTCAAAAATTGAATTGAAAAATCAGCCTCTTTTTTTGGATGATATATAATAAGATATTTGTATAATATTATTGAAACATAGTTTATGATAACATTGGCATTGAAACGAACAAAAAATGTTTAAAAAAAAATGATTTATATAACCACAATTTTAATAACAAAATGAAGCGTTTTTTGTACAAAAAAATGCATTTTACAACTTTGACTGTAGTCGAACTTTACAATGTCAGACATTTCAAAATTAATCTTCAGATGACTGTTCACATCATGGTTGATCGTTATACGCCAAAGAATTAGTACTTTGTGCGCAGCCTCCATTCAAACGGATAACCGCATCTTAACGTCTTCTGATTCCTGCCAAAAATCGACTAATTTGTTGCTAAGGTAGCAGCAACCATTTCTGATGAAGGGCATTGTTTATTTCATGATGTGTTTGAACTGGGGTGTCCTTTCGCGCACTTCCCGCCCAAAAGTGTCCCATATATGCTCGATATGGTTCAAATCTGGGCTACGATCCGTCCACGGAAGATGACCCGAATTCCATTGGAACAATGAATCTTCCTCCATGATGCTAATTTTCAATTTTAGCGAGCTCTGCACTACATTGGATACGGAAAACTGTGTGTCTGTTCGTGAACAAAGGTCTCCGAAATGGTCTTATCGCACGATAACCAGTAGCGATGAGTCAATCTCGAACAGTTCTTGTTAAAAGGTCCCTGTATGTCAAACACTCTCTTTTTTGGATTGTATTGTATGCAAGGGGTTTCCTTCTGACCAACCTTTTTTATGCTTGATTTTCCCTAGCAAATGGTATAGAGGGTCTTCTTTATTTCGGAAGGTCTTTTACATCGTTTAGTGCCATTTTTAATTCTCAAAACGACTTCTAGTGGAATGGTGATGACCAACAATACGTGCAGTTATTACAGCGACCTCCTGCTTCACTCATGCTGATAATCTGTCATCTTGCTGCAGTTAAGAGTTGTCGATGACCCATTACAAGGTGTCAATCACATAACTTTAAAATTTTGGTTATTTAAAGTGTTGAAAACAATGAGGATGAAAACACCTGTTTTGCTGTTTACGGGTACAGTAGCTGCATGTGCAGATAAAAACTTACCGAGTCGATATTTATTGATTAAACTCAGGTGATACTTGAATAATGTTTAAGTAGTTCTATTTTACCAAATTATATCACAAAAAAATAAAAAGTGTTTTTTTAATTTCAATTTCAATTTGGTGTTGCAATACTTTTTTCCATGTGTATAGATATACCTTATACCTCATTCGAAAGTTTATTAAGAGAGGAACAAAATGTATATAGTCAATATGTTCCGCAACGCATATTAGAGGAGTAACGAAGGACCTAAATATCGGAATACACTTGAACATTGAGAAATAGCTTATTTTGAATAATGGAATGGACTACTGCAACCCTTCAGTCCCTAATCAAGGCCAAATTTATAACCAAATTAAAGCTTATTGATAGAGGAATAAACAGAGTATAAATGATATGTGTCGCAATGACCATTAGAGGGATTCGGAGTAGGACCTAAATGCCAAAATACGCATGAAAATTAAGCAATAGCCAATTTTGAATAATGAAATGGATATTTTGAATAATGGAATGAACTGCTGCGACCCTTTAGCCCCTAATTATAGATATACCTTATACGTCATTCGAAAGTGTATTAAGAGAGGAACAAAATGTTTATAGTCAATATGTTCCGCAACGAATATTAGAGGAGTAACGAATGATTTAAATATCGGAATACGCTTGAACACTAAGAAATAGCTTATTTTGTATAATTGCATGGACTGCTGCAACCCTTCAGTCCCTAAACAAGGCAAAATTTATACACCAAATCAAAGCTTATTGATAGAGGAATAAACTGAGTATAAATGATATGTGCCGCAATGACCATTAGAGGGGTTACGGAGGACATAAATGCCAAAATACGCGTGAAAATTAAGAAATAGCCAATTTTGAATAATGAAATGGATATTTTGAATAATGGAATGAACTGCTGCGACCCTTTAGCCCTTAATTATAGATATACATTATACCTCATTCGAAAGTTTATTAAGAGAGGAGCAACATGTATATTGTCAATATGTTCCGCAACGAATATTAGAGGAGTAACGAAGGATTTAAACATCGAAATACGCTTGAACATTGAAAAATAGCTTATTTTGAATAATGGAATGGACTGCTACAACCCTTCAGTCCCTAATCAAGGCAAAATTTATACACCAAATCAAAACTTATTGTTAGAGGAATAAACTGAGTATAAACGATAAAAATTAAGAAATAGTCAATTTGAATAAAGAAATGGATATTTTGAATAATGGAATGGACTGCTGCGACCCTTTAGCCCCTAATTATAGATAAACCTTATACCTCATTCGAAAGCTTATTACGAGAGGAACAAAAGGTATATAGTCAACATGTTCCGCAACGCATATTGAAGGGGTAAAGAAGGACCTAAATATCGGAATACGCTTGAACATTAAGAATACCCTGATTTTGTATAATGGAGTGTCGTAATGACCATTAGAGGGGTTACGGAGGACCTAAATGCCAAAATACGCATGAAAATGAAGAAATAGCCAATTTTGAATAATGAAATAGATATTTTGAATAATGGAATAAACTGCTGCGACCCATTAGCCCCTAATTATAGATATACCTTCTACCTCATTCGAAAGTTTATTAAGAGAGGAACAAAATGTATATAGTCAATATGTTCCACAACGCATATTAGAGGAGTAACAAAGGACCTAAATATCGAAATACGCTTGAACATTAAGAAATAGCTGTATTTTGAATAATGAAATGGACTGCTGCAACCCTTCAGTCCCTAATCAAGGCAAAATTTAAACACCAAATCAAAGCTTATTGATAGAAGAATAAACTGAGTATAAACGATATGTGCCATAATGACAATTAGAGGGGTTACGGAGGACCTAAATGCCAAAATAAGCATGAAAATTAAGAAATAGCCAATTTTGAATAATGAAATGGATATTTTGAATAATGGAATGAACTGCTGTGACCCTTTAACCCCTAATTATAGATATGCCTTCTACCTCATTCGATGCTTATAAAGAGAGGAATAAAACGTATATAGTCAATATGTTCCGCAACGAATATTAGAGGAGTAACGAAGGATTTAGATATCAAAATACGCTTGAACATTGAGAAATAGCTTATTTTGAATAATGGAATGGACTACTGCAACCCTTCAGTCTCTAATCAAGGCCAAATTTATAACCAAATTAAAGCTTATTGATAGAGGAATAAACAGAGTATAAATGATATGTGCCGCAATGACCATTAGAGGGATTCGGAGGAGGACCTAAATGCCAAAATACGCATGAAAATTAAGAAATAGCCAATTTTGAATAATGAAATGGATATTTTGAATAATGGAATGAACTGCTACAACCCTTCAGTACCTAATCAAGGCAAAATTTATACACCAAATCAAAGCTTATTGATAGAGGAATAAACTGAGTATAAACGATAAAAATTAAGAAATAGTCAATTTGAATAAAGAAATGGATATTTTGAATAATGGAATGGATATTTTGAATAATGGAATGAACTGCTGCGACCCTTTAGCCCCTAATTATAGATATACCTTATACCTCATTTTAAAGTTTATTAAGAAAGGAACAAAATGTATATAGTCAATATGTTCCGCAACGAATATTAGAGGAGTAACGAAGGATTTAAATATCGAAATACGCTTGAACATTGAGAAATAGCTTATTTTGAATAATGGAATGGACTGCTGCAACCCTTCAGTCCCTAATCAAGGCAAAATTGATACACAAAATCAAAGCTTATTAATAGAGGAATAAACTGAGTATAAAAATTATGTGCTGCAATGACCATTAGAGGGGTTACGGAGGACCTAAATGCCAAAATACGCGTGAAAATTAAGAAATGGCCAATTTTGAATAATGAAATAGATATTTTGAATAATGGAATGAACTGCTGCGACCCATTAGCCCCTAATTATAGATATACCTTATACCTCATTCGAAAGTTTATTAAGAGAGGAACAAAATGTATATAGTCAATATGTTCCGCAACGCATATTAGAGGAGTAACGAAGGACCTAAATATCGGAATACGCTTGAACATTGAAAAATAGCTTATTTTGAATAATGGAATGGACTGCTACAACCCTTCAGTCCCTAATCAAGGCAAAATTGATACACCAAATCAAAACTTATTGATAGAGGAATAAACTGAGTATAAACGATAAAAATTAAGAAATAGTCAATTTGAATAAAGAAATGGATATTTTGAATAATGGAATGGATATTTTGAATAATGGAATGAACTGCTGCGACCCTTTAGCCCCTAATTATAGATATACCTTATACCTCATTTTAAAGTTTATTAAGAAAGGAACAAAATGTATATAGTCAATATGTTCCGCAACGAATATTAGAGGAGTAACGAAGGATTTAAATATCGAAATACGCTTGAACATTAAGAATACCCTGATTTTGAATAATGGAATGGACTGCTGCAACCCTTCAGTCCCTAATCAAGGCAAAATTTAAACACAAAATCAAAGCTTATTGATAGAAGAATAAACTGAGTATAAACGATATGTGCCGTAATGACCATTAGAGGTGTTACGGAGGACCTAAATGCCAAAATACGCCTGAAAATGAAGAAATAGCCAATTTTGAATAATGAAATGGATATTTTGAATAATGGAATGAACAGCTGTGACCCTTTAGCCCCTAATTAAAGATATACCTTATACCTCATTTTAAAGTTTATTTAGAGAGGAACAAAACGTATAGAGTCAATATGTTCCGCAACGAATATTAGAGGAGTAACGAAGAATTAAAATATCAAAAAATATCAAAATACGCTTGAACATTGAGAAATAGCTTATTTGAATAATGGAATGAACTACTGCAACCCTTCAGTCCCTAATCAAGGCCAAATTGATAACCAAATTAAAGCTTATTGATAGAGGAATAAACAGAGTATAAATGATATGTGCCGCAATGACCCTTAGAGGGATTCGGAGGAGGGCCTAAATGCCAAAATACGCATGAAAATTAAGCAATAGCCAATTTTGAATAATGAAATGGATATTTTGAATAATGGAATGAACTGCTGCGACCCTTTAGCCCCTAATTATAGATATACCTTATACGTCATTCGAAAGTGTATTAAGAGAGGAACAAAAGGTATATAGTCAACATGTTCCGCAACGCATATTGAAGGGGTAAAGAAGGACCTAAATATCGGAATACGCTTGAACATTAAGAATACCTTGATTTTGTATAATGGAATGGACTGCTGCAACCCTTCAGTATCTAAACAAGGCAAAATTTATACACCAAATCAAAGCTTATTGATAGAGGAATAAACTGAGTATAAATGATATGTGCCGCAATGACCATTAGAGGGGTTACGGAGGACCTAAATGCCAAAATACGCGTGAAAATTAAGAAATAGCCAATTTTGAATAATGAAATGGATATTTTGAATAATGGAATGAACTGCTGCGACTCTTTAGCCCTTAATTATAGATATACCTTATACCTCATTCGAAAGTTTATTTAGAGAGGAGCAAAATGTATATAGTCAATATGTTCCGCAACGAATATTAGAGGAGTAACGAAGGATTTAAACATCGAAATACGCTTGAACATTGAAAAATAGCTTATTTTGAATAATGGAATGGACTGCTACAACCCTTCAGTCCCTAATCAAGGCAAAATTTATACACCAAATCAAAACTTATTGATAGAGGAATAAACTGAGTATAAACGATAAAAATTAAGAAATAGTCAATTTGAATAAAGAAATGGATATTTTGAATAATGGAATGGACTGCTGCGACCCTTTAGCCCCTAATTATAGATAAACCTTATACCTCATTCGAAAGCTTATTACGAGAGGAACAAAAGGTATATAGTCAACATGTTCCGCAACGCATATTGAAGGGGTAAAGAAGGACCTAAATATCGGAATACGCTTGAACATTAAGAATACCTTGATTTTGTATAATGGAATGGACTGCTGCAACCCTTCAGTCCCTAATCAAGGCAAAATTTAAACACCAAATCAAAGCTTATTGATAGAAGAATAAACTGAGTATAAACGATATGTGCCGTAATGACAATTAGAGGGGTTACGGAGGACCTAAATGCCAAAATAAGCATGAAAATTAAGAAATAGTCAATTTTGAATAATGAAATGGATATTTTGAATAATGGAATGAACTGCTGTGACCCTTTAACCCCTAATTATAGATATGCCTTAAACCTCATTCGAATGCTTATAAAGAGAGGAATAAAACGTATATAGTCAATATGTTCCGCAACGAATATTAGAGGAGTAACGAAGGATTTAGATATCGAAATACGCTTGAACATTGAGAAATAGCTTATTTTGAATAATGGAATGGACTACTGCAATCCTTTAGTCTCTAATCAAGGCCAAATTTATAACCAAATTAAAGCTTATTGATAGAGGAATAAACAGAGTATAAATGATATGTGCCGCAATGACCATTAGAGGGATTCGGAGGAGGACCTAAATGCCAAAATACGCATCAAAATTAAGAAATAGCCAATTTTGAATAATGAAATGGATATTTTGAATAATGGAATGAACTGCTGCGACCCTTTAGCCCCTAATTATAGATATACCTTATACGTCATTCGAAAGTGTATTAAGAGAGGAAAAAATGTTTATAGTTAATATGTTCCGCAACGAATATTAGAGGAGTAACGAAGGATTTAAATATCGGAATACGCTTGAACATTAAGAAATAGCTTATTTTGTATAATTGCATGGACTGCTGCAACCCTTCAGTCCCTAAACAAGGCAACATTTATACACCAAATCAAAGCTTATTGATAGAGGAATAAACTATTATAAATGATATGTGCTGCAATGACCATTAGAGGGGTTACGGAGGACCTAAATGCCAAAATACGCTTGAAAATTAAGAAATAGCCAATTTTGAATAATGAAATGGATATTTTGAATAATGGAATGAACTGCTGCGACCCTTTAGCCCTTAATTATAGATATACCTTATACCTCATTCGAAAGTTTATTAAGAGAGGAGCAAAATGTTTATAGTCAATATGTTCCGCAACGAATATTAGAGGAGTAACGAAGGATTTAAACATCGAAATACGCTTGAACATTGAAAAATAGCTTATTTTGAATAATGGAATGGACTGCTACAACCCTTCAGTCCCTAATCAAGGCAAAATTTATACACCAAATCAAAGCTTATTGATAGAGGAATAAACTGAGTATAAACGATAAAAATTAAGAAATAGTCAATTTGAATAAAGAAATGGATATTTTGAATAATGGAATGGACTGCTGCGACCCTTTAGCCCCTAATTATAGATAAACCTTATACCTCATTGGAAAGCTTAATACGAGAGGAACAAAAGGTATATAGTCAACATGTTCCGCAACGCATATTGAAGGAGTAAAGAAGGACCTAAATATCGGAATACGCTTGAACATTAAGAATACACTGATTTTGAATAATGGAATGGACTGCTGCAACCCTTCAGTCCCTAATCAAGGCAAAATTTAAACACCAAATCAAAGCTGATTGATAGAAAAATAAACTGAGTATAAACGATATGTGCCGTAATGACCATTAGAGGGGTTACGGAGGACCTAAATGCCAAAAAATGAATAAAATGTATATAGTCAATATGTTCCGCAACGAATATTAGAGGAGTAACGAAGGATTTAAATATCGAAATACGCTTGAACATTGAGAAATAGCTTATTTTGAATAATGGAATGGACTGCTGCAACCCTACAGTCCACAATTAAGGCAAAATTTATACACCAAATCAAAGCTTATTGATAGCCAATTTTGAATAATGAAATGGGTATTTTGAATAATGGAATGGACTGCTGCGACCCGTTAGCCCCTAATTATAGATAAACCTTATACCTCATTCGAAAGCTTATTACGAGAGGAACAAAAGGTATATAGTCAACATGTTCCGCAACGCATATTGAAGGAGTAAAGAAGGACCTAAATATCGGAACACGCTTGAACATTAAGAATACCTGATTTTGTATAATGGAATGGACTGCTGCAACCCTTCAGTCCCTAATCAAGGCAAAACTTAAACACCAAATCAAAGCTTATTTGTAGAAGAATAAACTGAGTATAAACGATAAAAATTAAGAAATAGTCAATTTGAATAAAGAAATGGATATTTTGAATAATGGAATGGACTGCTGCGACCCTTTAGCCCCTAATTATAGATAAACCTTATACCTCATTCGAAAGCTTAATACGAGAGGAACAAAAGGTATATAGTCAACATGTTCCGCAACGCATATTGAAGGAGTAAAGAAGGACCTAAATATCGGAATACGCTTGAACATTAAGAATACACTGATTTTGTATAATGGAATGGACTGCTGCAACCCTTCAGTCCCTAATCAAGGCAAAATTTAAACACCAAATCAAAGCTGATTGATAGAAAAATAAACTGAGTATAAACGATATGTGCCGTAATGACCATTAGAGGGGTTACGGAGGACCTAAATGCCAAAAATACGCATCAAAATTAAGAAATAGCCAATTTTGAATAATGAAATGGATATTTTGAATAATGGAATGGACTGCTGCGACCCTTTTATCCCTAATTATAGATATGCTTTATACCTCATTCGAATGTTATGAAGAGAGGAATAAAATGTATATAGTCAATATGTTCCGCAACGAATATTAGAGGAGTAACGAAGGATTTAAATATCGAAATACGCTTGAACATTGAGAAATAGCTTATTTTGAATAATGGAATGGACTGCTGCAACCCTACAGTCCACAATCAAGGCAAAATTTATACACCAAATCAAAGCTTATTGATAGCCAATTTTGAATAATGAAATGGATATTTTGAATAATGGAATGGACTGCTGCGACCCTTTAGCCCCTAATTATATACATACCTTATATCTCATTCGAAAGCTTATTACGAGGGGAACAAAAGGTATATACATGTAGTCAACATGTTCTGCAACGCATATTAAATAACGAAGTAGTAACGAAGATCCTAAATATTGAAATACGCGTGAATATTGAGAAATAGCTTATTTTGAATAATGGAATGGACTGCTGCTACCCCTCAGCTCCTATTTAAGGAAAAAATTATTCACCAAATCAAAGTTTATTGATAGAAGAATAAACTGAGAATAAATGATATGTGCCGCAATGACCATTAGAGGGATTCAGAGGAGGACCTAAATGCCAAAATACGCATGAAAATTAAGCAATAGCCAATTTTGTATAATGAAATGGATATTTTGAATAATTGAATGAACTACTGCGACCCTTTCACCCTTAATTATAGATATACCTTATACCTCATTCGAAAGTTTATTAAGAGAGGAACAAAATGTATATAGTCAATATGTTCCGCAACGAATATTAGAGGAGTAACGAAGGATTTAAACATCGAAATACGCTTGAACATTGAAAAATAGCTTATTTTGAATAATGGAATGGACTGCTACAACCCTTCAGTCCCTAATCAAGGCAAAATTTATACACCAAATCAAAACTTATTGATAGAGGAATAAACTGAGTATAAACGATAAAAATTAAGAAATAGTCAATTTGAATAAAGAAATGGATATTTTGAATAATGAAATAGCCTGCTGCGACCCTTTAGCCCCTAATTATAGATAAACCTTATACCTCATTCGAAAGCTTATTACGAGAGGAACAAAAGGTATATAGTCAACATGTTCCGCAACGCATATTGAAGGAGTAAAGAAGGACCTAAATATCGGAATACGCTTGAACATTAAGAATACCCTGATTTTGTATAATGGAATGGACTGCTGCAACCCTTCAGTCCCTAATCAAGGCAAAATTTAAACACCAAATCAAAGCTTATTGGTAGAAGAATAAACTGAGTATAAACGATATGTGCCGTAATGACCATTAGAGGGGTTACTGAGGACCTAAATGCCAAAATAAGCATGAAAATGAAGAAATAGCCAATTTTGAATAATGAAATGGATATTTTGAGACCCATTAGCCCCTAATTATAGATATACCTTATACCTCATTCGAAAGTTTATTAAGAGAGGAACAAAATGTATATAGTCAATATGTTCCGCAACGCATATTAGAGGAGTAACAAAGGACCTAAATATCGGAATACGCTTGAACATTAAGAAATAGCTGTATTTTGAATAATGGAATGGACTGCTGCAACCTTCAGTCCCTAATCAAGGCAAAATTTAAACACCAAATCAAAGCTTATTGGTAGAAGAATAAACTGAGTATCAACGATATGTGCCGTAATGACCATTAGAGGGGTTACTGAGGATCTAAATGCCAAAATACGCATGAAAATGAAGAAATAGCCAATTTTGAATAATGAAATGGATATTTTGAATAATGGAATGAACTGCTGTGACCCTTTAACCCCTAATTATAGATATGCCTTATACCTCATTCGAATGCTTATAAAGAGAGGAATAAAACGTATATAGTCAATATGTTCCGCAACGAATATTAGAGGAGTAACGAAGGATTTAGATATCAAAATACGCTTGAACATTGAGAAATAGCTTATTTTGAATAATGGAATGGACTACTGCAACCCTTCAGTCTCTAATCAAGGCCACATTTATAACCAAATTAAAGCTTATTGATAGAGGAATAAACAGAGTATAAATGATATGTGCCGCAATGACCATTAGAGGGATTCGGAGGAGGACCTAAATGCCAAAATATGCATGAAAATTAAGAAATAGCCAATTTTGAATAATGAAATGGATATTTTGAATAATGGAATGAACTGCTGCGACCCTTTAGCCCCTAATTATAGATATGCCTTATACGTCATTCGAAAGTGTATTAAGAGAGGAACAAAATGTTTATAGTCAATATGTTCCGCAACGAATATTAGAGGAGTAACGAAGGATTTAAATATCGGAATACGCTTGAACATTAAGAAATAGCTTATTTTGTATAATTGGATGGACTGATGCAACCCTTCAGTCCCTAAACAAGGCAACATTTATACACCAAATCAAAGCTTATTGATAGAGGAATAAACTATTATAAATGATATGTGCCGCAATGACCATTAGAGGGGTTACGGAGGACCTAAATGCCAAAATACGCGTGAAAATTAAGAAATAGCCAATTTTGAATAATGAAATGGATATTTTGAATAATGGAATGAACTGCTGCGACCCTTTAGCCCTTAATTATAGATATACCTTATATCTCATTCGAAAGTTTATTAAGAGAGGAGCAAAATGTATATAGTCAATATGTTCCGCAACGAATATTAGAGGAGTAACGAAGGATTTAAACATCGAAATACGCTTGAACATTGAAAAATAGCTTATTTTGAATAATGGAATGGACTGCTACAACCCTTCAGTCCCTAATCAAGGCAAAATTTATACACCAAATCAAAGCTTATTGATAGAGGAATAAACTGAGTATAAACGATAAAAATTAAGAAATAGTCAATTTGAATAAAGAAATGGATATTTTGAATAATGGAATGGACTGCTGCGACCCTTTAGCCCCTAATTATAGATAAACCTTATACCTCATTCGAAAGCTTAATACGAGAGGAACAAAAGGTATATAGTCAACATGTTCCGCAACGCATATTGAAGGAGTAAAGAAGGACCTAAATATCGGAATACGCTTGAACATTAAGAATACACTGATTTTGTATAATGGAATGGACTGCTGCAACCCTTCAGTCCCTAATCAAGGCAAAATTTAAACACCAAATCAAAGCTGATTGATAGAAAAATAAACTGAGTATAAACGATATGTACCGTAATGACCATTAGAGGGGTTACGGAGGACCTAAATGCCAAAAATACGCATCAAAATTAAGACATAGCCAATTTTGAATAATGAAATGGATATTTTGAATAATGGAATGGACTGCTGCGACCCTTTTATCCCTAATTATAGATATGCTTTATACCTCATTCGAATGTTATGAAGAGAGGAATAAAATGTATATAGTCAATATGTTCCGCAACGAATATTAGAGGAGTAACGAAGGATTTAAATATCGAAATACGCTTGAACATTGAGAAATAGCTTATTTTGAATAATGGAATGGACTGCTGCAACCCTACAGTCCACAATCAAGGCAAAATTTATACACCAAATCAAAGCTTATTGATAGCCAATTTTGAATAATGAAATGGATATTTTGAATAATGGAATGGACTGCTGCGACCCTTTAGCCCCTAATTATATACATACCTTATACCTCATTCGAAAGCTTATTACGAGAGGAACAAAAGGTATATAGTCAACATGTTCTGCAACGCATATTAAATAACGAAGTAGTAACGAAGATCCTAAATATTGAAATACGCGTGAATATTGAGAAATAGCTTATTTTGAATAATGGAATGGACTGCTGCTACTCCTCAGCTCCTATTTAAGGAAAAAATTATTCACCAAATCAAAGTTTATTGATAGAAGAATAAACTGAGAATAAAATGATATGTGCCGCAATAACCATTAGAGGGATTCAGAGGAGGACCTAAATGCCAAAATACGCATGACAATTAAGCAATAGCCAATTTTGTATAATGAGATGGATATTTTGAATAATGGAATGAACTGCTGCGACCCTTTAGCCCTTAATTATAGATATACCTTAAACCTCATTCGAAAGTTTATTAAGAGAGGAGCAAAATGTATATAGTCAATATGTTCCGCAACGAATATTTGAGGAGTAACGAAGGATTTAAACATCGAAATACGCTTGAACATTGAAAAATAGCTTATTTTGAATAATGGAATGGACTGCTACAACCCTTCAGTCCCTAATCAAGGCAAAATTTATACACCAAATCAAAACTTATTGATAGAGGAATAAACTGAGTATAAACGATAAAAATTAAGAAATAGTCAATTTGAATAAAGAAAATGGATATTTTGAATAATGGAATGGACTGCTGCGACCCTTTAGCCCCTAATTATAGATAAACCTTATACCTCATTCGAAAGCTTATTACGTGAGGAACAAAAGGTATATAGTCAACATGTTCCGCAACGCATATTGAAGGAGTAAAGAAGGACCTAAATATCGGAAAACGCTTGAACATTAAGAAAATACCCTGATTTTGAAATAATGGAATGGACTGCTGCAACCCTTCAGTCCCTAATCAAGGCAAAATTATAAACACCAAATCAAAGCTTATTTGTAGAAGAATAAACTGAGTATAACGATATGTGCGTAATGACCATTAGAGGGTTACTGAGGACTAAATGCCAAAATACGCATGAAAATGAAGAAATAGCCAATTTTGAATAATGAAATGGATATTTTGAATAATGGAATGAACTGCTGCGACCCATTAGCCCCTAATTATAGATATACCTTATACCTCATTCGAAAGTTTATTAAGAGAGGAACAAAATGTATATAGTCAATATGTTCCGCAACGCATATTAAGGAGTAAACAAGGACCTAAATATCGAATACGCTGAACATTAAGAAATAGCTGTATTTTGAATAATAGAATGGACTGCTGCAACCCTTCAGTCCCTAATCAAGGCAAAATTTAACACCAACAATATTGTAGAGATAAACGAAAAGTAGTCGATACTTAGGGTTAGAGGATAAATGCCAAATACATGAATACATAGCCAATTTGTATAAAGATATTTGATAATGAATGACTGCTGCGACCTGCCTAATATAGATATACCTTAACCATTCGAAAGTTTTTAGAGAGGACTAAATGTATACAGTCAATATTTCGAACGAATTTTGAGGAGTAACAAATTTAAAATCGAAAGCTGAACTGAAATAGCTTTTTGAATAATGGAATGACATGCTGCACCCTTCAGTCCCTAATCAAGGCAAAATTATACACCAATCAAAGCTTATTGATAGGAGAATAAATGATATAGAATATGTTCCGAAACGATAAGAGATTTACAAAGACCAAATATCAATTAGCTGAAATAAGAAATAGCTGTATTTTGAATAATGGAATGGACTGCTGCACCCTTTAGCCCTAATTAAGATAAATCTTAAACCTCAATCGAAAGCTTATTAAGAGAGAATAAAACGTATATAATCAATATGTTCCGCAAGCAATAGAGGAGTTACTAAGGATCTAAATCCAAATACGCTTGAAACATTAAGAAATACCATTTTGAATAATGAATGGACTGCTGCAACCCTTCAGTCCCTAATCAAGGCAAAATTTAAACACCAAATCAAAGCTTATTTGTAGAAGAATAAACTGAGTATAAACGATATGTGCCGTAATGACCATTAGAGGGGTTACTGAGGACCTAAATGCCAAAATACGCATGAAAATGAAGAAATAGCCAATTTTGAATAATGAAATGGATATTTTGAATAATGGAATGAACTGCTGCGACCCATTAGCCCCTAATTATAGATATACCTTATACCTCATTCGAAAGTTTATTAAGAGAGGAACAAAATGTATATAGTCAATATGTTCCGCAACGCATATTAGAGGAGTAACAAAGGACCTAAATATCGAATACGCTTGAACATTAAGAAATAGCTGTATTTTGAATAATAGAATGGACTGCTGCAACCCTTCAGTCCCTAATCAAGGCAAAATTTAAACACCAAATCAAAGCTTATTGGTAGAAGAATAAACTGAGTATAAACGATATGTGCCGTAATGACCATTAGAGGGGTTACTGAGGATCTAATGCCAAAATACGCATGAAATGAAGAAATAGCCAATTTTGAATAATGAAATGGATATTTTGAATAATGGAATGAACTGCTGCGACCCATTAGCCCCTAATTATAGATATACCTTATACCTCATTCGAAAGTTTATTAAGAGAGGAACAAAATGTATATAGTCAATATGTTCCGCAACGATATTAGAGGAGTAACAAAGGACCAAAATATCGAATACGCTTGAACATTAAGAAATAGCTGTATTTTGAATAATGGAATGGACTGCTGCAACCCTTCAGTCCCTAATCAAGGCAAAATTTTAAACACCAAATCAAAGCTTATTGATAGAAGAATAAACTGATTATAAACGATATGTGCCGTAATGACAATAAGAGGGGTTACTGAGGATCTAAATGCCAAAGTAAGCATGAAAATTAAGAAATAGCCAATTTTGAATAATGAAATGGATATTTTGAATAATGGAATGAAATGCTGTGACCCTTTAACCCTAATTATAGATATGCTTATACCTCATTCGAATGCTTATAAAGAGAGGAATAAAACGTATATAGTCAATATGTTCCGCAACGAATATTAGAGGAGTAACGAAGGATTTAGATATCAAAATACGCTTGAACATTGAGAAATAGCTTATTTTGAATAATGGAATGGACTACTGCAACCCTTCAGTCTCTAATCAAGGCCACATTTATAACCAAATTAAAGCTTATTGATAGAGGAATAAACAGAGTATAAATGATATGTGCCGCAATGACCATTAGAGGGATTCGGAGGAGGACCTAAATGCCAAAATATGCATGAAAATTAAGAAATAGCCAATTTTGAATAATGAAATGGATATTTTGAATAATGGAATGAACTGCTGCGACCCTTTAGCCCCTAATTATAGATATACCTTATACGTCATTCGAAAGTGTATTAAGAGAGGAACAAAATGTTTATAGTCAATATGTTCCGCAACGAATATTAGAGGAGTAACGAAGGATTTAAACATCGAAATACGCTTGAACATTGAAAAATAGCTTATTTTGAATAATGGAATGGACTGCTACAACCCTTCAGTCCCTAATCAAGGCAAAATTTATACACCAAATCAAAGCTTATTGATAGAGGAATAAACTGAGTATAAACGATAAAAATTAAGAAATAGTCAATTTGAATAAAGAAATGGATATTTTGAATAATGGAATGAACTGCTGTGACCCTTTAACCCCTAATTATAGATATGCCTTATACCTCATTCGAATGCTTATAATGCGAGGAATAAAACGTATATAGTCAATATGTTCCGCAACGAATATTAGAGTAGTAACGAAGGATTTAGATATCAAAATACGCTTGAACATTGAGAAATAGCTTATTTTGAATAATGGAATAAACTACTGCAACCCTTCAGTCTCTAATCAAGGCCACATTTATAACCAAATTAAAGCTTATTGATAGAGGAATAAACAGAGTATAAACGATATGTGCCGTAATGACCATTAGAGGGGTTACTGAGGATCTAAATGCCAAAATACGCATGAAAATGAAGAAATAGCCAATTTTGAATAATGAAATGGATATTTTGAATAATGGAATGAACTGCTGTGACCCTTTAACCCCTATTTATAGATATGCCTTATACCTCATTCGAATGCTTATAAAGAGAGGATTAAAACGTATATAGTCAATATGTTCGCAACGAATATTAGAGGAGTAACGAATGATTTAAATATCGGAATACGCTTGAACACTAAGAAATAGCTTATTTTGAATAATGGAATGGACTACTGCAACCCTTCAGTCCCTAATCAAGGCCAAATTTATAACCAAATTAAAGCTTATTGATAGAGGAATAAACTGAGTATAAATGATATGTGCCGCAATGACCATTAGAGGGATTCGGAGGACCTAAATGCCAAAATACGCGTGAAAATTAAGAAATAGCCAATTTTGAATAATGAATTAGATATTTTAAATAATGGAATGAACTGCTGCGACCCTTTAGCCCTTAATTATAGATATACCTTATACCTTATTCGAAAATTTATTAAGAGAGGAGCAAAATGTATATAGTCAATATGTTCCGCAACGAATATTAGAGGAGTAACGAAGGATTTAAACATCGAAATACGCTTGAACATTGAAAAATAGCTTATTTTGAATAATGGAATGGACTGCTACAACCCTTCAGTCCCTAATCAAGGCAAAATTTATACACCAAATCAAAGCTTATTGATAGAGGAATAAACTGAGTTAAACGATAAAATTAAGAAATAGTCAATTTGAATAAAGAAATGGATATTTTGAATAATGGAATGGACTGCTGCGACCCTTTAGCCCCTAATTATAGATAAACCTTATACCTCATTCGAAAGCTTATTACGAGAGGAACAAAAGGTATATAGTCAACATGTTCCGCAACGCATATTTAAGGAGTAAAGAAGGACCTAAATATCGGAATACGCTTGAACATTAAGAATGCCCTGATTTTGTATAATGGAATGGACTGCTGCAACCTTCAGTCCCTAATCAAGGCAAAATTTATACACCAAATCAAAGCTTATTGATAGAGGAATAAACTGAGTATAAATGATATGTGCTGCAATGACAATTAGAGGGGTTACGGAGGACCCAAATGCCAAAATACGCGTGAAAATTAAGAAATAGCCATTTTAAAGTTTATTAAGAGAGGAACAAAATGTATATAGTCAATATGTTCCGCAACGAATATTAGAGGAGTAACGAAGGATCGTTTAAATATCGAAATACGCTTGAACATTGAGAAATAGCTTATTTTGAATAATGGAATGGACTGCTGCAACCCTTCAGTCCCTAGTCAAGGCAAAATGTATACACCAAATCAAAGCTTATTGATAGAGGAATAAACTGAGTATAAAATGATATGTGCTGCATTGACCATTAGAGGGGTTACGGAGGACCTAAATGCCAAAATACGCGTGAAAATTAAGAAATAGCCAATTTTGAATAATGAAATGGATATTTTGAATAATGGAATGGACTGCTGCGACCCTTTAGCCCCTAATTATAGATTTACCTTATACCTCATTCGAAAGTTTATTAAGAGAGGAACAAAATGTATATAGTCAATATGTTCCGCAACGAATATTAGAGGAGTAACGAAGGACCTAAATATCGGAATACGCTTGAACGTTAAGAAATAGCTGATTTTGAATAATGGAATGGACTGCTGCAATCCTCCAGTCCATAATCAAGGCAAAATTTAAACTTACACCAAATCAAAGCTTATTGATAGAAGAATAAACTGAGTATAAACGATATGTGCCGAATGACCATTAGAGGGGTTACGGATGACCTAAATGCCAAAATAAGCATGAAAATTAAGAAATAGCCAATTTTGAATAATGAAATGGATATTTTGAATAATGGAATGAACTGCTGTGACCCTTTAACCCCTAATTTATAGATATGCCTTATACCTCATTCGAATGCTTATAAGAGAGGATAAAACGTATATAGTCAATATGTTCGCAACGAATATTAGAGGAGTAACGAATGATTTAAATATCGAATACGCTTGAACATAAGAAATAGCTTATTTTGAATAATGGAATGGACTACTGCAACCCTTCAGTCCCTAATCAAGGCCAAATTTATAACCAAATTAAAGCTTATTGATAGAGAATAAACTGAGTATAAATGATAATGTGCCGTCAATGACCATTAGAGGGGTATACGAGGACCTAAATGCCAAAATACGCGTGAAAATTAAGAAATAGCCAATTTTGAATAATGAAAATTAGATATTTAAATAATGGAATGGACTGCTGTCGACCCTTTAGCCCCTAATTATAGATATACCTTATACGTCATTTCGAAAGTTTATTAAGAGAGGAACAAAATGCTTATAGTCAATATGTTCCGCAACGAATATTAGAGGAGTAACGAAGATTTACATAGCGAAATAATCGCTTGAACATTGAGAATAGTTATTTGTAAAATTGAGGATGCTCAATCCTTCAGTCCCTATATTAAGGCAAAAATTTATACCAATAAGCTTTATTGATATAGGAATAAACTGAGTAAACAATTATATGTCGCAATGACCATTTGAGGGTTACGGACTTAAACCAAATACGCGTGAAAATAAGAAATAGTCATTTGAATAAAAATGGATAATTTTGAATATGAATGAGCTGTCGACCCTTAGCCCTAATTATAGATTACCTTATACTCAATTCGAAAGTAATATATAAGAATGGCAAAGTATATATCAATAGTTCCTCAACTGAATATTAAATGGAGATAACGAAGGACCTAAATATCGAATAGCATTGACTTTACAGAATAGCTTATTTTGAATAAAGAATGGACTGCTGCACCCGTCAGTCTAATCAAGGCAAAATTTAAATTCACAAATCAAAGCTTATGATAGAGAATAAACTGAGTATAAACGATATGTGCCGCAATGACCTTTAGAGGGCTACGGAGTACCTAAATGCCAAAATACGCATGAAAATTAAGAAATAGTCAATTTGAATAAAGAAATGGATATTTTGAATAATGAAATGGACTGCTTCGACCCTTTAGCCCCTAATTATAGATAAACCTTATACCTCATTCGAAGCTTATTAGAGAGGAACAAAAGGTATATAGTCCAATATATTCCGCAACGCATATTGAAGGAGTAACGAAGGACCTAAATATCGAAATACGCTTGAACATTAAAAAATAGCTGATTTTGAATAATGGAATGGACTCTGCAATCATTCGGTTCCTAATCAAGGCAAAATTTAAACACCAAATCAAAGCTAATTGATAGAAGAATAAATTGAGTATAAACGATATGTGCGTGATGACCATTAGAGGGGTTCGGAGGACCTAAATGTCAAAATTACGCGTGAAAATTAAGAAATAGCCAATTTTGAATAATGAAATGGATATTTTGAATTATGGAATGGACTGCTGCGACCCTTTAACACCTAATTATAGATATGCTTTATACCTCATTCGAATGTTTAAAGAAAGGAACAAAATATTATATAGTCAATATGTTCCGCAACGAATATTAGAGGAGTAACGAAGGATTTTAAAATAAATATCGAAATACGCTTGAACAATTGAGAAATAGCTTATTTTGACATAATGAATGGACTGCTGCAACCCTTAGTCCCTAATTAAGGCAAAATGTATACACCAAATGAAAGACTTATTGATAGAGGAATAAACTGAGTATAAACGATAAGTGCCGCAATGACCATTAGAGGGTAACGGAGGGCCAAAAATACGCATGAACATTAAGAAATAGCCAATTTTGAATAATAAAATGGATATTTTGAATAATGAAATGAACTGCTGCGACCCTTAAGCCCCTAATTATAGATATACCTTATACCTGATTTTAAAGTTTATTAAGAGAGGAACAAAATGTATATAGTCAATATGTTCCGCAACGAATATTAGAGGAGTAACGAAGGATTATGTGCAGAAATATCATCTTTGGCGATTGAGAATAATTTCCAGAAACATGCTGGGGTAATGACATCAATTGCCAAAACAGTATATCATACAACGGCGAAACTACATAATTTATTCTCTTTAGTTTGTTTCGGGAGAATATATTAGATAAACAATTTAAACCATATGATTGTCATGTAAAACGGAGATTTTTGAAAAGTTGTTGCTGGTCATAACATATTATAGTCGATATCATGAATGATATTATGCGATGTAGTCCGTAAAAAATAACCATGGCTTCATAAATTTTATGTTTTCAATACTGTATAAATAGTTTGATCGTAAAATCTCAGGCTTGGGACAGTGTATACGTTCCTTGTTCAAACCATAATAAAATAAGTTCCCATAAAATCAAACAGCTTCAGGTCGTCATATGAAATTAAACTCTTAGATAACTTGAAAGCCTAATAAAATATATACAATGTCTTTACTCTGACTGTTGCATTTTGAACAAACAAGTGAAAAGTCCAGCGTAATGTAGAACAAAACAGTTTCAACATTCATATATCATTATCATGATCTTGGCCTGCATGGATATGCATTTAACTTGCAACTGGACGATCAAACAAACCGGTTATTGATGACTGCACGAAAAACTTAAACCTCAGACAAAACATGAAATAAACTGTTCAGGAAAAACGAAGTCCATCTAGTAGTAAAATACGGAAAAATGAAAATAAATATTTGCAAAATTTTGCCCTGGATACTGTATTTTGGACATTAGGAAGATTCTGTTCTAATTTCCCGAAATTCGATTATATAAAAAAGAAGATGTGGTATGATTGCCAATGAGACAACTGTCCACAAGAGACCAAAATGACACAGACATTAACAATTATAGGTCACCGTACGGCCTTCAACAATGAGCAAAGCTCATACCGCATAGTCAGCTATAAAAGGCCCCGATAAGACAATGTAAAACAATTCAAACGAGAAAACAAAGGGCCTTATTTATATAAAAAAAAATGAAAAAAAACAAATATGTAACACATAAACAAACGACAACCACTGAATTACAGGCTCCTGACTTGGGACAGGCACATACATAAATAATGTGGCGGGGTTAAACATGTTAGCGGGACATGCTTGCTTTTTACACTTTATCTCCATCTATAATGATATTCAACTTACTAAACAAAACTTAGCATATTAAAAAGGATATATCATTGTTACAATATGCATGTTATGCTGGTCATGTCTTTAAATGGTTTCTTGGAATATTGGGCAGGGGTGGCACCTTTCCATTATTAAATAATGGGTTGTCTTGATTGGTCTGAAATTTTCATAGCCCATAGATGTTGTCTTGATAAACATTTTTACTCCTTGTCGGATTTGCTCTAAGTGCTTTCGTTTTTGAAATATAAGCCAAAAACCGCATTTTACCCTTATGTTCTATTTTATGCCATTGCGGCCATCTTTGTTGGTGAGCGGGGTCGTCGGACATAATTTTAAACAACATACCATCAGGATGATTAAGGCCAAGTTTGGGTAAATTTGGTGTATTAGTTTCAGAGGATTGTATTTTTGAGAAAAGTTAACGGACAACGGACGCCAGACGAGGAAAGCTTACTTGATCATTTGATTCAGATGAGTTAACAATGAAAAAAAATAAACCCAAACCTTAACACTGCTACAAAATTATTTAAAACGGTAAAAGTCACTTAAATTGAAAAATAAAGGCCAAAGTCACAAGATGGGATGCAACTGTGCTAGATTATTACTGGAGCGTGAACTGCATTCCAAGTTTCATTAATCTAGGTAGGAATTATAATTCCTGGAATATGGAGATGTAAAAATACCTTAAAATTGATATTAAAACTATTGAAAACAGTCAAAGTTGGGCAATCTTGAAACAGACAATCTAAAAAAAAAAGAATAAGGATACAGCTGTGCTAGACTATTAATGGGGCACCTGTTTGTTATGTAGGAGTTATAGATCTTTTAGATGTGGAGGTGCCAAAAACCCTTAATAATGCTACAAGAACTATCAAAACTGTCAACGTCGCTCAAAAGAATTCAAGGTCAAGGTAAAATGATTGGGATACAGCTGAGCTAGACTAGTATTTTGACATATGTATAAATAAGGATTAATAGACAAATTCTTAGATATGGAGGTGTCCATATCACCTTAGCATTAATGTTTACACCACCTCCTATTACTGAGCAAACTTATCCCCCGACACCCCGACACCCCGAGCCTATATGTTTCGCTTCTTTGCAGATGACATGTTTTCATAATTATAAATTCTCTGTTCTCGGTATTTGAATTTAAGCTACGGCTGTTAGTGGTTCAAATTTAAGATTTAAACAAAATACAACTTAAAGGCTTGTTCCTTGTTGGAAGTTAACGTTTTTTTAGAAGCATTAATATATATATCGGTCAGAGCTGAGAGGTTAATAGAGCAGATGGTTACTACGGGAATAAAGACTTCAAACTTAGTCAGAACTAAGGGTGTCACACAATTTTACCAGGAGAATATTTCACGATCTCATCTAAAAACCTCTGAAACTTTGCATCACTATTTTTTTTCTATTATTGATTTTGAACTAAAATCCTTCCTAGAAAAACAATTTCAAAAATATAGAATGATTTGTGTTAATAATACTGTGACTTTTTGTTAGTTGCGTTAACATAGTGAAATGCTATACTCCAAAATAACAAACACACTACGAACACATTATACAGACGCAAAGATATACAAACGGAAAGATATACAGATGCAATCTTGATTTAATGTAAAAGGAACACATATATTTTTGGTCCTCAACAACCGATATATTGTGTTCTTCGAACGGTGATAATCCATTTAAAACGAAATTATTTTAATTTGATTTTAAGGAACGAGCATATACTTATTTAGAATTTAATTTAAAGAAAAAGCTATAAATAAATGTTTAACCTTAACAGGTTTTAGTGTATTGTTTATAGTTGTAGAAAATCCGTTTTGGAAATTGATATGACTACAGGAGATAAGGTGATAGACCTCGCATTTTTTAATAAACGACATCTATTTTATTTACACTTGACACTACAAATAAATTTGTTTAGAATGGTCGAAGTGCAAACCGATTTATCAGGAAAAGTAATCATTTAAACTATTTATAAAGTAAAACGAAAAATAAAAATACTGAAATCTCGAAATTCAATCTTATTTTGCATTATATATAAGGAAACATCCAATTGCACGCAACGTGTAATGAATTAATTCCGGTGAATATCTTCATTGTTGAATTAAAAGTATTTGTCGTTTTTAAGATTATAGATTTAAAATGAAGGTACTTGTAACTTTACCAATCACAATTAAACACATTTAAAAATCTCATAGGGACTTTTTTACTAGGTCCGTTTGTTGATAATTTGATTTTGTGAATTAACTCATCATAGATACCAGGATTGAAATTTTATATTTACGCCAGACAAGCGTTTCTTCTACTAAAGACTCATCAGTGACACTAGAACAAAAAATGTGAAAAAGGCAAAATGAAGTACGAAGTTGAACAGCATTGAGGTCCAAACATTCCTAAAGGTTTTGCCAAATACAGCTAAGGTAATCTATTCCTGAGGTAGAAAGCCTTAGTATTTCAAAAATACTAAGTTTTGTTAACTGTAATTTTCAGTTATTTATAATTATGAACATAAATGATAACTGAAGTCAACACAGAAGTGCTGACTGCAGGGCTGGTGATACACTCGAGGAATCAAAACTCCAGTGATTATGGACTCCCCCTTTTTTGTAACTCTTTATATCTTAGTTACAATATTAAAAATTTTTCATTTGATTTTGAATAAAAAAATGCTGTATTGTAATTATTCTAAAGAATACACTTTTACTTTGTGAGAAAGGATTACCTTAATATGGTTATTTCTTAAACTAAGTAAAATACCGTATATCACAATTACAATAGTACCTTTATAATATAATATACATTTTAAATCACAAAAACACATAGTTTTTACTACCGTTTACATAAAAAAATTCAACAGTACATGTACCTTTCACTTATACGACGTATAATGTAGGGAACTATTTTGTTTTTTATATATTATGTTGATACTTCATCAATATTTGGCCCTGTAAGAGCATCTGTTTTCACAAATATTCCTTTTTTTACATCATTATTCAAATCAATCCGTATTTTTTTTGATATGTATATAAAGCTTCTTTTTCTTTCTTTCCGTAACATATACAAGTGACCAATATAAGTACTTTTCCAGATTAGCAACAACAAATATTCAGTTGAATTACACGTAAATTAAGTCATCAAGTTTACATCATGAGAAGTACAAGTCCTATATTCGTGTAAAATTCTTAATATATCATTTTTCAATTAACAAGTTCAAGTAATTACGTAAAAAGTAGTTACATGTTACAGGTAATATCAAACTAGTTGTATTGCAGTGTGATCATTTATTTCCACATTGTTTAGAGGTACAGAGAGAGGGTTGGCATCTCACTAATCATGTATAACTCCGCCGCATTTGCCCGCTTGTACCAAAGCAGAAACTTCTTGCCTTAGCTAGTCTTGTTTGTTTTTAATTTTATTTTGGTTCATTCATATGTTTCGAAGTTTAATTTGTCGCCAATTTTTCGCTGAACTATAATATATAATTATAATGGTTTTGTAGCCAGCCGAACCTCGCCTTCGGATCGGTAATTTTCAATGTGGAAGACCTATTGGCAGCCTTGGGCTGTCATTCGCACTTTGGGCGGGTTGCTGTCTCTTAAAAATATTGGTAAACGATTTTGCAAGTCAAGGTATAATATCAAACGGAAAAATTAATGGCCAAATTTATGAACAAAAAATGAACGAAAAACAAATATGTCCCTGTTTCAAGTCAAGAATATATAATACAGGTGGTAGTCACTGTCTATCGTATTTATTTTTCATTTTTCATTTTATATGCAAATTTAATACATAAAGATCCAAACCCTCTCCTAACCTGGGACAGAGGTGTAACAGTTCAACACAAGAACAACCTATAAAAATCATATGGATACAAATAGAAATACTACACAGAGTGAACGTGCCCATATGTATGCTTGATTTGTTCACACAATGATTTCAATATAATTGGAATGTTATGCTACTATTATACAAATAAGACGTTTAGCTAGCTATAAAACAGGTTTCCTCGCAATCCGGTATCGGTGTCATTCTACTTTTTACACACACTGAGTGTTGCAGGGTTTCAAACACTGGATGCTTAACATGTTTGTTTGGAAATTCAATACTCTTCTACATCAATTATATGCCGCTGAATACATTTTTGATAACATTAATATCTATGCGTGAAAACATTGCAATTACTAAAATTGAAATACAAACATTTTATTTGTAGTTTTTTGTTAAATATAAATGATACGGTTTAAAACTTGCATAGTGTTACCTTTGGTACATGCATTTTGCTTTAGCACAATATTTAAACCGGCTGCGTTAAACTAATGAATCCATTAGACAAATAGGTAGAACGGAAATAAGCAGGTAAAACGAAATGAAGGCATGTCATGCCCTGAAAACTAATTATTAGTTCTATGAAAAACGATTCAGTGAAAATCATTTGTGCTATGCTACATGTATTCGATGAATAAGTGACAAATATCGACTTGCATTATACATGTAAAAAAACGTACTACTTTTACTAAACTTATTACATTATAATATCATCGAAATATACATATATTTTATATTTAATTCCTTGAGTGTATCATGTTGAAGTGCTCAGAACTATTGGGAAACATAAAAGAACCAAAATATATAAAACTGTGAAAACACCAACAGGAAATAATCAAAGAATTCTGCTAGGTCCTTGTTGGTGTAAGGTATAAATTCCTTTCTACTTTCCAAGCAGACTCTGCCTTCCTTTGGTTGGTCATTTTCAGTAGTCTGACTTTGACCAATATGATCAAGATGATTTATTGCATTTTAACTTTAAGAATTTCCTCGCCAAAGAATGCACTCCTGGCCTTGAATTATCAAACACGTTTCAGTAAACATGTCAAAATAATTCAAGGAAAAATACATTGGTGAAATGATTAGTGCAAGTGAATGTGATTACAATGGGAATATATTAAATTGCATTAAACAATCATGGCGAAAACAGGAAATTCTTTTACTAAACTATTATATAATAATGAAATCGACACACACATGTAGTTTATATTCAATATCTTGTTTGCATCATTCATGTTGACGTGCTCAGAACTATTGGGAAACATAAAAGAACCAAAATATATAAAACTGTGAAAACACCAAACAGGAAGTAATCAAAGAATTCTGCTAGCTCTTTGTTAGTGTAAGGTGTAAATTGCTTTTTACTCTTCAAGTGAACTCTTCTGTCTTTTGGTGAGTCATTTTCAATATCCTGACTTTGATCAAGATGATCAAGATGATTTATTCTTCCGGCTTTGCATTTTAATTTCAGAAATTTCCTCGCCAAGGAATGCATCCACTTTGGAGCCTTATCGTGCTCTGGTTGATGGAAAAGTCTTATGATAAATATCGTAAAGACAATCACAAGACAGGCCATGCCCAATGTTACAGTAAGAAATACCACTGCAAAATACAATTTCTATTAGTTAAAAAACATTAGAGTTTTACTTATATATATTGATAAAAACAGATACTGCATCTTGCGAAAGGCAAGTGAGAAATAATTAATATAATGCAATTTTTGGCTGACATTTTCACAATACTTGCCAGTAGATATGCAATCGTCAAGCATTTTAATGAATTTTTATTTTTGTTATTATGTATATTATTGTTTAAACTTATCTGTAACTTAGTATATCATGGTTTTATGAGAATAAACTATCTTATCCAAAGGAACTTTAGTCTTAAATGATCATATTGATCTGACCATCATTTAAAAAGTAATATCAAGAATTAAATCATTCGGTCATATTCAGTCTTTCAGTCGATTGTGGGACTTATTCGCTCTGTTCAGTCCGATCTGGGTAGATTATTTGTTTTAAATCAATTAAGTTCTATTTAGTAACTTTACGGACATTTGAATATGATGTTGATGTGAACAGGAAATAAAAATATCTACCGAACACAATATCTGAATACAAATTTAACGTTAAAATAATCATTTTCAAGATTAAACCATAGTGAAACGTGTTTAAATACAGAATTGAGTCGACTCCGTTAGAAACAAAGTTCCTTGTCACTTAAAAAAGGCAACATAATGACATATATATCATTTGCTGAATCTGGTTGATAATGTAGACAAAACAATTATTGTTTATGTATATCTTTCCAATTAATGTAACTTTACCTAGAACTGATGTATGTTTTGATGTCGTAGGCATACTGTCTGAAAATAACGTCAATAAAACCGCCAAAGCAAGTAACACTGTTAGTATATATCCGATTTTGTCTCCAGATTCAAGTGGCAGAAAAAATGTAACGAATGTTAGTATGGCAGTAAGAATAGTCGGAAATATTACATCATGAGGTAATGACCATAATATCTTTTAAACTTCATTCGAAACAAAAGTTCCGAAAAAACCAGTTCATCCTCGGTTAGATTAGATGTTTGCTGGGAGGTTGTTATAATTTCCCATTCCTCATCTGGTCTAAAGTCTTCTAGATTTATATGAGTTTTGTAAAATTCTAGGTTGACAATATCAACAGAGAAACCCCAGCTAGCTATTTCTATGTCACAGGTTTGACTGTCATATGGGAAGTACGTCACATCCATGTCACATGACGTGGACAAAACAGCGGGTGGTTCCCATCGTAACTCTCCATTATATTGTATTCTTATAGTTTGGTCGGCACCAAGATTTTTCGGTAATTGCACAATGCTATGATTAAAGTAAAATAGTATTTTGTTAGATATTTATTTCATAAGAAAACGAAAGAAACTTGTTATTTTTAAATCGTTAAGTTGGAATGAACTAATATATGATCCAAACGGCACAAATATACAAAATAAATTGGATATATAGAGAATATCATATGGCTTTTTCAATATCGCATCCGTATCAACCCGAGACACCAATATAATCCCAAGAGCTCTGCTCGAGGGATTATATTGGTTGAGGGTTGATATGGTGTGTGATATTGAAAAAGCCATATCATATACACTTTATTATATACATTTACCTCAAGTAGATGTTTTTTATGTGACATACAGATAAGAAGTTTTGAAATGACGTCATACAGATTATAGGTTTGACATGACGTCATACAGATTAGGAATTTGATAAAGCTTTGCAACAGTGACTGCAATCAATGACGTGACGTATCATGATTAAAGGTGTTGATAATATTTGTTCAACCGAGCTGTATATCGTTCATGGGGTGGACTTGATACAGCAACGTGCAGAATATAACAAAAATTATCTGTATATTTACTTATGTGATATTACTAGTTATCATAGCAGTCAAATTTACTTTTCAGTCAAATTCTGCTTTCATATACAAACGAATAATATATTAATATATGAGAACAATTCTGTACGATACAATACCCTTACTTTTTTTACTGTTAATAATTACAATACAATAAAATGTGATTACGTACGAATTCTGCACAATCAATTCAGGGTGCCAAATTTTGTCCTCAGGAACAAATATGTAATCAATATCTCCGTAGGATTGATTTATCCCATGTTAATCGACTATCATTCCATACCTAAAATTTACATTAATTGTTCAGCTACAGTAGATAATCGAGTTTAATTTTAAATCTTAAACGTAACGCTTACTTTAAAATGAGAAAGGAAAGTGGGGAAGGTGTCAAAGCGACAACAACCCGACCATAGAGCAGACAACAGCCGGAACGCCACAATGGGTCTTCAACGTAGCGAGAAACTCCCGCACCCGGAGGTGTCCTTCAGCTGGCTCCTTATTATAATTGTAATATAACAATTCGCAGATCAAACATTGTTAAATAAATTATGAAGTAAGCACTGTATAATAACTGGTTACTCGATAAAGAAAGTCTGTCATAAATAGTCAATATCTGAATGTATATGATTTGATTTGAATTCATGTATCGTGCATCAACCCTCGATTACGTCGATGAGCAAAGCATTATTCGACTAACGGAAACTGTTCTATATAAAAAGGTGAACAAACAAATGCAGTTTTGGAATGTCTGTTGACTTTGTTACCGGTTAAACAGGTACTTGTATTGTGTTGTTATTAAATACTTTATATACAAATGTAGTTGTAAAACATATTGTTCACAAAATATTTGGATGGAATATTTAAAATTATACAAAATTCTCTATATAGAAATGTGTACGTTTCTTAACCCCTGCACAAGCGTTAAAATAAATCAAAAGTGGTAATTGGTAGAAGCAGCATTTAATAAATCAAATATTTCGTAATATATTTTATCATATCTTTATGAAATGATAAATCGTACAAGTAACTTATTTTTTATAAGTTGTGTTTACTAGTATATAATTTCACATGTTTCACCCCCCCAAAAAAAAACAAATGAAAAACAAAAGGATGAAATTAATTTTATTGACCTTTTTGTTTGTAAACCAAATGTCCTTCATCTGTGTTAATCTTGTTCAAAGTTACATAAAGATTATAAGAAAAGAAGTTATGTTGTGTGTTTAAAGAGCCATTCACATAGACAAGTTCAAAATGTCATTTAAGTTTACGTCTGCTTATTTTATAATCCGATATTCAACTAATAAAAGGCCATTATTGGAATGTCAAACGTGCCAATTCATGTCTATATAAGTTTGGAGTTATATACAAAGCAGGATAGACTTTTGTTTTATTTTTAATATGCAAGAGTATAGAAAAATAGTCACACGAATGAAATGAAATGATATTATATTGACAAAATTATCATTGAATTAAATTTGCTATTTTAAAAATGTGTCATTATATCTGTGTTTGTTTTCGACGATAAATTCAACATCTCAAAACATTATATCAGTAAATCCACCATAAAAAAGATGTTAAATTAAATTTGATCAATTAAAATATATTGAAAAAAAATGTTTTACTGACCACGGTAAACCATCCTGTTGTCTCCAATATCTGTTCCTTTATGTCCTTAAAAAGATAAGAGAAAGGCTGTAAAATCACAAAAATACTGAACTCAGAGGAAAATCTAATCGGAAAGTCCATAACCGCCTGGCAAAACCAAACGACAAAACACATAAAAAACGAATGGACAAGAACTGTCATATTCCTGACTTTGTACAGGCATTTTCCAATGTAGAAAATGGTGAATTAAACCTGGTTTTATAGCGCTAAACCTCTCACTTTGTTGACAGTCTCATTGAATTCTTTGTTTTCTTGATGAATAAACTTTCTCAGATATAAATTCTGTTTTATTGATGAATGAACTTTCTCAGATATAAATTCTGTTTTATTGATGAATGAACTTCCTCAGATATAAATTCTGTTTTATTGATGAATGAACTTTCTCAGAAATATATAATAGTTTCTAAACAGAAGAAACTAGGATTTTTTTTCGTTCATTCTGCATATATTTTAAAATTTTCTTTTTGGAAGGTCACATTTTATATACATTTGATATTTGTTTGTCGTTCATTCTGCACATATTCTAAAATTTTCGATTTGGACGGCACATTTTCTATACATTTTAAAGGATACATCTTCATATTTGTCACTGCAATATGATTCTGTATAAGAATGATTTTTTTGTGTGGATCGAAGCAGTGAATCAAATGATTAACCGTTGTTTCACTGTCAATGTTGACAATGTTTTCTTTTAATAGCATAACACACACCAATTATGCATAATCCATCTCTGCGAAGGCGTTGCATAGAAGTTCACATGAATATTGATTCAATGGGTCGAATTATTCACTTGCAAGTTAATAATTCATCATCAATGTATCTTGGCTTATTTTGACAAAAATGAACCATTACTTGCTGCTAAAGGCGAATTATATTTGACTATTTTACTTTCACTTATGATTGAACAAATTAAATCTTAATTTTAATTGTTTACGTATCTCGTAGCTAGTGCCCCTTTAATGATTTGTATTTTCATGATAATTTTGCAAATTTCCGAACACAGAAACTGAGAATATACTTACCAAAGAATTAAGGGCCAAGAAATTGTACTCTACATTGATATTCACTGGATAGTCAGGTAGTACCAGATTATTATAACCTTCATCAGTTGAATTAAATAAGAACTTGTGAATTTTATTTGCGTTACTAACAGTGTAAGATGTCGAATGTTTCAATAAATCTAGAAAAAATATAAATTACTCTTTACTTTAAATAAAAGAAAGCTGCAATATATATATATATATATATATATACAACTCGTCTAAACATCAACCCAACAATGTTAGATCTGTAAATTTGCTTTCGCAAATTTTTGGTTCTTCCCTCGCCGGGATTCGAACCCATGCTACTGTAATATCGTGACACCAAATCGCCTGCACTGCAGCCGTCCCGCTAGACCACACGACCACCTGGGCTCTCAAAAAAAGAGCTTTCGGTGGGCATGTGTTACCTTTCCACGTCAGTTTTAATCTAGCGGCGTACTACAGTACATGATATATAAGGCATGAAGATGTTATTGTTACAGATCAGCTAAATTATCTATAGTAAAGGATCCTACAAATTAATGTAAGATACAGTCACAGAAAATAATTATATTCATAAGTACGTCTGAGTCAGTGACAACCCTACAACAGATGTATCCATCGGATCGCCATCAATGAAGGTGATACATGGCTGTGTACATAATGTATATACAACTCGTCTAAACATATATATATAAACACAGATAAATGCATAGATAAAACTTATCCGTTTATATGAGAATACATGTATGATGCCATTGTTTGTATGTGATTACTGTAATTGTTTATACCTGTCCTAAGTCAGGAATCTGGCGTTTAATAGTTGTCGTCTGTTTATGTGGTTCATAAGTCTTTCTCGTTTCTCGTTTTTATATAGATTAAACCGTTCGTTTCCCCGTCGTTTGAATGGTTTTACCTTGTAATTTTTTGGACCTTTTATAGCTTGCTGTTCGGTGTGAGCCAAGACTCGTACTTTGACCTATAATGGTTTACTTTTATAGATTAATACTTGGATGGAGAGTTGTCTCATTTGCACTCATACCACATCTTCCTATATATACTATATATCTGTTTGGAAAAAGATATGTTGAGTAAACGATTTATTAGACAACTACCTATTAAAAGACATGCATATGACAACAAGTCAATCTCTAAATATACGTCAAAAGTAGTTTCGAATATGTTTAAATATGTTTTACAAAATATCAAGGATCTACCACAAATCAACTCTCAAAAGAAAATGACACAAACTGATGTTTTATACAAAAACATCAAACGAGGCTTTCGACTTAAAACATGCACTTTGCATTGGGATAAGTCAACTGGTTAACAATATCAACAACTTATCATTGGCACTAATAAAAGAAATATATTCATTAAAGAATATATATCAATTATTTGTTTTAAATATTCGTTGCTTGGACTTCTCGGAAGATCAAGAACTTTAAATTAGTTGTTTTCTAATTTGATTTGATTTAAAATGATTTTTAATGAAGTTAAAGTGTACGGTAGACACGCGTTTCGTCCACATAAACTCATCGGTGAAGCTCGAATCGAAAACATTTGTAATCAATTATATACATACACAAAAAATCAGAATAATCTTTAATTTATTTTGCTATTAATTTTTTTTTTGCGGAAAGACAATAACAATCAAAACCAAGGAGTCAACAGGGACTCACAAAACCAAAGGACATTTACATAGACAGTTATAAATAATAAAAAAGAAACAACACGAACTCCACTAAAAACCGGGAGTGAAATCAAGTGCTCCGGAACGGTTGCATTTCCTGCACCATATACATTTATATTAAAATCAGCTCTCATTTTTGGCAATAGTAAGATGTATGCATTATGAAAATAAATGAATCTGACCTTTAAGGTACGTCCCTCAAACATACCTGTACAAATTAGTAAAAACAAAATTCCTCTTCTTGTGTAGAATCCTTTATATATCATTTTTCCTGATTGGCATTTGAAGCATGCAGCCAGTAGATGTATTTGTTTCTCAATATATTTTATTTCTCGTATTTAGCATTTATAAATCAATTTATCGAATGCTAATGAAATTAATTGTCTTTTCCGATTGTCTCTGTCATTGAAATTTTATGCATCTATATTTTGTTATTTACGGAAACTATTTTATAAAGTTGATAAATACTTTTTAAATACTAGATCGGAAGTGCATGGTTTTTATATAGGGTTGACGGTAATAAATCATAAAAAGGTGGAGCTAAAAAAACAAAACAAAAAAATACCAAGTGCACAAAATAACATTATCTATATTTCAACATTTTAAATATCTTTATTTATAAACATATACCCCCACAGCGAAATAATATAATAATAAATTGCATATCCTGTTTAAATCTATTTTTAAAGAATTAACCGATTTCTTTTGTAATTTTGATCACTACATATTATTGTTAAACGGAAGTGAAATGGATCCTATGTAAATGATACTGTCCTGACAACACTTGAGCATGCTTCATTGAAATCTACACAAATCTGTTTTTCAAATACAGGATTTCTGTGTCCTGTTTCTTTCATTTTAATAACAAAGACGTTTAAAAAAAAATCTGAAAAAAACTACCAGTGTATACATTTTATCAAATGTCTTACAAATTTACACTCCATAAATGGATAAAATCATCTATTAGAATATTGTAGCGATTCGTAAAGTATGTGTACCAATATACCAACTTCATTATATTGTCATGGAGAGTTGTATCAGATTATACACATCTTTTTTATATTCACCTGCATATGTGATATACGTTTCCAAAGTTATTCAAGGGCTTGCAGCTGCTACCTAGACTATGTCACTAATGTATGAGCAATAAAAGATACCAGAGGGACAGTCAAACTCATAAATCGAAAATAAACTGACAACGCCATGGCTAAAAAAAAAGACAAACAGAAAGTTGATGAACCAGGGGTGTGTAAAAGAACGTCTTGTCCCTTTTAAAAAAGCATTGGATAGTACCACGACTGTGTTGATAAGTAATCCGTATTAACGTCACACATAATACACGATGGACTTGAAGTTTTGATATTTGGTACTATATAATATTTATTATTTATTAAAATATTTGCATTTCCGTTAATTGCGTTATAAGAAATAACTCGGTTCAAGACATTTTTTTTTTTGCGACTTTATCTTATTTTCGACAAATCAATAAAGCAAGTTTGACTGTTATTAAATTTCTATACAAGTGCAGGCATGAGTGACGAAGGGGAAATTTCGCATAAAACTGACGTTCACGATATACCTAGTCAAGCATTACAAAGGTATGATAAGCACTTTTCTCCTGTAGCCACACTTTCCCTATTCTCAGCAAAGTTAGATGCAGCCTAATCTAGAGAGAAGAAGGAGATTTGTTTCTGAAACGACCTAAATTTAAGTTGCAAGCCATACAAAACTGCACTTGTTCCTCGGCCAAAATACAAAAAATTGAGTTTAAAGGTAACATCTAGAATAATTCTTTCAATTGTCTTAGCCTCGACGAAATATTCAAGGTTAAATCGTTTATCAAGAGAAAATCTTTGAAAGCCACTTTAAAGTTGCTAGGGGAAATGGAAAAGGCCATGCAAGAGCGTAACACGTGACAAGTACGGCTGGGATGTCGTCGACGAGTATATGGATAACATTCTTACAGACAAATCGGAAGACGCCATAAAATAAGTAACATGATTTATGTTTTTAAGACGTAAAAAAACATTTACAAAAAATTAAAAACAGCTACATTTCCGTTCTCAATTAATCTACATTTTTTTTTCATTTTTCTTTGTTAACTTTTATATTTGACTGTATTTAATATATTTTTCAAGGTTTGCATTATTATATATCGTGTATATGGCGGTATTGCTATCAAAGATATGGTTGACTTTATGAAATAGTTTATTATCTCATCATTTATTTTATTTATTTTGTATTTATATTTTGTCATAAATCAAATTTATTCGTTCATGTCTTTTGATTGAGTTGAGCCATTTCAAATACTAATTTATAGTATAAATTTCTATGTTTTGATGTTACGCTATTGTTGTGGGTAAGGATGAAGGATGGAACCTATTAATACGTTTAAACTCGCTGCATTTGTTTGCAATGAACCTGATTTTCAGTGGTAGTCGTTTGTTGATGTGGTTCATGAATGTTTCTCGTTTTTCGTTTTTTTTTTATACCGTTGTTTTTCCTTTTCAAACTTTTTGAATGCACAAACAGAACTATCAATATAAACTACACAACAGCATTATTTTGTAAACACCTATAAAAAAATTTACAACCCAATAATGTAAATATTTTTAAGGCCAAACAAAACAAATTCGGACACGGTAAATAATGTCTTTCAGTGACAGAGAATTTTTCATATTCTAAAGCCTCATTTAAAAGTTATCAAAGGTACCAGGATTATAATTTAGTACGCTAGACGCTCGTTTCGTCTACATAAGACTCATCAGTGACGCTCATATTAAAATATTTATAAAGCCAAACAAGTAAAAAGTTGAAGAGCATTGAGGATCCAAAATTCACAAAAGTTGGGCCAAATACGGCTAAGGTAATCTTTGCCTGGTATAAGAAAAATTCAAAGTTTTGTAAACAGGAAATTTAGAAAAATGACCACATTATTGATATTCATGTCAACACCGGAGTGTTGACTACTGGGCTGGTGATACCCTCGGGGATGAAACGTCCATCAGCAGTGGCATCGACCCAGTGGTGTAAAAGTTATCAACATCTTTTCATTGGTGTCTGAATATCATTCCAAAAGAATTTATAGAACTCAATAGTGAATCCATCTATGACAGGTAATTTAGCGTTTTTCATATGTTTAGGAGTAGACAGACATTCCTGCACTAGTAAAGGTTCCTCACAGAAACACACCTATTGCTCCTTAGGTGTTGTAATAAAAGGATTAGAATGCTTAAGAAATGTGTTCCATGTGAGTTTCAAGAAACAATGGGTTAGAACTATTATACATTTTGTTTTTGTTCATTTTTAATAAATGTTAGAACTGTTATCTTAGATTCTTCCTCAATAATTCTGTGTAATGTTTTTTTTAACGTATTACATAAAATAGTTACTTTTATTTAACTCCTCTGCCTGCAATCTTGCCATCAATCAACGTAATGTTATTATTTTAATCACTATAAAAACAAACAGGTATATAAACACACATGTACCATGGCACAATAACAATATGACAAGAAGTACAGAGTCATGTCACATGTAAGAAGGAAATACAAAAAGGCACACAAACAAACCCCATTAGTAAAAATGAACGACAAGAATACATAAATGATCATATATAATAATAAACAAGGAAGGGATGTATAGGTACAGAGCCACATGATATGTAACAATGAAACACAAACAGGTATACACAAAATTCATGTTAAAAAAATCAAAAACAAGAATCAATATTATCATAGAACAATTACACATTCACTGGATGTCTGTTCTACCAAAATCATTCTGATTTCTAGTTGCACTCCAAAAGAGGGACGAAATATACCAGAGGGACAGTCACACTCATAGATTGAAAATAAGCTGACAACGCCATGGCTAAAAATAAAAAGACAAACAGACAAATAATAATATAGAAAACTAAACACGACCCCAACACAAAAAATGAGGATAATTTTTTCGTCTTTCATTTCGGTCGACCGCTTATTACAGGGATTTTTTTTTAGTATTAATTGTTATTTTTCTAATATCATGACATGACGTTTAAATATATATTTAACAGGGATTTTTAAGGATTTATTTCACGCATATGACACCAAACGCAGTTTATATTATAACTGAACAATGCTTTCAAAGTTTATATATTATATTCAGAATAACTAGTGAGTTTTATTTCAAATTAAAAATAAGCCTAATGGCTTTGTTCACAAATTATATCGGATATGTTTCTTACGTCGTAACTACAACTCCCTTCCCTTTCATGAATGTGACCTACCGAATAAGACTACCGGATTTGTAATCACATAAGCAACACGACGGGTTCCACATATGGATCAGGATCTGCTTACCTTTCCGGAGTACCTGAGATCACCCCTAGTTTTTTGTGGGGTTAGTGTTGTTTATTCTTTAGTTTTCTATGTTGTGTCATGTGTACTATTGTTTGTCTGTTTGTCTTTTTCATTTTCAGCCATGGCGTTGTCAGTTTATTTTCGATTTATGAGTTTGACTGTCCCTCTGGTATCTTTCATCCCTCTTTTTTAGTTATATCCTGGTAAATACGACAGAACTTTGAATTTTCAAATTGGACATAGAATCAAAGTTTTATTTGAGATGTTCGTTATCTAATAAACGATCGAAATATGAAGTAAAACCATATGTAAGAATGTTACCAAAACGAGCAATTAAGCTGTTTCTAACATGGTATTTCAGATCATTAAAATGATTATCAATTTAAAATTGGGGATATAAAACACAAAAAAGTAATATAAAGCAATGGCATGTTGTAAAACTATAAAAATAATATATACATTGAAAAAAATTCAAATATATATATACATAAAAGTAGGTATTGAAATGATATCAAATATTTTATAAAAATCTCTTCTACATCATATCAATGGCACTGATTACATTTTTGACAACAGATATATGTATTCTTATAAAAAACAGCAATATTAATATTTTTTCTTAGTGTTTTGTTAACAAACTGGCGTAGTAATAACATCGTACACATGTGTAATGCTTGATTATGTTCTCTACTCTATTGTCTTAAAAATAACATTTTTTTTTAAATACTGTTACAAATTGATGGTTTATACATGTATATAAAAATGCAGAACAAAATTAACGGTCCGTGTGCTTGTTTGTGAGATAAAAGCCTAATTGGGTTGAAATGATACCCTTTTGACTTTACATTTAACATTAACACCATTTTCTTTTAAAAACAATGAAAAATAACAAGGAGTTTTTTTAATTTTTCAAATATGTTTTTTAAACTATATCTAATATAATAATGAAAAGAAAATTGGGGTTAGTTGGCAAAATGTTTAATCTCACTACATGCACAAATCTAGAGGATTCCGAATATCTGGCCAAATATTAAAAACAAGAGGAGCGAATATCCTGAGGCTAAATATCCAAACCTGCTACATTAAGGTGGAACAATTTTGTGATAAACGTTCAGCCGATTGTACAGAGTTATCTCCCTGTAGTGTTATGTACCACCTTAAATTAATTTATCCAGTAGCCAATTTGGTTAAGGTTGCATGAAACAATTGTCAAATCAGGCAGAACTGAAAAAAATAAAGAGAAAGCGTAACGAAGAAACTTCTGGCCTTGAATTACCAAAACGTTTGAGTAAACATGTCAAAATAATTCAAGGAAAACACATTGGTGAAATGATTAGTGCAAGTAAATGTGATACAACTGAAAAAAATAAAGAGAAAGCGCAACATAGAAACTTCTCGCCTTGAACTACCAAAACTTTTCAGTAAACATGTCAACATAATTCAAGGAAAAATCATTGGTGAAATGATTAGTGCAAGTGATGTGATTACAATGGGAATATATTAAATTGTATTATACAATCATGGCGAAAACGGAACTTCTTTAACTAAACTATTATATAATCATGTAATCGATACACACATGTTGTTTATATTCAATATCTTGTTTGCATCTTTCATGTTGACGTGCTAAGAACTATTGGAAAACATAAAAGAACCAAAATGTAGAAAACTGTGAAAACACCAAACAGAAAATAATCAAAGAATTCTGCTAGCTCTTTGTTGGTGTAAGGTGTAAACTTCTTTTTACTCTTCAAGTGAACTCTTCTGTCTTTTGGTGAGTCATTTTCAATATCCTGACTTTGATCAAGATGATCAAGATGATTTATTCTTCCGGCTTTGCATTTTAATTTCAGAAATTTTCTCGCCAAGGAATGCATCCATTTCGGAGCCTTGTCGTGTTCTGGTTGATGGAAAAGTCGTATGATGAATATCGTAAAGATAATTACAAGACAGGCCATTCCTAATGTTACTGTAAGAAATACCACTGCAAAAGAAATGTTCTAAAAGTTAAAAATTATTACCGTTTTACTAATAACTACAACAATGTATTGATTAAAACGGAAACATCATCTGCGAAATTGAAGCTTAATGTAACAGCTATTATGACATTTCATCAAAACCTGCCAATACATATGCACTAGTAAATAAACTTTAGTTTTAAATAGTCATTTTGATCTTACAATCATCTAAAATGCCTAAAAAACATTTAATTGGTCATGTTCAGTCTTTCAGTAAATTGTGGGACTTATTCACTGAGTTCAATCCGCGATTTGGACAGATAATTTGCTTTACAGTCAATAAAGTTTGTTCACTAGTTTCGTAAGACTTTTGAATACGATGGTGACATTTCGACGAACAAGAAATCTACATTAATAGAACATTGCAATAATTATTATCTTATATGCGTCTAACCATATTAAACATATTGGAATACATAAATAGTCCATTCGCCAATTACCGATTTGATTCTGTTATTACACACTATTTAAACGAATAACAATCCGTAGACTGGCTCCATACCGGACAAAATTGGCTATTGCCAATGCAAAGCAAGATGAATTGAAAGTGATGTATCGGCGGTTTAACTAATGTTTCATGAAAAATGATTTCTGATGTTAAAAGTATTAAGCTGAACAACAAATTAATGTAATAATCAGATTTGAAAACCTGAAAGATAACTCATATTACGCACAGATAAATGTGCTCTTTCTGCTAGCTCTCCTTTGTAAATGAAAATTAATGTTTAAATATGGATCTCTAAATACAGGTCAATAACAGTAATTGGCAAATGCACTATTAGTCGATACCATAAAGAACCAGATTCCTTGTCACTTAAAACAAGGCATCATGATCGATTGATTTATTGATCTTTATTTAACGCCGCCTTAGTGCTAAAAGCTTATCGCGGCGATATATAATGTTGGCAATAGGGGTTGAGTCATAACACTTTGCTCAGTGCTCGGAGCACAAAAATCATGCTCAAAACTTGAAATCCAGCATTTCGATTTGTTAATGTGGGAGTATGAGTACAATTAAATACTCAAACATTTTATGAATTCAAGCCCAGCAGCGGAATCTGGTTAATAAGGCAGTCAAAACGATAAATGTAACTTTACCTAGAACTGAAGTATGTTTTGATGTCGTAGGCATAGTGTCTGAAAACAACGTCAATAAAACCGCCAGTGCAAGTAACACTGTCAGTATGTATCCGATCTTATCTCCAGATTCAAGCGGCAGAAAAAATGTAACGAATGTTAATATAGCAGTAAGGATTGTCGGAAATATTACACTCATTAGGTAATGACCATACAATCTCTTAAACTCCATTCGGAACAAAAGTTCCGAAAATACCAGTTCGTCTTCAGTAAGGTTAGATGTTTCTTGGAAGGTTGTTAGAAGGGTCCATTCTTCATCCGGTCTGTAGTCTTCTAAATTGATATGAGTTTTGAAGAATTCTAAGTTGACAACATCAATAGAGAATCCCAGCTAGCTAGTTCTATTTCGCAAGTTTGACTGTCATATGGGAAGTACGTCACATCCATGTCACATGACGTAGACAAAACAGCTGGTGGTTCCCATCGTACCTCTCCGTTATATTGTATTCTAACAGTTTGTTCGGCACCAAGATTTTTCCGTAATACCAAAATGCTAAGATTGAAATAGAATATTATTTTTTTAGATATTTGTTTCGGAAAAAAATGTGAGAAACGAGTTATTGTTACATATTTAAGTTTAAATGAACTTATAGATTATCCAAAAGTAACAAATATACAAAATAAATTGAATACATTCACATGTGTGTTTACTAGTTTTCATAGCTAAACAGTATATTCTTTCAGTTTAATTCTGCTTTTATAAAAAAAAATAATAATGTATTCATATATAAGTTAGAACAATTCTGTACCATTAATCTATTTTGCTTTTGTTTATACTGTTAATAATTGTAATACAATAGAACGTTAATACGTACGAATTCTGCACAATCAATTCAGGGTGCCAAATTTTATCTTCGGGTACATATATATAGTCAATTTCGCCATATAAAGATTTATCCCATGTTAATCGACTATCATTCCAAACCTAAAATTTCACATGACAGTTTCAGCTACATTAAATTATCGAGTATAATTTTAAATGTAAAGCTAAATTCATAATATATATATATATATATATATGTCATACACGCCATCTTGAAATACTTACTTATCATATTTTGAATCTGGTTGGTAAATTAAGCTCTTAACCGTGATGCTTAGCAACAAGACTATTTAGTATATGTAAATCACATATACATGACCTTACACAATTAAAAAGTTTCCGTGTAACTGTTTTTAGTTTATTCTTAAAAATACTACAATACGGTAGAGGTGGAAAAGGACGAGGGTAAGATGTCTTCTTCTTTCGACAGTTAGTAGGTTGGTATTTGTAATATTTAAATTCAGACTGACCTGAATGAGAGCTGCTTGAAGGTCAAATGTATAACGGATAGGTAACGGATACAAAACGGATACGGTACGGACGAGTACCGTAAAACATTCATGACACTCAAGAAATCTGAGGCAAAATTTTCAATTGAAAATTATCTGTTTTACATTCGGTATATGTTCGTTTTATCCGTTATCCTTCGGTATATGTCCATTTCACATTCGTTAAACATCCGTTCATCATCCGTTTTATCCGGTTTACGTCCGTTGTTGAATTCGTCTATCGGACCTTGAACCAATTAATAACGGACAAGTAACGGATACAAAACGGATACGAAACGGACGAGTACCGTAAAAAACGGACGCCTACTGAACGTTCAACGGACACTTCATACGTTGGACGTCTGTTCAAATTTTTAAAAGGAACACTGAACGGACATGCAACGGATATGGAAGAATGCTTAATGGATAAGAACGGACTACTCACGGATATAAACGGATTGAAAAAAGTTATCCGTTCAGGATCCGTTCGCGCTATCCGATAAGGTGTGACCGGAGCTTCAAAAAGTGAAGTTAAAAAAATATTGAACTCCGATAAAAATTCAAAGCCTGAAGTTTAAATGGCAAAAATAGAGAGCTCAAACACATCAAACGAATGGATAACAACTGTCATATTCCTGAGTTTGTACATACATTTTCTTATGTAGAAAATTGTTGTCTAAACCTGGTAAATAGCTGCCTAAACATCTTATTTGTATGACAGTCGCATAACACTCCATTATATTGACAACGATGTGCGAACAAAAGAAACAGACCTTAAAGGTAGAAAAACCAACCAGCAAATAATTACTCTACATACAAAAGCTATATTATATAGCCTAGTTGGTATGTTTTACAGGGAGCAGGACACAATACAGACAATTTGATCACGATGTATTAGATGCAGGGGGTTGAATCCCGCTGGAGAAAACAAAAAAATGCTTACACTTTTGATAATAACCAGAAATTTTTCAAAATTCTTATTTTGAGATTAATCATAGGGTTGTATCGTCTTATTCATTTATACTAAAATCAAAATTTATGGAAACTGAACTATGCTTGATTACAAAAAAAATAAAATAAAAAAAAAATGTTTACAATTTTAATGCGAAAGTCATATTTTACAAAAATGCTGGTTATTAATGACAGTTATTTTAAAATTTTGACATTTGTTTTTGCACTTAAGAGCAAACACATTTAATTTTGGTATGCATGTGGATTATGTTACCAGTTCAACAGTAAATGATATAATGTTCCTATATAAATATTATGTTTACAGTTGTAAAATCATGTTGTTGTCCGCATAAAATGTTGGAATCAAATATTTAAAATATTGGATGATGAAAGAAAATTCCCTTTACCGTAATATATGCATTTTTCTCAAACCTTCGCAAAAAGTAAAAATAGATTAGAAGTGGCAGTAAAAAGCAGCATTTAATGAATCTGGTACTAAATCAAATCTATTGTAATACCTTTTTGGAATTTTGGAGCCTCAATGCTCTTCAACTTTGTACTTATTTGGAGTTATAAATATTTTGATATGATCGTCACTGATGAGTCTTATGTAGACGAAACACGCGTCTGGCGTACTTAATTATAATCCTGGTACCTTTGATAACTATAATATCATTATGAGCAATCATCGTTACAAAATTTGTCAAAGTTGTATTTATAAGTTTGTAATTTAACATATTTGCTCTCAGATCTTTACCTAGTGTCTTCTTGTTGTTGGGATGTACAAGTAACCGGCCACGTTCACTTGTATTATTTTGCCATCTGAGGAGTTAAGCCTTTTTCATCTGATTTTTATTGTGTGTTCTTATGTTGTACTGCTATACCACTGTCCAAGGTTATGGGATCCTGCTAATATGTTTAACCCCGCCACATTATGTATGTATGTGCATGTCCCAAGTCAGGAGCTAGTAATTCAGTGGTTGTCGTGTGTTTATGTGTTACATATCTGTTTTTCGTTCAGTTTTTGTACATAGAAAAGGCCGTTAGTTTTCTCGTTTGATCATTTCGGGGACTTTTATAGCTGACTATGCGGTATGGGCTTTGCTCATTGTTGAAAGCCGAACGGTGATCTATAGTTGTTAATTTCTGTGTCATTTTGGTCTCTTGTGGAGAGTTGTCTCATTGGCAATCATACCACATCTTCTTTTTTGTATTCATTGTGAAATATAAAACAAATAACAAAAACAATTGAAATTGTATGACAATTTTTTTCGTAAAACAAAAGCCCTTCATGTTGTCTTTTCTCGTTTAAAATGTGATAAAATATTATGAATTCGTTGGGTGTTTAAAGAGCATGTGCGTTGTTCAATAATCTGGCCTTTCAACTAATACAATGCCATTATTGAAATGTCAAACGTACCGATTCCCGTCTACGTCAGTTTGGAGTTGTAAACAAATGCAGTCATTCCTACTAAGTATATACTTTTTTTTTATTTGCAGGAGTTTATAACAATAGTCACACGAATCAGATGAAATCATTTCGTTTTGACAAAATTACTATTGATTTGAATTTGTTAATTGATATTTCAATTTATTTGTCTACATGTAACGATAAATTCAACATCTCCATTGTTGAAGAAGAAAGAGCCGACGACATACATTACGGGTGGTCTCATGTAGCGCTCAGGTTTTCTTTACATTCCACATAACACATGTATGAAAACGCATATTGCCAAACAACATGACTGCTGAATATTAAAATTCAAATAACACCATGACATTTTTTTTGCCAAACAAGTACAGACTTAAAGAAAGAAACTTTGCAAGGATCACACTTAAATAAGAGTTTCTGTATAATACAACAATATACATCAATTCATCCAGCATATAAAGGAATAAAAGTAAAATTATCTTTTGGTAAATTATAAGATATTAAAAATAAAATGATTTACTGACCACGGTAAACCATCCTGTTGTTTCCAATACCTGTTCCTTTATATCCTTAAAAAGATAAAATAAAAACAAAATTATATTTTAGTCAGAAATGAACATGATGCACATTCTCAGATATTAATCTCAGCTTGTTTTTCGGTCATTCTGCATACATTCTTTCAAAACTTTTAAGAAGACTTTAATACGTTTATATATTTAAATAAATGATCTCTCTATTCAAAAGTTACATTTTATATACATTTATATGAAATAATATGAAAGCTATCGGTCCTTCTGATTTGTCAGAATTGTGTGGAAAACCTACTTGACGAAAACAATAAGTTACAGTACGATTGATTGATTGTTGGTTGGGTTACGCCGCATTAGCACAACAAGGCTATATCTCGGCGAGTAGTAACAGTACGATGCATCAAGTAGAATCATTGTTAATACATTGTAAGCTGCCTTATCCGACACCTGAGTATTCCAATATCCTGCTTTAACCAACAAATATTTAAAGTCCAAAAATATGTCCTTGCAGAAAAAAAACTTAGTATTCCGACACCTTGCTCAATCCGACATTTTTTTCTTGTCCCCCGTGTGTAGGATAACACACGTTACACTGTAGTCATTTTGTTTTTAGATTTTTCACTCATAGCTATATGTGGGTTCCATCTTGGTTGACAATGTGTTTTCAAAATTATGCTATGTCCCCTAAAAACCTTTATTAATGTATTGAAAATATTGAACTTTTGTTTTAAATATTACAATTCATGTACTTATTGACTATAACATGAATGATTGATTAATGATCGGTTCACGAGTGTCAGCGAAACAAAATGTTACTCTGTGAGCTTTGTGTCAAGGCATAATTTCCCCATCGTATTTACAAATGACAAATTAATACTTTAAATGGCTGTTTATGAAAGTGAAAAACATAGTTTCAGAGTACTTTGATTTTAAAGTAAAGTGCTCTTCTGACATAAACTTTAATGCATTACTTTTTTAGAACGTTGTTATCTTAGACAGAATGCCGAACGTAGAAACACAACTCTTGTTTGGTTAGTAATACATCATACAGTAGCAATCGTACTTTAACACACAATTCGTTATAGGTTGAATTTTGCTAAAATAAAATGGTGTACGAAAACTGTTTGACAATTAGAATTCAAATATTGTATTTTTTTTACAATAAATATATTGTGTCCTTACTGTCCCTTAGAAACAAAATCAACAACTTAATCATTTAAACCAAATAACAAACCATACGTAACTTTTGATATAGTTATGAAATTTCTTTAGAACTAAATATAATAAAAATCTTTAAACTTTTGTAGATATAAATTCGGTTATATATTTGATTATTATTTATAGCTGAAGTATATCCGTTTTCAATTCATTACGATTGAATAAATTGCACCAGATACAACTCGGTTAATGCAGTTAAAAACATTATATAATTAGTTTAAACATATTTATTTATAGTGGATATGGAAACAAGTTTTGCAACTTATATTAATCCCTTTCCACTTTGCATTATATAATTGTATGGTGAACTCAGATTAACCTTTTGATGATTTAATTTGAAACTGCTGTTTCATATCATATAATTTATATTCAGAAGACAATAAGATAACTAAAAAAAATATACTGAAATTTAAGAATAAATGATTTTATATCAAGTTCAATCATAAATAGGACATAAAAAAGAACGTTGATAACGCTCTTCCAAGACGGTGCTCAAAGAGCAAGAGAAAATTTGCAGGTGAAATTGCCATAGCTGTTTAACACCAAACAGAGGAGACCCCACACGTAGCATCTGGCTGTTGGCAATCTACTTAAAATAAATAAAGAATTAAATTAACATCAAACAGAACATTTCATAAAAACATTGTATTTTAACTCTGTAAACAGAGATTAAAGGTAGGTTTATGTATGTGACAAAGCAATTCAGATGATTCAGGAATGAATATGAGCTAATACCAAAACCATTACGGGATAATTTGCTTTGAATTTGTTTCCCACAAAACAGTTTTATGTATATCCATTGTACCTATTCACCAGAGAAGTCACGCAAAAGCTTATATATAACAAATATACCTTTTTATATGGTATCATGGTCATATCGATACATATTTGTGATTATATCAATTGTCTTTGTTTAATATTTTGCATTTCAATGATACTTTAGAAAATGTCAGAAAAAAAAACACAAACTGAGAAAATACTTACCAAAGAATTGAGAGCTAGCAAGTTGTACTCTGCACTGACATTTACTGGCTTGTCAGGTAGTACCAGTTTATTGTAACCTTCGTCAGTCTGATTAAATAATAACTTGTGAATTTCATTTGCGTCGCCAACACTGTAAGATGCCGATGGTTTCAATAAACCTAGAAAATATATTGAATATTTCTTATTTTAAGGAAGTTCGATACTCAGTTTAAAAAAACAAGCTTTTCATAACTCTAGTATATATTGTTAGGGGTTTAATAAAGGAATCAAAAAAGCCAATAAACATATATATGTTAATGTGCTTGTTTTCGAGATATAAGCCATTGAGAATTTTTTGTGGGGAAAATGTTCTCTCTTTATATTTCATAGCTTTATCATTGTCAAGTAAAAGTTCTAAAAAAATGTTAAAAAATATTAAACAAAGATTTTATAAAATGTTTACAGATGGCTTAAAATTATACACATTAAAAAGTGATAAAAAAGAAAAATGTGGGTCAATGGGCCACTTTTTTAAAAACTACAGAAAGCTGCAAAATTTATATTAACACAGGAACATGCATAATACAACTGACTTTTTATATTGAATAGTATACACTGGTATTTCTGTTATCTGTGTATTTGTATATCTGTTATTGAAAAAAAGAAATGTTGTGTAAACGTTAATTAGACAGATACCAACAAATAGACATGTATCTTAAAATATAAAAAGCCCTAAATATACGTCAAAAATCTGTTTCATAACATTTCAAAGATCTACCACAAACAGCAATTCTCAAAGCAACAAAACGTAATGATACTTTAAACAATAAAATCGAACAAGGCTCCCGACTTAAAAATGCACTTTGCAGAGGGATAAACCCAGTAAGTTACGATATCAATCAGCTTTCTTTGACAACAATAATATCACAAAACACATTAGAAAACATTCAATAAATAATTTATTGAGTGTTGCTTATTTTGCTATTTCAGCAATCAAAATCAAAACGCTTGTTTTTTTTATGTGTATAATTATATGATTCTTTTATCTTTAAAATTACCGAGCATTAAGCAGCATAAGTGTGCTTAATTTTTTTCTTTACTATGTCATATATTTAGAATGTAATTGTAAGTGATAACAATATTAGTATTTCTTTTCAAAGCATTTAAACTCGCGATTTTCTACAAATAGACCCATCGGTGACGTTCGAATTAATAAAAATCGTTAATTACTTTGTAATCGATTACATACAAAACAAAATAAGAATAGTAAGTTATCTATTATCATACAAAAATCGTTTCGAAATCAATCATAAATCTACTACTGATAAAAGTTCCCGTTTCCCTCCTTTTTAAAGAAAGTATGATTGTATAATATAATTACATACATGTACATTTTGAGTACTTTCCTCAAACATACCTGTACAAAGTAGTACAATCAAAGTTCCTCTTACTGTGTTAAATCCTCTAGATATCATTTTTTTATTGAGATGTTAAGTAAGCTGCAGTAAAGTTATTTGTTTCTCAATTTATTTCATTTTTCGATTTAGTATTTGATAATTAATTTAATCGAAAGCCACTGTCAAATAAAATGTATCTACTGGTTATCTCTGTCATCGGCACTTTATCTATCTATATTTTCTTAATAACGAAAAATATTTGATTAAGACGGTTGATGATTTTTAAATCCTAAATCGGGAGTGCGTGGTTTTTATATTTGTTTACGGTAATTAAATCACAAAAAGGTGGAGCCAAAAAGAAACACGTGCACAAACTAATAGTATCTATAGATATATCAACATTTTATTTATATTTATTTATAAACATATAACCCCACAGAGAAGTTATATCTATTTTCTATATCCTGTTAAAAATATTTTTTTCAGCATTTAAAATCGATTCTAAAAATTTTGATCACAACATTAGTCGGTCAAGGATGTGAAATGAATCCAATATATATTTCTCATGTCATTCCTTTCAATAATTTCTATTTGCACCTATTTTGCATTATGTATTCAACTTGATTTGCTTTTATGAACATTTGCCCTCACGGAGAGATATACAATTCAACGTGTATGTCCAACTAGAAACTGTCTCGAAAGCACTAAGGCATGTTCGTTGTAATCGATCACAAAGACATTTTCGAATATTAGATTTCTGTTTCCTGTTTCTTTCTTATTGTTAACAAAGAAATTTTTGGAAATAGATCAGGTTTGTTAAACATCACCTTGAGGAACCTTGGCTCTCAAAAAAGACAGTTAGAAATGAATTTGATCTGACATAAATACCAGTTTATACATTTTATTTCATATCTTACAACTTATTATTTTGATTGTATATTACAGTAACCACTTGTTTACCAATGTTACCCACTATCGTAAATAGTAATAAAGAAAAAAACCCAAAAATAAATGATATTTTCTAAATACATTTAAGTGTTAACCAGCTAACAATTTGGTCCCACTCTTTGGTCGCGTTGTTGTCTATTTGACACTTTACTAATTTTCATTCCCAGTGCATTACTGTAAAGCTTTTTCATTTACATAATTTGACCTTATGGTAAAGTTGCCAGTCATGAAAATAAATGATATGAAAGACTGCCGTGACGGGATTTGAATGAAAGTATTACCTTATATTCGTTAATGCAATTTATGGAAATAGCTGTCGACAAATTTATATAAACAACATTATTTCTGACCCCTTTTCACGAATGTGCTCTACCAAATAATACTTATTACTGGGTTTGTACTGACATGACGGGTGTCACATGTGGAGCAGGATGCTTACCCTTCAGGTCACATGTGATCACCCCAGGTATTTGATGGGGTTGGTGTTTCTTAGTATTTAATTGTTCTGCTTTGCGTATTATTATATGACTGTATGTTTGTCTTTTTTTGTTTTCAGGGGCAATCCATATGGTTACCAGTTTTTTTTATTGATATTATACGTCCCTCTGGTGTCTTTTACCCCTCTTTTGTAAATGTTTATTATTAAAATGGTATGCATAAGTTTTCATTCATGCGACTTGTAGAGTGTTTTTGCATCAGTTTTGATGGCGCAATGCAATTTCATTTATATGTTCCTTATAGACATGTGTTATCAAACTTGTCGCTGCATGTTTTTTTTTCTGTTTTCGTTTGTTAGTTGTAGAGTATATAAGTACATGTATTATGATGTTCTCTTCTAATTCATGGCACACGTTTCCTGTCATATGAGATTGAGGAGATGTGTTATGATTGTCAATGATATGACCTTTCAAATGAGAAAAACCCGAACCCTGAAGTAATCCTTAAAACAAAACAAATTACGATTACAAACTGATTGACATGGACCAACGATAAACACTAATTAAAAACAACCGCTTAAAAGTGCAAAAACGCCTTACGTATTATATACAATACAAAGGTAACACAGAAACAGGCCGGTAACAATATTTGCCAGATACGAGTAGTCAGATCAAGGTCCGAGGCGATGGCTTTTTCGTTTTGCAGTATATATCTGCGTTTCATATAAATGTCAGGAATGAAATTCAAAATGTATAAGTTGCTATTATTATCAAATCAATTTCACCTCTTGGTTTAAAAAAGATCGTTGTGATTACTTCGAAAGAACGTTTTATAGATGGGTTCAATAGGAAAAGATTTCCAAACTTTAAACCTGTCTAGAGGCGAAGGTTGGTAAGGAAATATCGGTCAAACTTTGATTTCTGAATAACAAAATTTCTCTTTAATGTGTTTTAGGTCAACCTTTTTGATATTCAACCAAAGAGATGATAACGTCAACCTATTTAAAAGCCATATATGTTTTGTACATGATTTAAATGTACTAGTACTACATTGAAAACATTAAACATTAGTCGTAATTTAAAAAAAACACAAAGTTTTAACTTGTATAATCAGTCTATGGAAGAAGCGTATCGATAAAAACTTTTCTTATATCACATAGCGATATTGTCTAATATCAATTGTAAATATGCAGACCAGACATTCCATGCGGAAACTTTTTTTTTTCGGCAAAGAAAAATTAAAGGTAATACTAACTTTGAAACTTATTGTTCAAATACAAACAACAATTGATTCTAAATATACATTCAGAAGTTAGTTAGAAGCTAAAGTTTATGTCCGTGTAAAATTTGAAGTGCTGTGTTTTTCTTATATACATCAATAGATAAGTGCTATTAGTTCTTATATCAATGCGATACTTTTAAAATATCATAGCGGTGTTTTTGTTATATCAATATTAGTACTTATTAGTATTAATATTAGACTGCTGTACCCATATTTAGTTCCAATTAGCTCATTAAATGCAGAGGACAACACTTGTGTGTGCTAGTTTTCCGACAATGGAAGCAACGTATTGGAAAAGTTCACAATACAATAATCATTACCGATGAAAAGCAACCTTCAACCTACTTATACAAAAGAGGTTAGTTACAGACATCTTGTGCAAAATCCTACATTTTCCATACAAGATTTGTAAAAAGCAGCAAGAATAGAACCTGTTTTCCAATTCCGTTTTAGACAAATATCAGTATCGTAACAAATCAATATTTCAAAAAAAGTTATTGTATTGTAAGTATCAGAAATTTTTGTAATTGACAGTTTCTTAATCTAATAAACTATTAGATCTTTACATCATATACGATGTAGATTATATAATGTATAGATTGAGAAAAGATACATTTGTCATTATTTAATAAACAGATGCATTTTCCAGTACTTGATAAACATATCTAATTTTGTGACTCAATATATATATTGATATTAATATATTCAAACAAATAATAAAGACTTTCGATTTCTCTCTTGTTTTTCAAATCATATAATTTTCAAATTTCAAATTAATAAAATGCAGATTAGTATTTATAATGTCTCATTTAGTATACCAATTTACATAGAGTCATGTGTATTGCCATTCATTACACATTTTATTATATGGACAGTTTTATAAGCTGTAAAATGTTGAGTAATTCGTCTACAATAGAGTCATCAGTGACGATCGAATCCAAAAAGGAAATTAAAAAGGCCACATAAAGTATGAATTGAAGAGCATTGAAGACCAAAATTCTAAACGTTTTGCCAAATACAGGTAAGATAATCCATTGCTGAGGTAGAAAACCCTTAGCATTTCAATATTCAACAGTTTTTCAAACAGTTTATTTATAAATACATGTATGACCAAATCAATGATAATTCATTTCAGCACAGAAGTAATCGAATGTAAACGATAACATACGAAAATCAGAGTAATCAGTTTGCAATCGATTAAAAAAACACTCATAAAAAATAATATCGCGTCAACACTTTGCAGCTTGGCATACATTCAGTTCGTTTGCAGATGCAATCACTAAACCACATCAATCGCGCCACCTTAACGTGTTGCTATCGAACTTACCTAAACAAATGAGTAAAAACAAAACTCCGCGCCGTTAGCAGCATCCTTGATTCATCATTTGAATATTTTATTTTAAGCCTCTACAAATACAGCGATTTGTAGTGCAATCTATTTTATACTTCGATAAAAGATCAAGTGATTTACTTTATCAAAATCAACTGATTTTCATATTGTTTCCGATACGTATTGCTTTTATAAAGGTTGACAGTGTAACCGAATTAACTAAATTTCAATGTTAACTGAGTCAAAAACAAAAGAAACAAAAAACAAAAACCAACGGGAAGTTATTTTAGAATTTTTTTAATTAAAATTATATATTTAATTTGATATGTCTTTGTTTATTTTATAGTGACAAATAATATTTAATGACTTATCCGGATAAATACCACATATCATAAGATCTTTTGTCTTTTTTTTGTTTGTCATCCCGGACACGTTGTATTAGATAGTTACTGAATACAATAATAAAAGTTAAAGCGCGATGTAACTTCTTAGAAAAAACATATACAAAAAAATATTGAGCCGAAAAATACATAAACAAAGTCGCTGCTTACAATATTCTAAATTGGAAAATTAAAAGGCTTTACGCATTTCATATGATTTATCTTATCGATGAATAACTTTCTTATCTCATATATTACAAGGGAATCAAGCCTTGTTACTCCTTCGTTCATTTGCATGAATTGTACAGTACCCTTTGAAATATGGTTTTCAATTTGGTGAGCAGATAACTTATCGAACATGAGATACAGATAACCACGTATACAGTCAAGTCTGCCTAATTTCTTGACAGTCATCTATACATTGACAATGAGGGTCGGTTGAAAAAAGCTGTACGACAAAACATAAATAATCAGTTTACCAAATAGACTTCCCATTTCTATTTCGGAATATTGTAGCAACGTGTGCATACGGAATATGTTTCTCCCAGTTGATGGACATTTTAGAACTATTATTTTCTATCATGATTTCCCACATAGAGTTAGCTGCTCAGAAGGAAGTTTGTCAACCAAGAGGTCCAAGTGCTGGAATTGAAATATTATTTTTTCGACGTGAGGTTTAAGGACGCATCACAAGTTGGTTAACAGTTATGGAATATGCATTATATTAACAGATGCTGGCGGCTATGTTCCTCATGTCGTAACAACTATCCAGCACCTTTTCGTGACTGTCTCTTTGGCATTTTTTGTCCTTTTTCATCATGCAGCATGAAGATGCTTGTGTTAATTTCATTATTATGCACTATAACATCTTAACGGGAATTTCATAGATGAATACATAGTATGGATTTTGCTCATTGTTTAAAACTGTTCAGTTCCCTTTATTTATTTAATTTTTTGGTTTGCGACGGAAAGTTGTCCTAAAGACAAAAAATATCATACTCCTTATTTTTTAGTAAATCATTGTAATTTTGCATCTTCCGAAACAAATTTATGAAGCACATCAGTATTTCATGTATTCTTCTTTTATTAAATATTTTTAAACTGACTGAAATTACGTTTTCTTATTTTGTTTAGTCAATATCAACAAGTGTAGCGAAATAATGCAAATATTCTATGATGATTTTTAAAATAATACAGTCACATGATTGTAAAATATTGATCATTACATATACATGTGAGGTCAATAATATCGTTCTTTATTTAAACTTCATGTAAGCTGAACCAGTATTATATTAAGTAATTTTACAATAAAATAAACAAAGTCATTTGAATTGCTAACATGTATCTGCTAATTGCATTCAGAGATTTAAGATTAACCGATCGTGACAATCAACGATGCACCAATATTTATAATGGGTTCCTCGTGAAATGTTATTCTTGAAAGATAACTGTTGTGACAGAGAATGCTTTTGGTAACAACTTTATTTGGTAAGTCACATTAGCAATAAAGAACGCGTTTATTGATACGACAATTGAAAATATCTGTCGTGATTTGTGAAATAGATACATGTATTATATACTAGTCTAACAACTCGGGATAGCCTAATTTTCGAATGCATGATTTCAATTTTCCTGTTTCAAAACTGTTGGTGTCGTTAGCTTTCTTGGTAGCATCCAGCAACGAGGTAAGAATTACTATGTCTGAAATACATTAACTCTACGGAACAGTGTTTAATATTTGTTTTTACGGATATCGTTTGAATGTCAGTAAACATTTTCAACCCCGCCACATTATTTATGCATGTGCCTGTCCCAAGTCAGGGGCCTGTAATTCAGTGATTGTAGTTTGTTTATGTATTACATATTTGTTTTGTTCATTTTTTTATATAAATAAAGTCGTTAGTTTTCTCATTTGAATTGTTTTACATTGTCTTTTTGATGTCTTTTATAGCTGACTATGCGAAATGAGCTTTGCTCGTTGTTGAAGGCCGTACGGTGACCTATAGTTGTTATTTTCTATGTCATTTTGGTCTCGTGTGGAGATTTGTCTCATTGGCAATCATACCACATCTTCTTTTTTATATAAATCAAAATCACTTTGAACTGCAATTATTGTAAAATCGTGTTCTTTTGTGACTTTTCCCCTGATATTTCTTATTCGTTGATTCTTTATATATATCATGTATATGCTTGAAACCTACAAATTAATCTTCCACATTTAAATAATTCGTTCTCATCACATATGGAACTTACTGACCGATATGAATCCTGTTAGGTCACTAACTAACTATGTAACTATAATGTAAGATCAGATATCGAACATATCTTATTGCATTTGCATTCTACAAAATGTAAATGTAGCTGTCATAATCTTTAACGTCCTTCGAATATATTATTTAGATTTAACTAAGCAACAATAAATGTAGGAACTAGAGCAAAGTTATATACAAATGAATATCCTGGTCACGAAGATAATAGTGCATATTTATCTGATATATTGAATTGCATGTCAGGTTAAAAAAACAATACATCCGGTCTTAAACAGTATTTAAATAGTATTCACAAGGAAGAAATCCGATAAATGGGAAACTATTGTCACATTGTATCACATGATTGTGTATTCTCATAATTTGTAACTCATATCTTCTTTCAATCTAATGTAGTTTCATAACATATAGCATTAATAGCAACTACCTAATATGTTGCATATACATACATTTAAAGATCTAATTTCTAATAATTTTAATTAAATATCATGTTAAAAAAAAATTTCACTTTTCAACAGTCTTAAGGTATAGTTGATAGTGAAGCAAAAGACAAATCTGTTAAAAAAGTCTAAAGGTTAGAAAATCAACAATCCAGATGTTTGTCCATTTCGGGAGCAAATACATCTTTTATAAAAGGGTACCTATCACTTTATCTAAATATATTTTGCTAGTTAATTTTTCACAATAAAATCAAACGAGGATCCCGACTTAAGAAATGCATTTGGCGGAGGGATAGATTCAGTTGGGTACGATATCAAGCAGCATTCTTGGACATCAATATTAGCACAAATTGCATAAAAGAACATGCAATCAATGATTAATTAGGTGTTGCTTGATTTACTATATAAGCAAGAAAATTCAAAATGTTCTGTTTTTAATTTTATTTATAGAAAACGACAGTTATCTGTAATCGTAAACATTTGCAATTACATGCTTGGGATATAAATGTGCTATTGAACATGTTGTAAGACCCTATCTTATACATTTATCGTAAAACAGTTTTGTAACAAGAAAAGAATTCGATTATCTTATAATTTTGATAAATTGATGTGAATAATTATATATTCGGAAGTTTCATCTCTAAAATTACCCATCATTTGTAAGTGTGTTACATTTCTTCTTTATTATGTCAGATACGAAGCATGTTATTGTCAGTGATACCAATATTATTAGTTACATAGTGTGCTAGTGACCTAATATGGTATATATGGGGTCAGTAAATTCCATATGGGGTGAGAGCGAAGCTCGAATCCCCATATGGAATTTACTGACCCCATATATACCGTATTACGTCACTAGCACACTATGTAACGAATTTATCGTACCGACTATCTTAACGTGTAAAATTTAGACTAGTGACCTATCAAAATGAGCAAGTCTTCAATACAGTTAGCATTAACATGATTAAGAAACTACTTCCTTTGATCCTACAAAAACAGATGCCAACAATGACAACTTGTTAGATTTAAATGTGTTTTGTGAATTTATTTCACTTTATCATCACTTTCTTCGTCTGTTGAAACCTTTAAGATTTCTTCTCAGTACTGTTTTGTTTTTCTAAAAGGACGTAACACCACTACTAACCGTGTATAAAATAAGCCCCGCCTCCTTAATACCTTATATGGAATATAAAGGGACATAACTCCACTACTAACCGTGTATAAAATAAGCCCCGCCTCCCAACTAACCTAATATTAAATATACACGGTTTCCACGAGGACGCTTTTAACCAATCATATTCCTAGAAATGTATAGGAGGTAAGATAATGTTATTTCTTTTTGAAGTATTTAAACTCATCATAGATACCAGAATATAAATTATGTACGGTGGACGCGAATTATTACAAATAAACTCGTCGGTGACGTTCGAAATCAGAAACATCTTTGATTACTTTGAAATCGATTACATGCAAAACAAAATCAGAAATGTCAATAATTTTCGATCATATAAAAATATTTTGCAATTGATCTATCATCTGTAACTGCGGATATTTATCATGCCAATCCTTTTTATAGAAAGTTAAACACTTATTTTGAAAACTGTAATGTTTTGCTATAGTAAACGGATTGCATTATATAATTTACATAAACATGACCGTTTAAGCATTCCCTTAAACATACCTGTAAAAATCAGTACAAATAAAATTCCCCTGCTTGTGTATAATCCTTTATTTATCATTTTTCGATTGAAATGATAAGCAAACTGCAAGTAAAGTTATTTGTTTCTCTATGTATTTTATATTTCAATTTAGTATTTGATAATTATTTTTATCGAAAGCCACTGTATAATAAAATGTATATGGTGGTTGTCTCTGTCATCGGCAACTTATCCATCTATATTTTCTTAATAACGAAAATATTTAATTAAGACGATGGATGATTTTTAACTCATAAACGGGAGTGCGTGGTTTTTATATGTGTTGATGGTATTACCTCCTGATTTAAATCACAAAAAGGTGGAGCCAAAATAAAACACGTGCACAAACTAATAGTTTCTATATATCAACATTGCATATCTTTATAAATTATAAATTATAAATTATAAATATTTATGAATATATTCCCCCACACAGAGAAACAATATCAAATATATATCCTGTTAAAAACATTCTTTAAGCATTGAACCTTAATTCTTTAAATTTTTATTACAACATTATTCGGTCAAGGATGTGAAATGGATCCAATATATATAAACGTTTGTGCATTTGTCATGTAATTCCTTTCAATAATTTCCGTTTGCAACTATATGGCTTTGTGTATTTAACTTGATTTGTTTTTATGAACATTTACCCACACGGAGATATACAATTCAATGTAGGTATGTCCTGGTAGAAACTGTCTTGAAAACACTGAAACATGTCTCTTAAAAGTTTGTAATCGATCACAAAGACAATTTCAAATATTAAAATTTTGTCTCCTGTTTCCTTTTTATTGATAACAAAGACATTTTTTGAAATAGTTAAGATTTGTTGAAAATCATCTTGAGAAATCTTGGCTGTCAAAAAAGACATTTTTAGGAATATATTTGATCTTATAGAAATACAAGTTTATAAATTTTATGACATGTCTTACAACTAGTTATTTTGAATAAATATGTAAATAACTACATGTCTACCAATTTTACCTACTATCAGTTAACGGTAATAAGACACATAACAAAACAATGATATTTTCTAAATGCAATTTAGGTATTAACCAGCTAATAATGCGGTCAAAATCTTTGGTCGGGTTGTTGTCATTTTGACACATTCTGCATTTTTATTATCACTGTAATAATTGAATGCACTACTTTTAAACTCTTCATTTACATGATTTGAGCTTTAGGTAAAGTTGCCATTCATGAAGATAAATGATATAAAAAGAAAAATAAAAAAAATACTGAACTCCGAGGAAAATTCAAAACGGAAAGTTCCTAATCAAATGGCAAACTCAAAACACATCAAACGAATGGATAACAACTGCTGTCACATTCCTGACTTGGTACAGGCATTTCCTCAAGCAGACAGAATGCCGTAACGTGATTTGAATTAACGTAGTTCTTTAAAGTCGCTAATGCAATTTATGGAAATGGCCGTCTACAACTAATATTAAGCAAAGAGTCATAATTAGTGAAGCTGAAATTAGCCCTTCGTAAAACAATTTACGGATCACAAGTTTTTACGGTTCCCACAAATAATATATGCTATGTTCATTTTCTAACTACAATCTCGTTCCCTCTAACGAATGTGACCTACAGTTGGGTGCAGACCAAGCATTACATAAAGTAAACGCAAGTTAACGCCGCGTGCACATATTTCGTTAGTTAACTTCAAATCTCCCGTTCACTAGTAAACGCACGTTTACTATAATTACGTTAACGTGGTCGAAATGGAAATTTCTAATGTCTACCCTAGTAAACGGGCGTTTACTATGTGTCCGTTTAGTCAGTAGTAAACGGGCGTTTACTTCAGAATTCTTCAAATTTATTTTTACGTGCACTTAAAAGTAAACGGGCGTTAGTACAGATTTTACAAGTGTATTTTTACGTGCACTTGAAAGTAAACGCACGTTTACTTTTCGCGTTAACTGATTGGGTAAATTTAGAAATAAAATTCAAGTTCATTTGCACATTTATTTTATAAAAGCGACCTTTAGTCTTTATATTTCACGTATATGTGTTTCAAACCAGAACAATTCAAAAACTCTTTTAATTCGAAATATTAAATTACACAAAATCACTTTCATAAAGTCCATTAACTTTACTGATTGGCAGATTTTCTATATTTTCCTTTCAAAAGTTACATGTGCAAATATCGATACGGAAAGAAAGGTTATCCGAGACATCGGGAGAATATTTTTATATGATGGGATATAAACATCATGGTTTACGTTGTTTCGTTCCCCGTTTATAATTGTCTCTTCGAATTCCTAACTATAATAACTCGATGTATTTAATACATTAATTTTTAATCGAAATTCACCTTGTTTGCCTTGGATTAACATGATAAGATTCTGTTTTTACAAATGATAAAAAAAAACGTAAATTGAACAGTATATTGAAAGGGATATCAATAAAGTGTAATATAAGTATGTTCATTTGTACCATCTCGTCAATTAAAATGTTCAAATATTGCTATCTTTACATTGATATATAACGCATTTACTATGCGGCTATATAAATTTACATAATAGAATGCTTATATGGTCAGTTTTGGTTGTTGTGGACAAATAATTTTAGTATATGAGTCAGTCTGATGTATGAAAACTACTGAATTTTGTTTACGATTCAATATTTTCAATAAAAAAAGGACATGCTGGCACTCTAAATTGATGCGAACAAATTTTTTTAGTCATAATATTCAAATATTGCTACCTATTTTCTTATACAATCAATCCTTACATGAAAATATAGCTCATTTACTATGCGGCTATATAGATTTACATAAGCAAATGCTTATATGGTCAGTTTTGGTTGATGAGGACAAATAATTTTATTATATGAGTCAGTCTGAGGTATGAAAACTACTGAATTTTGTTTACGATTCAATATTTTGAATAAAAAAAGCACATGCTGGCACTCTAAATTGATGCGAACAAAATTTTTTAGTCATAATATTCAAATATTGCTACCTATTTTCTTATACAATCAATCCTTACATGAAAATATAACTCATTTACTATGCGGCTATATAGATTTACATAATAAAATGCTTATATGGTCAGTTTTGGTTGTTGCGGACAAATAATTTTATTATCTGAGTCAGTCTGAGGTATGAAAACCACTGAATTTTGTTTACGATTCAATATTTTGAATAAAAAAAGGACATGCTGGCACTCTAAATTGATGCGAACAAAATGTTTTAGTCATAATATTCAAATATTGCTACCTATTTTCTTATACAATCAATCCTTACATGAAAATATAACTCATTTACTATGCGGCTATATAGATTTACATAATAAAATGCTTATATGGTCAGTTTTGATTGTTACGGACAAATCATTTTATTATATGAGTCAGTCTGAGGTATGAAAACTACTGAATTTTGTTTACGATTCAATATTTTAAATGAAAAAGGACATGCTAGCACTCTAAATTGATGGGAACAAAAATGTTTTAATCATAATATTCAAATATTACTTCCTTTTTTATTATACAATCAATCCTTACTTGAAAATATAACTGATTTACTATGCAGCTATATAGATTTACATACTAGAATGCTTATATGGTCAGTTTTGGTTGTTGCGGACACATATTTTTATTATATGAGTCAGTCTGAGGTATGAAAACTACTGAATTTTGTTTTCGATTCAATATTTTGAATAAAAAAGGACATGCTGGCACTCTTAATTGATGCGAATAAAATTTTGTAATCATAATGTTCAAATATTGCTACCTATTTTTTTATACAATCAATCCTCACATGAAAATATAGCTCATTTACTCTGTGGCTATATAGATTTACATAAGTAAATGCTTATATGGTCAGTTTTGGTTGTTGCGGACAAATAATTTTATTATATGAGTCAGTCTGAGGTATGAAAACTACTGAATTTTGTTTACGCTTCAATATTTTGAATAAAAAAGGACATGCTGGCACTCTAAATTGATGCGAACAAAATTTTTTAGTCATAATATTCAAATGTTGCTACCTATTTTCTTATACAATAAATCCTTACATGAAAATATAACTCATTTACTATGCAGCTATATAGATTTACATAATAAAATGCTTATATGGTAAGTTTTGGTTGTTGCGGACAAACAATTTTATTATATGAGTCAGTCTGAGGTATGAAAACTACTGAATTTTGTTTACAATTCAATATTTTAAATAAAAAAAAGTACATGCTGGCACTCTAAATTGATGCGAACAAAATGTTTTAGTCATAATATTCAAATATTGCTACCTATTTTCTTATACAATCAATCCTTACATGAAAATATAACTCATTTACTATGCGGCTATATAGATTTACATAATAAAATGCTTATATGGTCAGTTTTGGTTGTTGCGAACAAATAATTTTATTATATGAGTCAGTCTGAGGTATGAAAACTACTGAATTTTGTTTACGATTCAATATTTTAAATAAAAAAAGGACATGCTGGCACTCTAAATTGATGCGAACAATTTTTTTTAATCATAATTTTCAAATATTACTACCTTTTTTATTATACAATCAATCCTTACTTGAAAATATAACTCATTTACTATGCGGCTATATAGATTAACATACTAGAATGCTTATATGGTCAGTTTTGGTTGTTGCGGACAAACATTTTTATTATATGAGTCAGTCTGAGGTGTGAAAACTACTGAATTTTGTTTACGCTTCAATATTTTGAATAAAAAAGGACATGCTGGCACTCTAAATTGATGCGAACAAAACTTTGTAATCATAATATTCAAATATTGCTACCTATTTTCTTATACAATCAATCCTTACATGAAAATATAGCTCATTTACTATGCAGCTATATAGATTTACATAAGCAAATGCTTATATGGTCAGATTTGGTTGTTGCGGACAAATAATTTTATTATATGAGTCAGTCTGAGGTATGAAAACTACTGAATTTTGTTTACGATTCAATATTTTGAATAAAAAAGGACATGCTGGCACTCTAAATTGATGCGAACAAAATTTTTTAGTCATAATATTCAAATATTGCTACCTATTTTCTTATACAATAAATCCTTACATGAAAATATAACTCATTTACTATGCGGCTATATAGATTTACATAATTAAATGCTTATATGGTCAGTTTTGTTTGTTGCGGACAAATAATTTTATTATATGAGTCAGTCTGAGGTATGAAAACTACTGAATTTTGTTTACAATTCAATATTTTAAATAAAAAAAGGACATGCTGGCACTTTAAATTGATGCGAACAAAATTTTTTAGTCATAATATTCAAATATTGCTACCTATTTTCTTATACAATCAATCCTTACATGAAAATATAACTGATTTACTATGCGGCTATATAGATTTACATACTAGAATGCTTATATGGTCAGTTTTGGTTGTTGCAGACAAACAATTTTATTATATGAGTCAGTCTGAGGTATGAAAACTACTGAATTTGGTTTACGATTCAATATTTTGAATAAAAAAGGATATGCTGGCACTCTAAATTGATGCGAACAAACTTTTTTAGTCATAATATTCAAATATTGCTACATATTTTCTTATTCAATCAATCTTTACATGAAAATATAACTAATTTACTATGCAGCTATATAGATTTACATATTAAAATGCTTATATGGTCAGTTTTTGTTGTTGCGGACAAATTATTTTATTACATGAGTAAGTCTGAGGTATGAAAACTTCTGATTTTTTTTTACAATTCAATATTTTGAATAAAAAAGTACATGCTGGCAATCTAAATTGATGCGAACAAAATTTTTCAGTCATAATATTCAAATATTGCTACCTAATAATAATTATATATTACGAGTTAGTCTGATGTATGAAAACTACGGAATTTTGTTTACTATTCAATATTTTAAATAAAAAGAGGTCATCGCCGTCAGGCTGGTACAAAAATTGCTGTCAATTGTTTTATATGGTCAGTTATGGCATAAAAATATAACTGAAATACTTCTATATAGAATAAGATAACTTGTTAAGAGGTAAATATTGTCAGTTGTGGTGAATGATATCAAAAAGTTTTGTTTTACGAGTCAGTCTGTCTAAGATGAGAAAACTGTTTGAATTTGGTGAGGATTAAATTACATGTATTTGAATAAACATACTTAAACTATTATTAGCGAAGAACAAGAAATGTACTATAATTATTGTTCAATTAAATACAAATGTGTGACATTTTTAAATAACTGTAATCGTCAATATGTCAAGCAGAAATGACCACTTGGTCAATTAATTTTGATGTTCCTTATCATTTCATATTTTAGGTCAGTGTATCCAAGTTACGATGACAATCTGCGTTAACGGGCGTTTACTACAAACAGTAAACGCGCGTTTACTTGTTACAAAAATAGAAGACGCGCCTTTTTCCACGTTAACGCGGAGGTAAACGGAAAAGTAAACGCCCGTTTACTCTTTACAAAATTAGAAGACTCGCCGTTTTTGCGTTAACGCGGAGGTAAACGCGAAAGTAAACGCCCGTTTACTTTTAATGTCTACTGCAATTTCGGAGTTAACGCACAGTTAACGCGGCGTTTACATGAAGTGCACGCGAGTAAACGCCGCGTTAACTTTTTCGGCCCGTCTACATGTAATGCTTGGTCTGCACCCAACTGTACCGAATTAGACTTATAACCGAGTTTTGACTAACTTGAGCAACATGACGGGTGCCACATGTGGAGCTGGATCTGCTTACCTTTCCTTAGCACTTGTCATCACCCCCAGTATTTAGTAGGGTTCGTGTTGCTGAGTCTGGATTTTTCTTATTTGTGTCTGTTTTGCTTTTCTTTTGTGTCGAGACATGGCGTTGTCTATTTATTTCTATTAAACGTCACTGTGGTATCTTTCACCCTTCTTCTATGATGGTTAAGTATTAAAATGTGACCAATCATTCAAATTTAATGTTCAAATATTCATTGAAGCGACTAGTAGAGCGTTTATGCATCAGTTTTGTTGACGCAATGCAATTGCATTTACAGACTCCTTATAGACAATGCGTTAAAAAACTCCCTGTCTGCCTTTTGTAGTTATAGTTCGTTGTTTGTAGAGAAGATAGGAATTCTGATGTCCTCTTCTGAGTCAAATGTGTCCTAGGCCTGCCATATACAATTGAGGGGATGTTGTATGATTGTCAATGGTATGGCCTTCAAACTTAGTGAAATACCAATTCATCTAGTCGGCTTTAACAGGCCCTCATTAAAAAAATATGAAACAATTCAATTTAGAAAACTAAAGATCTATTTAAAAAAAAATCAAATTACGAGAACTAATTGACTGACATGGACCAACGATAAACATTAAACAAAAACTACAGCCTAAAAAATCGAAGACGACTTACGTATTATATACAATATAAAGGTAACAAAGACATAGGCCGGTAATAAACGTTGCTGGATAGTGTTTTTTCACAAGTACTCAGGTCAAAGTCCAAGGCGATATCTTTTTCGTTTTGTTGGTTAATATACTTATGTACTATTATTTGTCTGTTTGTCCTTTTGTTTTTAGCCATGGCGTTGTCAGTTTATTTTCAGTTAACGAGTTTGACTGTCCCTTTGGTATCTTTCGTCCAAGCTCTAATTTGATGGATTCAGTCGAGGATTATGCCAGGCAATGGGCTAAGCGCGAGAAGGAAGACGTAGACACTCTTTCCGAATGGATTAAGGCAGTGAGGTCGTTGATACAAATCAGAATTAAGAAACTGAATGGGTCTATCAATGTCCATGCTACGTCAATCTTTAAAGACCCAAATGTTGCAGAACACTTATCCTACCTCCGTGACAAATATGTTGTTGTCCCCGCATATAAAGCCCCAAACAACATCATTTTTGTGTGTAAAACTCATTACATTAACTGCTTGATAAACGAATTAGGTATTGACAATTCACTTGGAAACTCAACATATACATTCACGACACATACCAAAGAGGAAATCCTGGATAATCATAGGTCTGTTCTATGTTCCATTGGAATTTCAACCAAAGATGAAGAACTGGATCTTCCATCACTGTATTGGATACTTAAACTACATAAGTGTCCTTACAAACAATGGTATATTGCTGGGTCTTCCAAATGCTCCACGAAACCTCTTTCAAAATTATTATTATTATTTATTTTTTTTCCGATCGAAAATCAATGTTTTTTTTCTTTTTTTTTGCTTTTTTTTTGTAGGTATAACAAATTGGTCCATGGGGTTTATTTCACCCTTTATTTAAAACAATTTAAGTTTCAATTCTTTACTAAATTTTTCTATTTCTTTTATTCTTTCTAAACTATACACATGGAAAAAAGTATTGCAACACCTTGATGTTTAAAACTTTGAAAAATCAGCCTCTGTTTTTGAATGGAATATAATAAAATATTTGTATAATATTATTGAAACATAGTTTATGATAACATTTGCATTGAAACGAACACAAAATGTTTGAAAAAAGATTTATATAACCACAATTTTAATAACAAAATGAAGTGTTTTTTTGTACAAAAAAATGCATTTTACAACTTTTACTGTAGTCGAACCTTACAATGTCAGACATTTCAAAATTAATCTTCAGATGACTGTTCACATCATGGTTGATTGTTATACGTCAAAGAATTAGTACTTTGTGCGCAGCCTCCGTTCAAACGGATAACCGCATCTAAACGTCTTCTGATTCCTGCCAAAAAGCGACTAATTTGTTGCTAAGGTAGCAGCAACCATTTCTGATGAAGAGCATTGTTTATTTCATGATGTGTTTGAACTGGGGTGTCCTTTCGCGCACGTTCCGCCCAATAGTGTTCCATATATGCTCGATATGGTTCAAATCCGGGCTACGATCCATCCAAGGAAGATGAACCGAGTTCCATTGGAACAATGGATCTTCCTCCACGATGCTAATTTTCAACTTTAGCGAGCTCTGCACTACATTGGATACGGAAAACTGTGTGTCTGTTTGTAAGCAAAGGTCTCTGAAATGGTCTTATCGCACGATAACCAGTAGCGATGAGTCGATCACGAACAGTTCTTGTTAAAAAGCTCCTGTATGCCCACCACTCTCTTTTTAGGATTGTATTGTATGCAATGGGTTTCCTTCTGACCAACCTTCATTATGCTTGTTTTTCCCTAGCAAATGGTATAGGTGGTCTTCTTTATCTCGGAAGGTCTTGAACATCGTTTAGTGCCTTATTTTTAACTCAAAACGACTTATAGTGGAATGGTGATGACCAACAATACGTGCAGTTGTTACAGCGACATCCCTGCTTCTCTTATGCTGATAATATGCCATCTTGCGGTAGTTTAGAGTTGTCGAGGACCCATTACAAGGTGTCAATCACATAACTTTAAAAACTTGGTTATTTAATGTGTTGAAAACAATGAGGATGAAAACATTTGTTTTGCTGTTTACGGGTACAGTAGCTGCATGTGCAGATAAAAACTTATCGATTCGATATTTATTGATTAAGCTCAGGTGATACTTAAATAATGTTTATGTTGTTCTATTTTACCAAATTATATCACAAAAAAAAAAGTGTTTTTTTTATTTCAATTTCAATTTGGTGTTGCAATACTTTTTTCCATGTGTATATATAGAAAGTTCTTGATGTTTCGCACGTCTAACCAGGTGTCAAAACTTCTCTTGATGTAGTTGTACGTATCTGCTCTTTGATTTTTATAGATAAAGTTGTCCAGCTGAAGTGTATCGCTTCTTACTAATAGATATAAGTTCTGGTCAGGACTATCTATATCTAACACGTACATCTGTTGAGGTAGATCTAGGCAAATTTTCTTTACTCTTAACCCTCTGGTATAGCTTCAAGCTTCAAGTTGTTTCTTTTTTCTTTCTCTTTTGTTGTCCGTATCTTTTTCTTGTTCTTTTATTGATCGACCCTCGGCACCCTCTCGGGCGGGATCTTCTTCCGAAGACTTCCTTATTTCCATTGTACGTGTCGGTGTGTCAATCAACGTTTCATCAGCCGAGTCCTGGTTTGCTGATGGATTGCTGTCTATAGACGTGTCTTGTGTACCTGTTTCCATATCAGTGATGATCGGAGGTATTTCCAAGATCTCGTCATTTGGGGGTGGTGCGGTTGTTTCCAGCTCCTCGGTGTTCAAAGTCGGGTCTCCTGACGGTTGTATTTTTTTGCGGGAGAGGAAAGCTTGTCTTCGACGGTTATTCCTATCTTGACGTGCTTTTGATGACCTCTTTTTCGTCTCAGTTTTCTGTCTTTCGATTTGACGCCATTTTATCGTGATGGAGTATTTGCCATTCCGTTTGGTTAGTATCCAATCGGCGGTTTGACTCTCAACTAGAGAAATGACTGCTGTAATCTCCCCTGGTAGTTGATCGGAAGTTTTCATTCTCAACTCATCAGTTTATGATTTAAGTAGTCGACATTTTATTCACCTTGGTCTACAGGACATATAGTAAACACGTCCGTCCTGGTGAAAATCTACTCACTCTGTTCTAAATTATTAACATCTATTTTATCAGCAATCAAAGACGGGCTTCAAAGTTATTGTGAAACTGCCTATTCTAGAGGTGGCGTGAATCAGATGTGGATACTTTTCTACTCTTTATACAAGTATTCCACATTCCAAACTAAAAGACAAATTGAAAGAGTTGGTATTGCTTTGCTTCATAAAAAAGAATGGCCAACGTAGGTACAAGTATCTTGTCTTAGGAAGGGACAAATCCTACTTTGTAAAAGATCACTCTGATTCAAATAAAAAATTCTCTGAAACTGATACTATCAAGATGCTTGATTTCTTAATTGACAACATATTTGTTACGTTCGGAGGACGTGTTTTTCAACAGTCAGTCCCTCTACCTGCCCACTTGTTTCTTTATTATTATGAGGCTGACTTCATGCAGGAACTTATTAAGAAGAAAGATAAGAAGTTAGCGATATCCTTTAACTCTACTTTCCGCTATATAGATGATGTTCTTTCACTAAATAATTCAAAATTTGGTGACTATTTGAACGCATCTATCCCATCGAACTAGATATAAAGGATACTACAGATACAGTTAAGTCGGCCTCATATCTTGACTTACATCTAGAAATTGACAATGTCGGTTTAAAATAAAACTTTACGACAAAAGAGAGGAGTTCAGCTTTCCAATTGTGAACTTTCCATTTCTAAGTAGCAACATTCCAGCAACACCTGCATACGGGGTATATATCTCTCAATTGATACGATATTCTCAGGCTTGCATTTCCTATCATGATTTTCTTGATACAGGGTTGCTGCTCACAAGGAAGCTATTAAACCAAGAGTTTTAAATGGTGAAGTTGAAATCATCCCTTCGTAAATTTTACGGACGCCATTACGAGTTGGTTGACCGTTATTAAATAACCGTTTCAAAAATGATATCGGATATGTTCCTTACGTCGTAACTACAACCCCCTTCCCTTTCATGAATGTGACCTACCGAATTAGAATATTTACCGGATTTGTTATCACATAAGCAACATGTCGAACAGGATCTGCTTACCCTTCCGGAGCACGTGCGATCACCCCTAGTTTTTGGTGCAGTTCGTGTTGTTTATTCTTTAGTTTTCTATGTTGTGTCGTGTGTGCTGTTGTTTGTCGGTTTGTCTTTTTTTATTTTTAGCCATGGCGTTGTCAGTTTATTTTCAGCATACCAGTTTGACTGACCCTCTGGTATCTTTCGTCCCTTTTCTACATTGTTAGATACTAAACAAATTTACTTAGTAAAAACCTATATATCTGCGTTGCAAATAATTGTCAGGAATGAAATTCAAAATGTATAGATTGATATTATTGTCAAATAAATTTGCATCTCTTGGTTTGAGAAAGATCGTTGTTACTACTTCGAAAGAATGTTTTATAAATGTGTTCAATAGGAAATGATGCCCAAATTTTAAAACTGTCTAGAGGCGAAGGTTGGTAACGAAATATCGGTCGATTTTTTGTTTATTTCTGAATAACAAAATTTATCCTTAAAGAGATTTAGGTCAACCAAGGAGATGCTATCGTCAATTTATTTAAAAGCCATATATTTTTTGTTCATGATTAAAACATTATAAATTGAAAAGAATAAATGTTAGTCGTAATTTTAAGAAGAAGAAAAAACAATCACAAACTTATTTAACTTTGAATTTTTTTTGTGTTGATAAATAGTAAAGGGGGCTCGCAGGTTTAAATCGAATTTTCTTTTTAAATATGGGATTTCGCTATTTTTTTTCTATAAATGAACATTATCATACATGTCATTTACTTAATAGAAACATTTAATAAAAAGACGGGGTCACCGTTCATTTAAGCTCACCATCTGCCTTCGAAAGGAGTATGCATTTATGTTCAGTTACTTTTTTCAGTTGAATTAATAGGAGAAATAAAGGTAATATCGAAACAAAAAAAGAAATAAATTACAGAAATCGCCTAAATTTTACAATTTTTTAGTTTAAATACAGTTTATTGGAAAATTATAATAACAAACACAGGTCACCGATGAGTTAAAAACGATATTTCAATTTATGTTCTCCTTCGCTTGCTCATCCGAACAGAAAACTTTTCTGATTACTTCAAAGACAACTAAAGACTTATGTGAATTGAGAGATGCACCAAAGCAGTTTTAATAAACTTTTTTCAACAAAAATGTTTCATTCATATCCAATTATTTAGTCCAAATTGTATTAAATTATTTCAAGGTCCAAATTATCAACACAATTCTGGAATCACACAATCTACAAATATCAATAATATGAATAAGAACAAGAAAAAAAATAAACTTCCATACAAAAACATTGTAATAAATAATATCTAAATATAACTGTAGAACTCGCTTTGGTGTTTTCTCGATAATTAGAAAAAGGCGCCAAAATAATTATATAAAGGTCTAGAACCGAATTACTTCTTATTACGCAAAGAAAGTAAATACGATTATTTTATTAAATAAGAAATATTATTATGTTCTCCTTCGCTTGCTCATCCGAACATAAAACTTTTCTGATTACTTCAAAGACAACTAAAGACTTATGTGAATTGAGAGATGCACCAAAGCAGTTCGAAAAAACAAAGGTAAAAGTATAAATGTATAAATGTGTATTGTACGTGCTATTGACATTTCATAATTATCTATAAATTCAAACTTTTGGAAACTGACAATCTATTCTTAAGGTTTTCTTTTATGTAACCATCTTTAGCCAAATCCGTCTTCCAACGACCGTGTGATTTTAATAATCTTTCAGGGATGCGATTATGTGCAGCTTCTGAAACACCGCCACTTCTTAAACTGTGTAAACCGAATTGTTCTTTTTTACAACCTACTTCTGACAATGTGCTTAATAACAACTCTCGAGCTCGTGTGTATGACAATGGTTTATTAGCTTTACACAAAATATGACTATTCCTGGACTTTAAAAAAGAAATAGCTCTAAAAATAAACTCATCTGAAGAAATGGAAATATTTGCTGCTTCCAAATATCTTTTTAACATTGCAACTGGACATAAATCAGAGTTAGTTTTTGCTATCACAACTACATTGCCTTGTCTGTAAACGTCGGTTTTGCTAGATACTATGGTGATTTCGACATGCGAATCGTAAAATCGTAAATTCGAAGCTTTTACATGAGAAAGTTCGCTGTATCTTAAAAATCCCGCATAACTCAAAAGGACTAAACAGCAAGTTCTTAAGTCTGCTAAATTAGTAGATAAACCAAACTTGTCTATGACTCTCTGTATTATATAGTGAGTGATAGGTTCTTTCTTGTTAACTGGTTTTGATAAAAGTCTGACTCCACCTTCTAGAACTATTGACAAAAAAATCACTTGTAAACACATTACTATACAGGTTTAAATCATGTTCCCATTTTATTCCATAAAAAGCGCCATTTAAAACAGAAGATGAAACTTCGGATTGTATCAAAAATGATAAATAAACTGCAACTGTTATCACTGAAGCTGGCAGTGGACATGAATCGTAATTTGAACACCAAACGCTAAATCTTTTAAAAGCGTAAGAGTACTTTTTCACAGTGTTTTTGCTTTTGCTTGCTTCTGCTATCTTAGGGAGTTTACTAGCAAAGTCACGTAATGACGGGTTTTGAATTGATTGCAAATCTTTCCAATACGAAAATTGAAATCTCTGAAAAGATATTTAAAACATTTTCAACAAAACTTAAGAACCGGAATGATATAAATAAATGTACGAAAAATTAATAAGCCAAAATTCAATTCAACAAAACGATTATCAAATATAAACAACAATAAAAGTATTTAAAAAAAATAATATTTTACAACAAAAACTAAAAAGAAAATCCCAATAACATTATAGCTATTAATGCGTCTTGCGAGCTATAAGTCGTCCATAAGATTTAACCCTATTTCAGGGAAAATACTTATAAAATATAGACCCTTCATGGGATGCAAGTAAATTGTTAATCTCAAAACGAGAAATCATGTCCCTTCACGGGCACAATGATAATTAAATACATTAGCCTCCTTTCAATATCCCTTCGCGGGAAAAACCCATAACAGGTTATATATGGATAAGATTTTTACTCCTTCACGGAAAATCCTTCTTTTTAAAATCCCTTCACGGGAAGACCCATAACGGGTAAAATATATGATTGCAATTTTTATTCCGTCACGGAAAATCCCATCACAGGGTGCAAAACTAACAATACCCATAACGGTTGTATTTGCTGATCGCTATTGCGTCGGTTATATAACTGAAGCATGTTAGGTAGTAAAATCCAAGTATAATACTAACACATTAAAAGACAAACGATCTGCGACGAAAATACAATTAGGATCTGATCCTTTTTGAAAAAATCCTCTGGGCTGATTGTATTCTATGAATCTTTTAACGAATGAATGAAACGAGTTTTCTTTTAAAGACCATATGATTGGCCAAAAAACTGACGATGTCCATTTCGGCGTAACCAATACACCTTTACCTTGACACTTTGACAAATGTAATACTGACCTACTTATCAATCTAATAGGCGGAACAATCCAGCAATTATACAAAGACCAGTCGTATGCAAAAGCGTCAACACCTCCCGTTCCGGGGCACCAGTGGGGTGAGAAAAACATAGGTACTTTGTTATTATTAAAATCGACGAAAACATCACAAGTAAAAGGGCCCCATAAATTGTTAAAATATTTAAAATGAATATCTGAAATCTGCCAATCGTCAAAATCAAAAATTTTAGAATAGAAATCGACTATTTTGTTTTTTTCTCTTGGAACCCAGTCGACTTCTATTGAAATGTTATTTTGCACACATAAATTAAATATTTCTATTGCTAAAACTTGCAATTCGGCATTCATGCTCCCAGCTGTAATAATCCTGACAACGTTTTGGTTGTCTGTATAGATTTTTACCAAACGACTATGAAAATATTTCATTAAAGAGTTTAAAGTTATCAAAACGGCTTTTAATTCTCTGTAAGTAGAACTCTTTTGTTTTTCTTCAAATGTCCACATTTTGTGGACGACTTTCTTAAATGTCTCAACTGTATAACCTGCCGCTGCAAAACTGCTGGCATCAGTGTAAACTATTTTATCTGGCAAAAAGTTATTCGAAAAAAGTGTTTTGGAGGGTAATAATTCACAATTAGTGTACCAAAAATTAATTTCGGAAATTGCGTTCGACGTTAGCAAAATCTGTTCGTCCCAATGCCGGCTAGTGGATATTAACATTAGCATATTTCTGCTCATTATCCTGCAAATATTTCCTAAGCTAGGCATAAATGAAATAATTTTACCAGTAATTTTGGCTAGTTGTCTGGTTGTAGGTGAAACAGAATGTAAAGAATTTATATCGTTTTTAAAGCGCTGGATTTTTTCCGAGGGTATCTCCAAAGTATGAGTGTTTAAATCCCATACAAATCCTAACCATATAAGCTTCTTAGTGGGTTGCCAAATACTTTTATCTTTATTTACAAAGAAACCGGAAGATTTCAGATCTTGCTTCATCTTATTAGCCAAATCATTACAAGAATCGAAATCGTGTTCCATACCCCAACCGTCGTCCAAATACATGACTACTCTAGAACCTTGTGAACGCCAATGCTTTACTAGAGGACGTAAAACTTTTGAAAAAACGTGAGCAGCTGTGGAGAGGCCAAAGGGTAAAGCGGAAAAAACGAAATATTTTGTAACGCCTTGAAATCTCCAAGAAAAACCTAAATAAGTTCTGTGGTCCTCGTGTATACTTATATGATGATACCCGGATGTAAGATCAAATTTAATCATGAAACCGTCTTTAATTACATAATTCATAGCTTCGGAAACTCCTTCAAATTTAATTTTTTTTTTCAATGAATTGATTGACGTGGCGTAGGTCAAGGATTAACCTTTCTTTACCTTTTACGTTTACTGATACCGTTAATGGGTTAACCACGTGAGGAATACAATGCTCATATTCTATTGCGGCTCCACAATCAGGCAACCTTTTGATCGCTGTCTCAACAAAACAAGCATGCTTGATAGCTGATATATTATTAGCTAACTGGGCTGTAGGTGGATTTTCAAAGAAAGGAATAAAATAACCGCTTGAAATAACACTTTAAACGAAATTATTTGCTTGTAAAGTAGCTTTCCAAAATGCTAAATTATGATTAAGACTTCCAACTAAAAAAGTACTTGATGAACTGCTTAAATTTTTGTATTCATAATCCCGTTCTACTAAATTAGGTATGTACTTAACTGTTTTATAATTGCTTCCCAGACTGGAGTCTTGAGGCTTTCTTTGGGCACTGGTAGGCAAAGTGTCCTTCAGCGTTGCAATAGAAACACTTTTCGCTCTTCTTTCCACCGTAGTATTCAGACTGGGAGTAGACATTCTGGGAATTGTTGGAAGATCTGCCTTTAAATGAGTCTTCTGGATGTGATGTGCCAGGCCTACGAAAAAGATCACTATTACCCTTGTCGTTGCCGAACTCATTACTTCTGCTGTACGGACTGGTCCTCTGCTTGTCACGGGCTTTGTCTCTGCGTTTTGCCTTTGCTCTAGATTCTGCCTGACGCAACTTAGTAGCATCTTCTGAATTGTCTGTAAGAGGGTCGTCCATGTACTCCTCGACGGTATCCCACCCGTACTTGTCGGCGATCCTTATTACCTTATTACGCTCTTTCAGGGCCTTTTCCGACTCCCCTGCAACTTTAAAGCGGCTTCCAAGGAACCCCTCTCGATAAACGATTTTGTCTTGAAGATTTCGTCAAGGCGGAGAGAATTGAAGGAATGTTGCTTGCTATTTCCTTCAAACTTGAATTTCTGGGTGTGGGTTGGGGGACGGTCGGTGTTTTCAAATGCTTGAGTACTTAGCTTATGATCAATTTCGGAAACAATCTCCTTTTTCTGTCTGGAAAATGCTGCATCTAGCTTTGTTGAAAATAATGAAAGCGCATCCTCTGGAGAAAAGTGCTCGTCGGACCTTGGGACTGCTCGACTAGGCGTATCTCGAACGTCAGGTTCGTGCGAAAAATCTTCTTCGTCACTCATGGCTGCGCTGGTATTTAAATAAATAACTGTAGAACTCGCTTTGGTGTTTTCTCGATAATTAAAAAAAGGCGCCAAAATAATTATATAAAGGTCTAGAACCGAATTACTTCTTATTACGCAAAGAAAATAAATACGATTATTTTATTAAATAAGAAATATTATTACATGCAATAAAATGGCATTGTTGCACACAGGGAGATAATTTGGGGCTTTTTCAATGATATAAAATGTGGGGCCAAAACGAACCGATTTTTTTGGGTTGATCTTTATACCATATCATAAAGTAACAACTAATAGTGTGATTCATAATATTTGTAATGAAAAAGAAAATGCTTTATTTTTTCTGACATTTTTGTACTCTCGAGCCTCCTTAAGTATGGATGACACATTAGCTAAAAAGACAAATTAACATACAATTGTTTTTGATAAGATATTACGAAATAATGTATTGAAATATAAAATAGACCGAGAAAAATATATTGACCTTTCTGCTTGGTAATCGTATTCGGCAAATGCATGGTGTCTGAAGGATTCTCCACAACATTGTGAATGTTTGGGTAATGATTGGAACACTGTACTTATTAAAACGTTTACACCCGCTGCATTTGTTTGGACCTGTCCTAAATTACCTGATGTAAAGTAATAGTCGTTATTTGATGTTTTTTTTTAAATTTTATTTTCGAATTCATATATTTATTACAGACCATGCTAGTATAAGTACATTACCTCAATAAGTGTATTATTTGTGTTTTTGGAAACAGATTTGTAAAAGCAAATTTGCTTGTTTCTGAATCTAAAATATTTACTAGAAATGTAATGAACAAGTGTTTCGACCGGTCAACTAGATTCACTCGTAATATACAGGTACATAACATACAAATGAGGTAAATGTTTGTATCAGTTAAGAGCACTTTTGATTGAATATGTAAATGGAGGGCGAGTAATTCAATTGTTGACAAAGAAATGTTGCTGTATGCTATTTTTGTTTTTTGTTTTTATTAAAAATTCTAATATGACGACCTATTATTGTCAACCATGGCTAACGCTCAGAGTAAAATCATTGAATATAAATGCCCAACCACAATGCAAACAAATCTACGGCTGCCATGAATTATTTCTCAAATAAAAACAAATGTTTGTCCCACGGAGAGGAATACCATTATCTGCTATGTTTATGGTAATTAAGAGTAAGAACAAATACTGAAGGGATAAGCTTCAAAATAATGTGCCCATTAAAGAAGACATGTCATATTGCGGTCGGTTACCATTTATCCTTAAAAGGTCCTGTACCAAGTCAGGAAAACGGCAGTTATCTTATAGTTCGTTTCTGTGTGTGATTCTTTGTCGTTTGATTTTTTGTTGCACTTACGTGTTTCAGTTGTTTCGTTGTTTATCTTTCATAGTTGATGTGTTTCCCTCGTTCTAGTTGGTAGCCCGGATTTGTTTTCCCTCAATCGATTTATGAATATCGAACAGCGGTATACTATTGTTGTCTTTTTTTACCTTGTGAATTATCACATGAAAATCCCGTTTAGTGTCACTAGTAACCCGAATTTAACTTGAACGGACAAAAACGTGTTAACGCTATTTAAATGAGATTGATCGTTATTTGATAAAGATTGACAAAAATTAAAAATTATATTTAATTCATATCAATTCATATCAATTCATTTTAACGCCAGTCAAATAGATTTCTCTGCGGTGAATCAATTGAAATCAAGTTGCTGGTTAGTTGCGTTAAACTAATAGGCCACGCCCCCGTTAAACTATTTCAAACATGCATTAATTCGTTTTAAACATGGATGAGACCCGAGCTTTTTACAGATAAATCACCCAAGCAAAACGACCTCGATGTATCTATCGTTTTTTGTTTCAAACTTTAAATACGTATAGTCTTATTAAAGTCACATGCTTCACAATTTAAAACGTTGAAACGAATGAATAATACACGTATCATGTTCATATGTAAGGAATTAAAATAAAAACATTAAAATATATATGCACACGCGGTTTAAAAATGCAAAACTTGTGAATCTGTTGAAAAAAAAAATAGTTAAATATATAACATGATGGTTTTCTATATTGTACTCGTATTCAAATGTAGACACGGAAAACTATGTACACAAAAATTATTTATTGTGTACATAATTTAAATCGATGTATTTCATATTTTCGGCATTGACTGTAAAAAGTGCTTAAGTCCTTTATGAGTAAAATACAGAATTAAAAATAACTCTACCTTTTTTTATATTTCTTTATTTTAGAGGTAAGCTTCTGGCCAAGTGTCACTGATTCTGTCGCAAATCATTTACTTCAATAACCAATCAATTGTATTCTGAAAGAAGTTGATTTGTTTTCTGTACGAATACATGAAATATTTCTCACTGAACGTTATGTTTGCAATCGATGTTCAAATACAAATCTACAGTATCTATATGAAAGAGACTTAATAATATATTTTTTTTATTATTATTCTACACATGCATATTTGAAGGATCGAAATAATCAGTTCTACAAATGGGTGTTATTTTTAAAGACTTGAAACTTTACAATTATCAAGTGAATCCATGAAATTTTTATCGACGCACCAAACTTTCATCGTGCATAGCTCATTTTCCGATTTAACGATCTTCTTACTTGTTCATTACATTCTAAAATTAAAATCCTTCACAAATTGCAAAAACTTGTATTCTCCGGCTAGACTGCGCAAAAGATAAATCTTGCTTTGTTTGTGTATACACAATGTTTTGAAGGCCGATATCCAGTTTGGCTAAAAAAGAATTAATTTGCACCACAAGTTTATTACGCGAATTCTTTTTTTGCACAACTTTATCATAAAAACTGCAACATTCATTAGCGCCAATAAAACAATCATTTAATTGCGCAAATATTATAGACTTCTTTTCAAATGTTTCTTCTTAGTGCACTGAGGAGGTCCTTTTAGGTATTTTCATGTAGGTACAGAAATCGCAAACTGAAAGGGCCTCCTTAGTGCACTTAGACTGACAAAAAAAGTGCACTATGGACCTGATGGAAAGATAGAATTGACACAAAAAAACATAGCATACGGAAGGAGAAGTACATAATTTTGAATTTTAGTAATTATAAAGTTATTCAACAGTTGAAGTAGGTATTCTAATGTTACATGTACGTGTAAATAGGTTAATAGTTTCGAGATAAATATGACACAATTAATAAAATTGAGAATGGAAATGGGGAATGTGTCAAGTTTCATTTATTGGCGCAATACATATAATAAAAAAAGAGATGAGCGCGATTCAAAACTTTACAATATGACAAGTTACACCTAACCGTTTTGACAAATCAGTAAATTCTTCGCCCGGGGATATACACCTGCCAGTAATCTACCTTCAGTAACTTTACAATACCCATCCGTGTCATTTCCGTATATTGTACATGAAGATAGCAAGTGTGATACATGTATATACACCAGAAATACCCATTCAAGTGATTTTTAATTTCAGAAGAACTCCATATCGGGTACATAAACATAAAATTACAATAATATGAAAAAATGTATTAATAAGTTCAAATGTTGTTTTGGTAAATGCACCTAGGTATGTATTTGTAAACTTATGTTAATTCGTTATTTCATGTCTCTTTCTTTTTTTTTTGCTTCAATTAATTTTTTGTATCTTATAGACTTATTCGTAAATCGAAAAAACTCTCAAATCTGAATAGAATCATATGGCAATGAACATGTTGAATGATTTCTCTAACTCAAAACTAGTTATAGATGTACATGTAGATGCCTCTGAAATTATATTTTTCTCGTTGGGTTGCTTGTTCATTAATTGACGTTTACGATATATTCTAATGTTCAGTATTTGTGAAAACCGCTCATTTATCAATTTTACAAGAAATATTATAATACTTGTAAGTCATGAACATTGAAGTTTAACTTTCTATCATTTTTTCGTATACGCACAAACATACAATAAAATGAAACACTTTAAATCGGTTTAAATTATGCAATGCATTTTGAAAATATAGTTTTGAAAAACCGGATATTTTTGATTCATACTTTTTCTATCCCTTTTCTTAAAAATTAGGACACGTGTCACTGGTTAATATAGAATACAATTAACGGTACCAATTTTCTTGTACTAGATGCGCATTTCGAAAATACATGTCTCTTCAGTGATGCTCGAGGCCAAAATATATGAAATCAAAAGCAAATTTAATATAAAAGACGAAGAGCTATAATCCAAAAGGTCCAAAAGTATAGCCAAATTCGTGAAAGGAATACTAGTGAACCATGAATAATCCCAAACAACAAATTTGTGATTCAATTTGGTTTGTCACACTTGCTTATATTATCAATATTATGTATTGTTTTCGGCTGAGACGACTACATGTATAAAATTTATAGTAGCCTCAGTTTTCGGCAATATTGAAACAAATTGGATATCCTTTGCATTGCTTCTTAAGTTATTTTAATATATAAACTGAGCCAAAAAAGTTTAGCAACAAAATTGTGAAATTTTGTTTTATTACAAAATTATAAAATTTAAACATATAATTTTAATAACACAAAAATGGAATTATGATATGTCAGAAGCAACATGAATGTTTATCACTCACATTAATTAGGATTTTCTTTGTATGGAGCGCGGGAGGGTCAAAATGCTTAAATGAGTATAGTGTTTCTCAAAATCAATTTCTCAGCCATGCCCTTAGTGCACCAATGAAGGATTGACAGGAACACCAGCAACTTCCCTTAGTCAATGCAGTACTTTTTTAGCCGAAAAAAACTTGTCACGTGTTGACGTAAAGCGAAGAAAGCGCTCCTCCCTTGACGATAGTTTTTTCTTGTCTACGAGATATCGACCTATCCTATGCAGTTGTAATTTGTCGATATCTGTTTGTTAGTCTCTCAACTGTTGCTTAGTGCACATTAAATCGAGCCATGATGTCAACAACCCTCATTCCGGCATCAACCGTTTCAAGACCTTTCTGACTGTCATTTTCGGGGTGGCCTGGTTGACGTCCCAAGCAAATTTTTCAACGGTGTTTGTGTTTTCTTACCAATGGTGTGTTTCTGAACGTTAGTGAAAAAGAATTTTTTAATATCGTTTTAAAATAACAGGAACAGAAGGTAAAACATCATTGACACGTGCAAAGCTGAAATGGCGCGAAATCAATCAGCAGGAAAAAAGTACGACTGTTACAGGTAAAACTAAGGATTATATCAATGATGTTTAAATATTTTTTTCCAAAAACAACAACAACAAAAATTATAAAAAAAAAGTGTTGCTAAACCTTTTTGGCTCAGTATATATACGGAAAAACAAGGTGGATATTTAATCATCGGCTCTCGTGAAGTTTTCTTGTAGGTTAAAAGAAGGGGACAGTATACCTCTAAGTAATAAAACTTTAAGATTTGTATTCTTTAAATTGTATAACGTCTTAGTCTGGCTTTCTCTTCAATTTTTAGATTATATTCAGAATCACGTTTTTATGCCAGATCTTTTATCATTTGTTAAATCAAAGACATGTAGTAGATGTATTTTTTTTTAGACCAAAAAAACTATCATACGGTATTCCACATGTACGGTGAATTAAATTATTGACAAGCATACCACATCTTCTTATATTCATTCGTTATTTGATGAAGATCTTCAACAAGCCTTAAAGGGATAATTCGCGATTTTTCACTTTAAATAAATGATTTTGAAAATGAACTTATTGATAACTATACACTTTTTAATTCTAAATAATTATGTTTATCCAGAGACATATAATTGTATTATATGTCTCTGGAACAAGCATGTGCATACAATAATGCATGTATGTATACGCATGAGTTTCTCGCTACATTAAAGACCCGTAATTTAGGCCTTCCTCTTTTGTCTGCTCTATAGTCGGGTTTTTGTCTCTTTTACACATTCCTCATTTTCATTCTCAATTTTTGTAATATACGACGGTATATTGTTCCTGTATCAAATACCATGTACATGTACATATATGAGGCTATGAAAGTAAGTTTACAGAAATAAAGATGATAGTGGAATAAGCACTTTAAATTACAGAATAAAGAGATGAAAATATAAAGAATAGATTAAATGATTCATGATTGCTTAACGCCCAGTTACAAATATTACACTCTACCCCTCCATCTTTTTGTCCATCCTATTTAAAATGATTCTTATAGGAGGGTCTGAATTGGGGGGGGGGGGGGGGGCTGTTTTTCTGTAAACATTTAATTTTCACCCCTTTTTTTTTCTTCAAAAAATAAGTCTATTCTTTAAAAGTAATTTTTTACGCATTATTCTCTAATTTTTCCCCTGTTTTCTTTAATTTAAAAAAAAAAGTAAAAATCATTCTTTTAAATGAATGAGAACGGTGATTTCCAAACAACAGCAAGGCTTTCATTTGTTACTCAACAATGACGTGTTGGTGTGTATTGTTCTGCATGATTTAAGTGCTAGTTCTATGAAGTAACAAGTCCAAGTTTTCATCAGTTCTTTCCAGTGATTTTGACTACACATAAGAAGATGCCAATGAGACAACTCTTCGAAGAGACCAAATGACACAGAAATTAACAACTATAGGTCACTGTACGGCATGCAACAATGAGCTAAAGCCAACCGCATAGTCAGATATAAACAGGGGCGGATTCAGGCTTTTTGAAAGAGGGGCTGTAGTTTTGTAACGAGGGGAGCGAGGCGAAATTTTTGTTTGCCCCTTTTTAGGACTTAAAACATAAAGTAAGTGAAATATGCACTTTTAAACGGTTCCTGGCGTGGGGCATGCATATTTTGTAGTTGCTGGTAAGGTGTAAGGGTTGGACATTTTAGATGCTGCATCTCCCTATTAATTCACGAAGTCTAGTCTGATTAATCATTTAAAAAAAAAGTCCAAGCAAAAGGGGAGGTGTACGCCCTCTACGCCCCCTCTGGATCCGCCACTGAATTTAAAGCCCGAGTAGAAGTATCGGAAACCAGTTCATATTGACTGAATCCTATAGTCTGTTACCACGAAACCAAAAAAGGTTTACCAAGTTTGTTTTCACTTTTATCATATTTTTACAATGATAACTTTGATAATTTTCTTTAAATTTTAAGAAGAGAAAATTCTGTTACCAGATAATGTTTAGCATTTTCTTTTATTAATCATTCAATAAAATTCAGGTATCTTTTAGCGTTTTCTTTTATTGATCATTCAATGTTCATTATATTTTTAGACCACGCATTTCTCTAATCTTTATTTTTTATGCCCATTATTCTCTAATCTTCATTTTTCAAGGGCATTATTCTCTAATCATTGAACCCCATCCAAACTCTCTTTTTTTTTATTATGTTGTACATGTACTGTTATACCACTGATCGAGACTAGGGTGAGGATAGGGAGCCCGTTAACAATTTTAACCTCGCCACATTATTTATGTATGCGCCTGTCCCAAGTCAGGAGCCTGCAATTCAGTAGTTGTCGTTTGTTTATGTTTTACATATTTATTTTTCATTCATTTTTTTTGTTATATAAATAAGGCGGTTCGTTTTCTTGTTTGAATTGTTTTTACATTGTCATATCAGGGCCTTTTATAGCTGACCATGCGGTATGGGCATTACTCATTGTTGAAGGCCGTACGGTGATCTATATTTGTTAATGTCTCTGTCATTATGGTCTCTTGTGGACTGTTGTCTAATTGGAAATCATACCACATCTTCTTTTTTATATTCCTGTCCTTTTAAAATGCCCATTATAGACATATAATAATACATTAGGCTTAACATTTCAATTTATTAATATCAAATAGCGAAAAAATTATATATTTATTCAATAACGACAATGTTGCTGCAATAGATGCCAAAAACATCAACAATATTTTATTGAAAAGAAACGGCATTTTATTTCACTTGTTCTTAAATAAAAAGATGTTTCATTTCATTTGTTATATACGGACACTGTAAATTTTGAATGTAAATGAGTAAAAATTTGTTTATATTTATATATTGTGTCTTATACGCGTCTCATTTATCTTTTTAAAGATTGATGCACACAATGCAAATGTTTAAATGTTTTGTTTAGTTCTGTGATTCTCATTTTATGTTTGTATGTGGTGAGACTTTAAAAAATAATAATAATGATAAAATATTGAATCTAAAAATATTCAGAAACTATTAACTTTTCTTAAATTTATACTTGAGTCAGAAAATTAAAACCAGCAGTGTCAAACATGTTTAACACTCAGCGGGCATTCGATATCATTGACATACTATATAGCACTAATCGCAATATGTATACATGTATATATATTTTGGGCATCTTATCAGTAATCTCTCTATTGAAGATGTTGAAATATATGTATTATAATTATTCGCTTATTAGGCAAATTCATATTCTACAAAGATATTTTCAATCATTTTAGTTTTGATAAATACCATTACAAATAACTTATTTTGTCTAGTTTCCTGTGTGAGGATATTTGATTGATAAAATTCAATAAACAATTTAAGGTTGTCGGGTAAATGTGGATTACGGATTAAGATGTTAGATGTCAAACTTGAATTAACAAACTAAGGTGAATTTAACCCGAATATGTAGTTTCTCTTCAACAGTGTTTTAATTCCAATTTCCTTATTTTCATTTAAACTAAATTAATTAGAATGAAAGAAAGATTCGAAACTAAAGATAGTCACAATTAAAAATATGTATTTTGAAAAAAAGACAAAAACCGCCAGATCATATCTGATTTAAATCCAGGGTCCGTATATGCATCTTCTGACTTCAGACTCAGACTTCTCTTGAACTGAATCTTAATGTGCGTATTGTTATGCGTTTACTTTTCTACATTGGCTAGAGGTATAGGGGGAGGTTGAGATCATAAACATGTTTGCTCCTGTTCCAAGTCAGGAGTCTCTGGCCTTTGTTAGTCTTGTATTATTTTAATTTTGGTTTCTTGTGTACAATTTGGAAATTAGTATGGCGTTCATTATTACTGGACTATATATATATATATATATATATATATATAATATATATATATATATATACAACTCGTCTAAACATCAACCCAACAATGTTAGATCTGTAAATTTGCTTTCGCAAATTTTTGGTTCTTCCCTCGCCGGGATTCGAACCCATGCTACTGTGATATCGTGACACCAAATCGCCTGCACTGCAGCCGTCCCGCTAGACCACACGACCAGCTGGGCTCTCAAAAAAAGAGCTTTCGCTGGCCGTATGTTACCTTTCCACGTCAGTTTTAATCTAGCGGCGTACTACAGTACATGATATATAAGGCATGAAGATGTTATTGTTACAGATCAGCTAAATCATCTATAGTAAAGGATCCTACAAATTAATGTAATATACAGTCACAGAAAATAATTATATTTATAAGTACGTCTGAGTCAGTGACAACTCTACAACAGATGTATCCATTGGATCGCCATCAATGATGGTGATACATGGCTGTGTACATAATGTATATACAACTCGTCTAAACATCAACCCAACAATGTTAGATCTGTAAATTTGCTTTCGCAAATTTTTGGTTCTTCCCTCGCCGGGATTCGAACCCATGCTACTGTGATATCGTGACACCAAATCGTCTGCACTGCAGCCGTCCCGCTAGACCACACGACCAGCTGGGCTCTCAAAAAAAGAGCTTTCGCTGGCCGTATGTTACCTTTCCACGTCAGTTTTAATCTAGCGGCGTACTACAGTACATGATATATAAGGCATGAAGATGTTATTGTTACAGATCAGCTAAATCATCTATAGTAAAGGATCCTACAAATTAATGTAATATACAGTCACAGAAAATAATTATATTTATAAGTACGTCTGAGTCAGTGACAACTCTACAACAGATGTATCCATTGGATCGCCATATGAAACTCGTCTAAACATCAACCCAACAATGTTAGATCTGTAAATTTGCTTTCGCAAATTTTTGGTTCTTCCCTCGATATATATATATATATATAGTATATATTTGTTAAGGAGCCAACTGAAGGACGCCTCCGGGTGCGGGAATTTCTCGCTACATTGAAGACCTGTTGGTGACCTTCTGCTCAGTGTTGGTTTTTTTCTTTGGTCGGGTTGTTGTCTCTTTGACACATTCCTCATTTTCCATTCTCAATTTTACAATGGTACGTAAATTAAGATTTTATTCGAAAAGACGGATTTTTCTACATGTTCTACATGTACCAAAAAAAATGTACAACTATTGAATATTGTAAATGTTTAATGATGATACATGTCCAGATCTAGATCGAACTGCTTTGCTTCGTCGAAAGTACGAATATAGAAAAATCACAGATTTGTATTACAACTAGAAAGTCCTCGAACAGTTGAAGAAATCATCAGAATTTGTTTATTGTAAGTTATTTTGTACATGTATAACTATAATGCGAACCCGAAGTTGTGAAATCGCAACTAAGCGTACTTTGGAAAAGCGACGGTTCTATGAAAACCTATTGTCAAGTTCAAGTTCTGTTTCGACATCATTGTAATATATGTCACTGAACGTTAAAATTCAATCCTTTATTTCGTCTTCGTCTTCGTCAAATAGTGCTGTTGGTTTCTTTTTATTATTATTACATACTAGTATACATGAATACACCACAAGTTATTCCTATGTAATCTCATTTAGATATTTAGTAGTTTAAACATATTTTATTGTTCTAAACAAATGGATTAGAAATTTAGTGCATGCAAAGTAAATTTTAAAGATGACAATGATTGCAGTATCTGTGTGAATCTACTTCTCAATCACGCTTCATAAAGATATTACAGAATATTCAAGATTTACAACTTTTCGTGAATATGATTGCCAATGGAATAAACCATGCAGCAGATTTCAAAATAACCATATTAATTTGTGTCTGAATTATAACAACTGAAACTGTAATTCTGCTGTAGTGCACCTTTAGAACTTGTATTTCAGATAATTTGACCACGTGACAAGAAATTATACAATAAACATTGGTCACGCACGATAGGTTCTGATGTAAGACACATACCGTTACAATACCCAGTTTACACGCACCAGCGCACACAGGTTTCTCGAATGGGGCAGTTGATTGGAGGAAAGTTACCAAAAACCACGCCTACCTTTACCTATTATCCAATCAAACGCCTTTGACATAAACATAAATAATACATGAGTAATATTACAGAGATTTTGAAAAAAGTTGAGACTCTAAATTCTAACTTAAAATTATAAATTTATGCTCGTAATGCATTTTCGCAATTTACAATAAATGTTATACATACTTTCACCTATCTAGTGAGGAAAAAATAGAAATTAAAAAAAATTGCAATTTACAACTATTTCGAATTATAGTGCACAGCAAGGACGTATATTTGTTTTCCGTCCTTGTGCACAGTTTGTGATAAATGGGTGTCAAAATGTATTAAACAGAAACCCAAAGACCAGTTTCAAGAAGAATTCTTTGCTTTTATGCAGAATCGCATAAAACATAATGCTGTCATATTTTCAAAAAAAATTATCAATTAGAAAACTCCTTTTTACATTTCTAAATTCATATATTACGCAGATATAGATGTGGTAGTTGCCGATTGAGTCCAGAAGGTGTCAGGATTTACACAGAAAAGACAGAATATGTCGTCTCTGTGACACAAACAACATTGATGATGAGTACATGTACCATTAATTATGAATTGTAGAACATATAAACTACAGAAAAAGAAGGAAATGTTTAAGGAACTACTGTTAGTCAAAGTTTTTACCCTTATATCTTTAAAGCTGATCAACAGTTAAACTCATCAAATATTGTAATATTAGAAAAACTATGTAAAAGTTATAAATGTGAAAGTCAGTCCTCCAAGCTAATTTAATTGTATCGTTTACACATGCATGTAATAATTTTACCTTATAGTTATGTGTATGTATGTTCTTGATAACTAGTAATTGAAGTTTTATGAGAAATAAAGTATTCGTATTCCTTTAAAAATGTAAACCATAAATTGCAGTACACGAAGACAGGCTACGGGTAAAGTACAAGTGAATATATCACAAAAAGATTATATTTAATCCTCATCCGTACGCGTCCTTGTAAATGCCGAAAACTCTGGATTTTCTTTGAAAATTACCTGAGAGGTTATAAAAGATCTAGAAAAGACCAAAAATGAATTGAAATAAAAGATTTTTGTGTAGACGAGTTACAACATTGCATAAGCATGATTAGGAAATTTGAACAAAAAAAGTTCGTGCTCATCTTTGTAGTGGCGAAAAACACGCATATCGAGTTACGTAGACGAAAAA